>JASUUG010000410.1:0-57682 GCA_030449905.1 Luvunga scandens | reverse complement strand
AAAGACCTAGGTTGATTGATGCCGTGGATGGTCTAAACTCCGGTTTCCATTTGCTAACAGTGATATAATGTCCCATAATGAATTACCCATACCCAAGGGCCCCCTTCAAGTACATGCAGAAAATCCTTCAGATTAGTCCTCAGCAGATGAACCAGGTCAGGTCCAGCATTTCGAAGCAATTTTCCAATTTCCACAGGTCTCTTAGACCTTGGTCAGTCTTTAATATCCCACCTATTTTTCTAGTACTTTCACGATCAAAGCCCTCCGCCACGGCTTCCAAAGATCCTTTCTTTCGCTCAGGGAATAAGGACTTTAGGGTAGATGCTGTTTTGCCCAGATAAGTTCCTCACAGATCCCCTTTCCATATCCTCAACAACAAACGCATCAAATTCATCTTCCTCATCTGCCCCATCATCATGTGTGGTTTGGTTTTCCTCACCTCTCTGAGTGAACCTAGAATCCAGACTGGCTAGTACGTTTGTTGAATGTCAGCCTAGTCTAGCTCAGCAGAGAGAGAGCGTTGGATTGTTTTCCTGCTTCAGAGTTAGGCATATTTTTATGTTAAAGTTGTCCCATTGGAGTTGCTCTGATCTTCACCTGACGCTAAAGCCCTTTCATAGGGCTTCCTCCAGAACTGGATTTCGACGTACTTCTATTGAGAAGTAGTTGCCAGTTAAAGAATGAGAATCTTTTTTCACCGGGTAGAGCGAAAGCGCTAGCACCAGCAGCCGATGTTAGGACCGACAAGATGATCGCCAACCGGCAAGTTAACTTGAAGCAAGAACCTTAGGCAAGGGGGCGTATTTTCGACTTAAGAATAGCGTCTAAAAAGAAGTCAGAGGGCAATTCGCTAATATGGAGTTGTTTATATCGGCTTCTTTCTCCAGCATGAAACGTAAGCGCGCACTTTCATGCATTCCGCTGACCTTCTGATTACCGTGGGAAAGCCTCACTCTCGGTGAAACCGATAACAAACTGAATAAGCCGATGCCGATCTAACAGTTATACCAGTAAAGAAGGAAGGGAAGAAGCAGGCAGGGATAGATAATTTGGTAAGGAAAAAGTGCTTTGTTGGAATAATGGTATCGATTGGAATTTGATACATTGCGGTCGGTAACGTTGGTGAATGGTGAAGGCATTGAAAGGAGGTTCGAACCTCGGTAAACAAGCCTACCATGTTCCAATGCTACGCCTTGAACCACTCAGCCATCTCTCCTGCATAATTCATGATTGCTGACCCCAGAACCCGCGAGTGGTAGCGAGTCGTTCGCGCATTCTTGCAGAAAGGTATGACAACCCATTATAAACTTTCAAAGAAAAGATTCCGAGGAAAAAAAAAAAAAAACAATTATTTTTTTAATGAAGTCTTATTTTTATTTTATGTTATTTTATTTCGTACTTATAATTCTTTTTGTTTGTGGACAGTTTATCACGAGGAGGTAATGAAAAAGAATTATCGAATGGTTTCTACCTATGCCCTGATCGCGGATAAATGGAAAATTTATTGATAAGACCTTTTCAATTGTAGCCAAATATCTTATTACGAAAAATTCGACAACTTCAGGAGAAAAAGAGCATTTACCTATTACAGAAATAGAAGTGGTGTGATTTGATTATTTTTTTATTTACCGCTTTTTCGGTCTTAGGGAAAAGACAGATGCTCGGGATAAAAAACGAAAAAGATTATTGAAATGCAAAAATCTACGCTTGTTGAAGGTGAAGTTATAGATAATTCCTTTGTCGTCTATCCCCCGATTAATGCATCCTCAGATCGAAACTGTCGATTCTATTATTGAGCGAAAGATTTACACCCATGGGTTCGTTTCAGCC
This sequence comes from Luvunga scandens, assembly GCA_030449905.1. Lineage (NCBI taxonomy): Eukaryota > Viridiplantae > Streptophyta > Magnoliopsida > Sapindales > Rutaceae > Luvunga > Luvunga scandens. The sequence goes on along the minus strand of JASUUG010000410.1, from coordinate 55,852 downwards.
AGCCACCAGTACCAATAGGCGGCATAGGGGAAGAGTCTCTGCCTATATCTCCAGGTGCCAGCCATCCGCTCTACTTTGCCTATAAAATAAAATAAATAAAAGGTAGGCTGCCCTGACGACCGACGCAGCTACCTCACAGGCTTTGTTCTTGGTCGGAGGATCTCATTTCGGAGGGCTAGGCAGCCCACCCCTTACTCACCTCTTAATTTATAAAAAAGCCCTATAAGGTAAAGCTTTGAAGCAAGCTGCTATAAGTAGCGCCAGCGCTTTATTAATATAATAAAAGTAAAGGAAGCTCCTCTCATCGAGAGTAGGTTTTTTTCAACAAGGGAAAAGCAAATGCTTGCTTTTCCTCGACTTTCCGTTTTTCAACAGCAATTTACACATTCCTCGGCCTCTGCGATTGGAAGTGCCATTGCCCATATATGAAGAACCTAGTTCTTCAATCATATTTGCACCAAAATCTTCGGAAGAAAATATGATGCGAGAACCCGATCCACCAACTATCTGAAATGTTGGCAAACAGGGCCATAGTAGTAGACTGAACACCTCTTTCTGATCATCATCAGCTTTTTCCTTCTTTTATGGGCATCAAAACTCAGACCTTTTCTCTACCAACACTCTATGTTTTTCAGGTCCTTCTGCATTTGTGTTTATTCTTCTTTGAAACATATTCTTTTCTTTTTGCAGCATTAGTCTTTCAGACCGCCGTTCAAATCTCTTTTCAGCTTCTGCCAAAGAAAATCGTCAGATCAATTAAAGGAGGAGTTTCACGGGAGAGGGTGGTTGTTAAAGACTCAAACGACTTCAGCAGACTTCGGTCACTGATCACGATCAGTCATTTTGACTCTCTCACTGCTACAAATTCTTTGAAAATATTCTCCATCTTGTCTAAGTGCTGAGACACGCTCGTCCCCTCTTGCCTTGCTTGGAAAAAGCGTTGCCGAAGAAACTTCATGTTTACGTGTCACTGACTATACATTCTCTGTGGAGTCTCCCAGATTTTCATGCAGACTCAATGTCTCCCCACTGAAACTAGTACTTATCCTGACCACCATTAGCACAGCTGAAGAACTTTTTTTTTACTGTCTACAACTATAGATGCTGTTCATATGCTTTCTTTGTTGTTTGGCTACAACAAAACATCACTTGATTGAAGAAGCCATTAGCGCCAGATCTTTGGCTTCTCTTCTCAAGAATAAGAATGAAAAAAGATCCCGTTCTTTGAGAAGCAACTGCATTCTCATCTTCCAAACATCTACATTTATAGGTTAAATTTGCGATGCTGACAATCGTATGCGTTAATGCAGTAATCATATCAGCAACCATAGATCCAGAAGATTGTATCACTACCATATCTGCACAACCTGGGCTCTCATACCAGATGATAACAATCTTTAGCTGAAAGAAAAAAAGAAAAAAAATTGTTAGGAATGCGCAGAGCTGAGACCTGCTGTTGTTGAGTGGCAGCAAATGAGAAAGACATCTAGTTTTTTTATTTTTATGAAATATAAAACTAGAAATATAGTTTTAATAAAGTAAAGTTTTCAATATGAAAATTGAAAACTCTTTGAGATCACTCCACTCTCTCTAGACAACGGATTTCTTCGACGTGTGTATCCTACTCTCATCCTCAAAACCCAACCTCAGAAAAAACAGCAGGCTTTCCGCTTGTGCCTTTGATTGAGTCCTTTAAAGACCCAACAGATCCCAAAGGGCGTGTCTAACCACTTCATAGATAGCATCCACAGACACTGAATTAGCCTAGGTCGAAATGGATGCATCTTCTTGCTATCTCTCACCGACTTTCTGGTCCCCGGTTTCACTGGAAAATGAAGGTCACAAACCGCCTTTACAGTTGCAAATGTGAAACGGTGCTAAGCTTTTGGACCCGTGACTATGAAAATGACTGCTCAATCGAGACTTCGAGTCACCTTGAGTAAGTCAAGCCACATACTCAACAACGTCTCTGTGTCTGAACTGTAGAATACTAAATCGAAACACACTAGAATAACTTCAAACACTGGATCTGCAGATCTACGTGTATTCCAAAAATTCTGGTCTTCTTCAATCAGGTTCTCAAACCAATCAGGGAACAAAGACCAAACGATTTAATCCCAAACTCTTTCTGGCGAAACCCTCCGAATTTTTAGAGAAAAACCACGCTAAATTTTTTCGATATTTTGAAACTTATTGTTTCAAAGCGGCGAAACCTCGAGATACTTTTTCACTTGTCTTCGCGAGTCTGAGACCTTACTTCTTCGACTACTCGACTTTTGCTGCAAGTCCTTATCTCGACAAAATCTCCTTAAAGTCTCCTCTATCTCAGAGTCTATTCTAAAATAAAAAAGAATCCACCAATAGCCCTATAATGGATTGAGTTACATAGTGCCATTTTTGAACCCACTTTTATAAGTTCATATCACGCATGCATGTGTCAATCACCTCATTGGTCGGAGGTCCAAGGGGTCCATAAAAAAAAAAAAAATCTTCTTCCTTTTTATATATTAGTATTAGAAATTAGAAGTATATTTATATTATAAGTTTTTCTTAGAAGAGAAAGAGAAGAAACAAAGGGTACGCTCTCTAGAAGATTTGCTCAAGCTGTTCACTTTCACTTGGTCGCCTGGTATCTTGCTTTGCTTGCGGGGGCAGGGAGTGGAAACGCCTGAGAGAGCGCTTCGCGAAAGAATCATCGTGGCGCGGTGAAAGGGTTCCGTTGGGGTTTCAGGCCCCGGGTCTTCACCTAATTGTGGAAGAAGGAGGAGAGTTGATACTCAACTCTTCTCTTCCGCGCCTTCCTTCTCTTCAGCTTGTTCCTGTTCGTCTATTCGGGACGGGGCAGGTACCCATACATGAAGAGAAAAAGAGAGGGGTCGAAAAGTGGAAGCAACCGATGCTTTATTCATTCAGTTGACTCCTTGCTGCCAGTCCGTGCTTGCTGTCATGCTGGCGTTAGGAGTTTCGGCCGGTTTTACTCACTATTGATTTGAACCAGACTCCTCGCCGTATGAAAAGCGATGCTCTAACGCTGAGTCAAGTAGGTCAAGTTGAGTAAAGTCAGAGAAAATAGACCCCTATAAGATATAAGAAAGCCGCGCAACCAGAGTCCCCTTACATACAAGGGGGCGGAGCGCTAAGAGAAAGGTGCATCACTATACGAAGAATGGCTAAACTGGCACGCTAAGATCATTCACTTGGAGAACGGGAGCCTTTCTTTCTCGGTCGTCTGTCTTAATATAAGTGGATTCCGATTCATGCGGTCGTTCTCTGCTGGTGTCTTTTCCTCACGCTCTCCACCATAACAAAATGTTTCCACTATATCTCTCAGGAGTATTTTCAAAGGTCGGGTCCAAGTAGGAAAAATTCACTAAGAAGTAAGGCAGCCACAACAATGGATCAATTCATTCAACAAGATCCGTTCGGATCGGACCAGGATGGAATGGGATTGGAGGTTACGTGTTTGCCTTTCACCAGGAAGCTTGCCGTGACAACCTAGCCGCAACCTTAAAATTGCACGAGGTAACATGAAATGACTTGAACCTGTTGCTGGGCACTCATAAATATAAAAGTTGAGGGGGAGTGTGATGGCTCAAGCATATAGTATGTTTTTCCTCTGCCAGACTTGAAAATCTTTATGAGCTCTTTTCTTTGCCAGGGAGAACTGGTGTCGGCTCTCCACCACCCAGTGCAGGCATGGGCCATGCACTAAAAGAGTGAGCCACCCTGGGGCAACCTGGGCAGACTCTGAGTACCGAGGAGCTCGGGGTCTCCATGGTGCAGAATGCACCATGGACAGTGTCGGTATGGGCGCGGGGCCGGCGCGTGCGCATCATTCGTGCCATAGAGGCTTAGACGCGCATCCGCTATACTGTACGGGCTGTCGATATGCGGAGCTTGTCTATGACTCGAGGGGACATCGTGGTGCCACCGTAGGCCACGTTGTGCTATCGTGAGCAGCGAGCTTGTTTTCCGCTATGCTTTGCGAGATCTGTGTTGCCAGATGCACGATGAGGGCGACATCGTGCTAGCACTATCCGAGATTATAACGGGACATATGCGCATGTTGGGATGCCAGCTTGGTTTGGGAGCTGGATCACATGGTTGGCTCTATAGTATGGCTAGCACATTGCGTATACAGCCGCGCCTAGCATATATAATATAGGGATCAGTTATGTGGCTAGTAGCCTTGATGACAACGAGTATTCATTCGTTGAGGCGAGTGTCTTGGCTCGGTGCCTCGACACCATGAAGCGATGCAGCCGCTAGCGTGCGGGACTCTTTGAGAGTAGTTCTTTGTTGGTGTTGGAACCCTCGATATGGAATAATGGTATTCAGGAAGGGTCACTGTGTAAAAGACTCAATGGTGTAAGGCTGGCCTGACTTGGTGGAGTCATGGCGCCGCACGGTCCAAATTCCGCCGCATTTCTCTGGGGCCGTGACAAGTGGTGTCAGAGCCGAATTGCCGCATATGGGGGAGGTAGGCATCATTCAGGAGGGAATGGTTGTCCGAGCGGAATCTTCTTAGAGGTTATATCTTCTTTGCTTCCGCAGAACTCCAGGTACTACTGGATTGGGAATCAGCACAGTTGCTCAGGGGACAGGTTTTTACGAGTGCGCGTTTTAACTGGGCACATGTGATTGGATTCAGCGAGCGGTAAATAAAGCTGGTGGTTACATCTTTTTGTTGGCACTCGGCAGTGGGCCGACGATCGAGACAAGGTGTTGTTGACAGCCATCGGCGGGGCTTCGTTGCAGCAGACTTGTTCTTCATTTGTTCAAAAAAGGGGGGATTCACAGCTTTGGTTGGCTCTGGTTGAGGATATCAGCCAGTTTATTAGGAATAGAGCACAGTCACTTGTGGGGATCAAGGGGCGTGCAGTGAGAAAGACAACTGGGGCACTGAAAACATGTCGGGGCGTACCCGAATGGTAGCGGGAGACACCACGCGAAAGGGGAAACAACAGCCATGTTGGGGTTTTGGGTCAAGGCGTGTATCATGTCCAGTGAAGCGCATGGGCGCTATGATTGGTAGAATTTTTGGGAGAGGGTGCTTGAAGTCACTCACCATGGGAGCGAGATCGACTTCGAGGTCGTTGACGATGTGGAGCCGTAATGGGTTGGTTAGAGATACGATGCTACAGTACCTTCACAACTGGCTTGGAGGGTGGCGCACTTCGGGCAAAGTTCGAACCTTGTGGGGACAAAGGGGATTTTGGGCAAATGGGAAAGCCGCGATTCCGGTAAGATGGTTACACATAAGGAGGGATTATGGTTATGCAAATGGCGAAGTTTATGAGATGATGTGAGCATGAGCATCAAGATGATGGGGGCAAGCGACGTATACTAGATCCGGGAAAACCTTCGTCGAGTGCTTGGTTGCACAAAGGAGCGACGAAAGCCGTACAAGCGGGGCTTGATTAAGACACTGGACAAAACACGGGACAGCCATGTTCATGAAATCGTCAGGCTTGTTGCATTCCTTTGGGTTACTGTAGATGACTGTTGGATCAGGACTGTATCCCTAGCCACAGGGTGGGCAATTGGGTCAAAATACAGTTGCACTTCACTTCAAAGTGATACTCGTGGGCTGTTGTACATGGAGTAGGGGAGCGCATTGTCAAGAGAGACATGGGGACTTTTTGCTGTGGTATAACAAATTCTGGGTTGCTTGTCTTTTGGGATGTGAAGGGCTGCTGGAGAGGCAAGCCGAGGAAAGGTGATAGTGGGGATGCTGAGCTTAGCATCAAGGCAAGGAACGGTGGTTAAGGACTCGACAGTGAGTATAGGATCAGGGATCTACTCAGGAGAAAGGAGGTGCCAAGGGGTGTAGTTGGCATCAAAAGCCAGTCGACGCACTCACCTTTGCGAAGAGTGCCATGAGGAGGAGTTGAAGCATCGATTTTCAACCGGTCTTGGGGAAGACCTCGTCTACTCAAAGGAGTCAAGACTTAAGGAGTTAATTGGGTATGTACTCAAGTGCAAGGTGGCAGCGGGGGAGTTCCAGGCCGAGTCCATAGGTTGAGCGTTAGGAGTGTCTATTGGCGGTAGCTCTACAGGAGTCATCACGGGGGTGATTGTTCTTGTTGATGGGACTTGGCTTAGACTCTGTTATGCTGGAAGCATAGATGAGGGCATCGACATTCGCGAGGGGGAGAATTGTCACGGGCCGTTTCACCAGGAAACTTTGCGTGACATTGGTCCGACCTTTATGCGGGATGTAAGACTCCGCTGCCGACAGATGCCATGCCCGTTTCAGAACAGCTGCCGAATGCTATGCCGAGAATGAATTTGTGATATAGCCCGAATAAGCCACTGCCCTATTCCCGACTCGAAATCTATAAAGGACTTTATTTTAAGGAAAGAAGAAAATAGGGCCCTATACATCCTGCTGCCTCGGGACGACCGCATGTCATATCATGAAAGCACGACAAAATGAAGGTCTTACCTGTATAGGTTGGGCCTTCCTGTTCCTGCACCGGCATCCTGCAAGAAAAGGCCCCCTTACTATGATAGTTAACGCGCCTATATTAATTAGAGAAAAGCAACTCGCACGCGCAAGTTGCTTGGTCCGTTGGCCTTTGCTCCAACTTAGAGAGTCGTCGCCGCCTTTCCGCAGGCTGCTATGCTGTTGTAGCGCGCCAGCGCTTTACTAATAGAATCTCAGAGTAGAACTCTATCATGATCTTACGAATCTACAACTCTTCTTTACCGAAAGATGTTGACCCGTTTTCTTTTCTTTGCTGATTCTCTCAATGAATCTGCCATTGCGCACTGGGGTTACGGATGCGCTGAGGCTGGGAATAAATTTGCGAACACTATCCGAACAGTAGGGTCAATAGTTCAGCATTTGCCGTAACATTTAGCAACAAAAAATATTTAACCAACAGTTTCCGAAATCAGCTAGATATCTCCCTATCACTTAGCCACACCTGACTTTCTTTTCATTATTCTGCCGGTATCACCATAGCGATTGTTTCAGCCATGAGTTCATACATAAGCGCTCTTTGCTGGGCCATTCCATCAAATCTTTGAGAAGGGGCTCCATCCGTATTTGATAGCGGCGCGGCGCTTCAACGATCGTCTTCCAGCCGTTGAAAACACTGAGCGAAGAACGGTAAGAAGGGCGAACAAACAGCCGTTGTGGGATGCGATCCGCCAAGCTGGGGGCAAACAAAGCGTCCGGCCCGAGATTAGCTGAAGGCCTTCCTTCGAAAGGAAAGAAAGCTGACCGACCCCCTTCGTTCTCGCCTACTGCTCGATCTATGACTTCCGGGCGGTAGCAGCTCCTTCCGTAGAGAAAGGTAGTCTGAAGACTATTTAAGAGTTCGTTCAAGGCCTTCTCTATCATCGGAAAGATCTAAAGCGGCGTGATAGGAATCCTAGAAAAGACGATTGAGATTCCTGTCCCACGAAGATCTCTGCCGTAAATTCATTCAGCCGAGATCTTCCGCGCGTGCGTGAGCGCCTGAAGAGTTCGGCCTGGTCCGGTCTGAATTGTGTCTGGCCTGCCTGTCGGGAATGGCCAGGCTCGCCACTGCGTTCGCTGTTCTGCTGCGGGGCTCCCGACTATGCAAAGAATGAGGCCGGGGGTCCGCCCATAGCGGTTCCCCCTGCCTTGCGATTGACCAAACACAAAACAAACCAGCTCCCACGACCGAATGGTCCGTCCTCGACCTTCATCGACGGTCGGCATAGATCTCATGAGACCCGCCCACTATTACCAAAAGTCTCCTTTTCCTTCGCTACTAGAGAGAGTAAGCAACCCCTATTAGCGCCGGATCTGAGTCGAATTGTGTCATGTGCAACGCCCACACGATGGTTCATTAATGTCCATTGATTTAGACTCCTTCCTCTTCCAACTACGAATAAAGATCGAGAAAGCAAAGCTTCAAGAACGGAAACAGCCTTCGATCTTCACTTCATCTCCCTTAAATAGGGTGCCCTCGAAAGCCTGGCAGGGTCGGCCGGGTTTTTCTTCGTCGCCTTCCGCCACGAAAGACGCACGGAAGTGCGTTTCCAGCGCGGAGATTCGTTGAGAGTTCTTCTTGTCTCGGTAGGAACCGTACGATCTTCCCTCTATTGCATTGAATCAAAAAAAAAGAGTCAGTGTTACGGCCTCCTTATTGTCCGATCTGACATTGGGACGAGAATATCCATATTACCTGGTTTGACCCTTCCGTAAGGGTCCTGCTTTTATGGAGCAAATACTCTCGTACTTTCGCGATTTGCCCACTCACTGGGCTGTTGGCCTAAAAGTCTTCAGCGCACCGCCTGACGGGCGAGCGCTGCCGCTTACGGCTTGACGGGCGAGCGCTCGTTGCCGCTACAGCAATTTGCGATTGCCAGAGTGACAGCAGCCATTCGCAGCCACTAGTCTTTTCCCAGCGAGAGTGGCTCACATCGCAGTGTTCAAAAGTCCATTCGAATAAGAGCTGATGGTTTTATTGGGATCCAGATCCAGTCGCTTGGTTTCCGTCCTCCATCATCTGCCGCGGATAACTGGTTCACCGGGTACTTGGAGTCCATGCCGGCGTAAGGTAACGCCGATGGTTTTATTATCAAAAAACAGACAACGCGTTCGAGTCGTGCTTTTGGTTTCATGAGTCGCTCAAAATCAGAGCATGATGATAAATTCCTTCTTCTTTTTCGGTTCATCCGCATTTGCCGGTGAGCATGCGCGAGGTTATTCTTTAGTAACGCTTGATTCCTTAAAGACAAAAGAAACGGGACGCGTTCTGCACGGTGCGTGCCACTCCCGGCAGGGACTCGTGATCGCCGATCGCTCGTCATGATCAATATTGGTCGGCCGGAACGATCGCCCTCCAAAAAGAAAAAGGTTGCTCCCCGTCCTTTCTTCTTCGGTTCATCGGAGAAAGAAACCACGGTTTAGCCAAAAAGTGCGAGCGCCCCCGCGCGAGCCTTTTTTTAGTAAAGCTTGGCTTCCTCTAAAAGACTAAAGAAATGATCAAAAAGGGGGACTTCTGCCAACGGGCTATGCCACTAACCAACTGAGGAAGTCGCATCCGTCCGAAGTTGGCAGGAAATGTCATGATCACATTTTTCACTCTTTGGTAGTTCACGGATGGTCGCCCTCCAAAAGAAAAAGGTAAAATATGAAAACGCAAATCTTCCGCCATTTAAATCGGAGAATTTGGAGGAAATCGGGTTTTAAATTTCAGAAACCACGATTATATAGCCGAGGGAATATCCGCCTAAAATCATCTCAGCGCCAAGTTAATGTGGTTACTGGGTTATTTCTTTGAAAGCTTCCTGCTTAAGATGAGAAATTCCCGATAAAGCCGCGTTTCAGGTAAATATATTGGCCAAAGTAAAAAGAAGAAAATGGTAGGAGGGGCACTCAAAACCTCCGTAATATCTAACGAGTCGAGTTATGTCGGTCATAACACCAACACATAGAAAAAGGGCTGAAGAACCAGTCCATGACTTAACATCAGTGTCGCTGGCCCACTTCGTATGTTCAGACTAAACATACCACATCACCAGATCTTCATATGGGCTACTGAGGAGTAAGCAATGATCTTCTTAAGATCGACTGCCTTTAAAGGTCAAGGAAGTATATATTATGCGCTTAAAGCAATGAAAGGAGTGAAACAAAGTGTCGCTCAGAAACATGTGGTATTGAAAATCTTAAAAACTCAGGTTCCCAATTTTAAAGAATTTTGCCAAGATCCGATCCTGCCGTATGAGCTTTCGCACCATGAACCGGTACATAGGCACTTGACGGCGAAAGAGGCGAAAAAAGCACCATAGAAGGATTTGCCGCTCACTAAATTCCCGTGGTTAATAAGATTTGTAATCGGTGGTCTCCTTTGAGAAGAATCAACAGAATAGTTAATAAGCATTAAAACAGATCCAGCAAAAGGCAAAGGAAATCGATATGCTCCTCCGATCTTCATCATACCCCCATACCCCGGTAGAGTAACGGCATAGCGAATTGACCGCGGTACACGAGGCCTCCAGTAGGTGTCTTCCAGGGAATCGTACGTGAGACGAACATACGGTGCCTGTCCGAGCTTCAGTCAGCCCTTGTCATTGTGACCACATCTAGCGCATGTATTTTCAGCCTGACTTGCCTGCGCGGCGAACAATGCAGTTGCGTTGCGGAGATGCCCGCCTGTAGGCCCGGCTTCCAGCTGAAAGAATACTTCACTAGTGCCAGCCGGACTAGGGGGCTCTATCTGAGATTATACTGAAACCATGCCGAATCACGCTCGTCTTCCAAATCAAAAGATAAATGGGCTCGTTGGGAAGAAAGATGGAAGATGGAGCGTATGCAGAGCATACCGCACAGTCGGGTTGCTTTACGCAGCGGGATCTCTCTCCTATCTATAGTCTCTCATCTGGCAGATAGAGAGAGGAGCAATAGCCTTGTTACCCCCCCGAAAGATGTTACAAGCACGGTATGGAGGCGCATGCATAGCGGGCTTTGAATTACAGAATCTTCCAATTTCGACCGAACTTCTTCTCGAAGCTTTCGCGGGGGCCACGCATGCCGCTTCGGAATTATATGAACGGTCTTCATTCGAAACAGGCTTCGAAAAAGCTTATCCCGCCGAATAGAAGATCAGCCGACAACATAGGATACACGCTTTGAAAAAACATAAATAGTGTGGAACATGGGCAGAACACGGCGAATTACAAATGAAATGCTAATATACTTCTTTCCCGTTTGTCCCATAACTTTCATACCGGCGACGAAAATGTAAATAGGATCAGAAATGTTCACACGAAAATAAAGAGATTACCGTCTTACAAATCGTTCCTATCCTTCATAGGAAGCGAATTCACAAGCCTTGCTGCAGAAATTTTCCTGTTCAAAGAAACGAATACAGCAAAGAATACAAAAATCAATCAATAAATGAGAGGAACCCATCTTCAAGCACGGGACAGCAATAGTCGCGGCTCTGAGTTATTTGAATGAAAGAAGAGTAGGCTGGCTCTTAGAATGAAGTTCCCGTTGAAAGACATTCACAGGTTCGGTTCTTCTAGAATCGAACATTCGAAGAAATTGCTGAAAGATGTACGACTAACTTTCCAATATTTATCAGCAAGTCCCCACGGCCTGATGAGCTTTATCCCAGCGAATAGACCTGAAGGGTCTCTTCCAGCTGCGCCTTATTTTAACATTATTTTTTAGCACGCTTATTCGAAAAATGGAGAATCTTAGAAGATCTGCAATGTCGAACACGGCGATCACCAGAAATAGCAGAAATTAGAAATATACTCTTTTCCTTATAACTTTCATAAAACTTCCACGAAAAATGCAGTTTTGTCAGAAATGGGTCAAAGATCACGAAAATAAAGTTGATAGCGTTATAGCCTTCATCAAAATTAAGACACTATGCTCCTCTTCTTACACGAGCTTTCCACAAATTGAAATTTGCCATAATTAGACCATCGAATTGCCAAAGAACAAGGAATACAAAAAAGTAATAAGAGAGGCAGCATCAATCAATTGTATCAGTCGTATTTGAATTGAATGAAAAAGAAGAATGCTTCCTAGCCATGTGACACAGAATGTTCACTTTGATCAAAATAGCATTCACAGAAATGTCTAACATAGAGTAGAATCGAACATTGAAGAAATTAGTTGACAACAGTCAAAGATGGGCACTTTCCGTCCCAAAATGCAAAGGGATATCAGGGCAGTCGTTGAACACCGTGATTGATGAAAGGTGCCATCAGCCCAGCGGGAGTAAATGAGAATTTACCCGGCAAGTCTTCTATACAAACAGCTGGGATTTATATTCTTTATTTTGCCTTTTATTTATTATTCAGATGGAGAATCTTCTAAAAAATATCTTCCAAAAAATAATCCCGATTAAGAATGAACGTATGCCATTCGTGCATATTCTCTATTTAGTTTGTCGAAGAAGAGGTTATTTATTTTCGTTATAGAGGGAATATGCAAATCTTCTCGAAGATGGAGGAAGTTTTGTCTTTCTTCAATCCAACCAAGAGAACAAAGAAAAAAACCACTACGCAAGAAATAGATAAAGAAGTTTCAGTAAGAACTAGCACTAAACTGCTTCGAAAGACCAAGTTCCTCTCTTCAATGTTTGCCGCTTGAGGTTTTCAAAATAAAAAAATTCTGTTTTAAATTTTTTTCGAAGAACAGAGGGGATTAATAAGAATTAATGTTTTCAAAAGACGTGAGGGCATTCCCGCATACGAAAGAGAACTCCATGGAATAGAATGATGAAGCCAAAAATAAAAATAGAAAGAGGAATGGCTCAAGGGTAACCAAAAGCCTAGAAGGAAAGAATTAGCAAGAGTGCCGAAAATGGTACTTGATTCATCCCTTTGAATCTTTGGTTTAGCAAACCTACGATTTCAAATGCTTTTTATTTCGGAGCGATTCACCACGAGGCTTGGGGCGTTCTAATCGAAGCGAAGGGTCATACCTCTCGGCCCTATTACGGTAAGGCCAATGCACCAGCCTGCCGGTGTGGTGGCGAACACGCTGTGCTGTAAGCTAAATTTTGCCTTGTAGAAGGAGATATAGAAAGTGTGCCGTGCGTGATTCATAAGATCTTCTATAGTAGCACCAGCAGTATATTATTTTATTTCACTTAGCCTGCCTCCCATGACTTTCCGGACCAACCAACCCGGATCTGCCTCGCAAGTCTCTCTGCATTTTGGCACTCATAGGAATGGTGCTAATTCCCATGTTCCTTCTAGTCTCGTTTGGTTTCGAGAGCCTCCCCCTCCCCGTCTCTTACTCGTCTTTTGAAAGCCGTCATCCTGGATTTTTTTTCGTATGCCGGGGAAAGTGCCCCACCTTTCTACATTAATTCTTATTAAAATTTCCTCACCTCAGGTCTCTATAAAACAGAATGAAAAGCCCGGGTGGAAGCACAAACATTTCTTTGTTCTCTTAGTTGGATTGAAAGAAAGACAAAACTTCCTCTTCTTCTCGTCGAGAAGATTCCATATTCCCTCTATAACGAAAATATGTAATATTACCTCTTCTTCGACGAATATTGGCTATGACCAATGCCCCACTAGCTGAATAGGCGTAACAAAGCTACCTGAAAAAAGGCAAGGTGCACCTTAATCGACGAATTGCGTTTTGCCAGAGATATTTTTTTAGAAAGATTCTCCATCTCCGTTGGATAAAAAATAAAAATAAAAAATAAAGAATATAAATAAAGGCGCATACGCGGGAAGGGGGCCCACTACTTCCAGGTAAAAAACCTCATTACTTCCCACTGGGCGAGAGGTGCACCTAACCCACCTACCCACTCATCAATCACGGTGTTCAGCTGACTTGCACTGATAGACCCCTATTGTATTGGAATTAGGTGCCCATCTTTTGACTGTTGTCAACTAATTTCTTCAATGTTCGATTCTACTCTATGTTAGAACATTTCTGTGAATGCTATTTTGATCTAAGTGGTCTTATTCTGTGTCCCGTGCTAGGAAGCATTACTCTTCTTTTCATTCCAAATTCAAGAATACGACTGATACGATTGATTGGTCTGTGTGCCTCTCTTATTACTTTTTGTATTCCCTTGTTCTTTGGATACAATTCGATCCTTCTACGGCCAAATTTCAATTTGTGGAAAGCCTTCGATGGCTTCCTTATGAAAACATAAATTTTGATTTGGGTATAGACGGTATCTCTTTATTTTTCGTGATATTGACCACATTTCTGATCCCTATTTGCATTTTAGTGGGTTGGTCTGGTATGAGAAGTTATGGGAAAGAGTATATTATAGCATTTCTAATTTGTGAATTTCTAATGATCGCCGTGTTCTGCATGCTGGATCTTCTACTATTCTATGTTTTTTTCGAAAGCGTGCTAATCCCTATGTTGTGCGGAGCTGAGCATCTTCTATTCGCTGGGATAAAGCTTTTCCTCTGCAGGGGCCTTGTGCAGTAAACCCCCTACGGGCGGTCGTCCGTCGTCGTAAAGTAGTCCCCGCGAAGCTTTCGGGAAGAGGGGTAGTCTTGTGTGTAAGCATAGCATTTCTGGTCGAACCAGCCCAACCCAACTAAGAAGAACCGAACCTGACAGACACATCTTTTTCCTTTTGGGAGGGTGCTCCGAGTAGTGGGTACCTCGTAGGACCTCGACCCGCCTACTTGGGTCTTGTATGGATATGCAGGAAGGGGTGCCCCTAGGTGTGTGTAGGGGTTGTGTTTGTTCGCGAGAATGGGTTCCTCGTCAAGTCAGTTTGGGGGGTGTGGACACACTTGCGCGAATTCGGGTAACGGCTACAAGGGAGAAATCGAAAGGAAACTGTACCCAACCGGGGATGGACGTAAACTCGTAAGCTACCGAGGGTAGGGATAATCGTCCAGGTCTTATTGTGAAACAAAAAAGCCGCCCCGCCACTGCAGGCGGGTTGGTTCCTCTGTCGTCGCCGGGGAGCTCTTGGCGAAGAGACCTTAGGATAAGTAGCTAAAACAAACGGGAGGGGGGGGGAATCGACCCGTTCAGTATAATTCCGAAGAAAGACTGTTGGCAGCAGGTGGAGACATTTCTTTGGCCCCCTTCAAAAAAAAGGAAATGCGGGCAGGGTGAAGCTCGGCAGAGGGTTCGAGAATAGGGTAGGGTCCTGTTTCAGATAAGAAAAGAGTTCAAAACCTTTATGCATGCACCTCCGTATAAGTGCTGCGTACAAGTTCCGGTCAGGATAATTGGGAAAGATCAAACCAATTTGAACCGCTCACATCACAATAGTAGTAGCGTAAAGGCCGTAAGTCGGGGGGTGGCCATAACATAAGGCTATTACTTTCACATCTCTCTATCTATAGATAGAGAGAGACTATAGATAGAGAGAGATCCGCTGCGTGAGCAACCCGACTGTGCGTTACATGTGCTCTACAGGCCGCACTCCATCTCCATCTTTCTTCCCAACGAGCCCATTTATCTTTTGATTTGGAAGACGGGCGTTGCGTTCGGTTCGAAGGGCATGGTTTTCAGTATATCTCCAGATAGGGCCCCCACTAGTCCGGCTGGCTAGTGAGCGGTTCTTTCGGGCGAGAAGCAGGCCGGGCCCTACGGGCGGGCATCTCCCGCAACGCAAGCTGCATTGTTCGCCACCACCCAAAAGGCAAAAGATTTGAGAGTCCAGGCTGAAAATACATGCATAGATAGTGGTCTAATGACAAGGGCCGACGACGGAAGCTCGGGACGGAGCCGTATGATGCGGAAGTCTCACGTACGGTTCCCTGAGAAGGGAGTGGCTACCTACTGGAGCTTCGACCAACCACCACCGGTCAATTCCGCTTTGGGGCCACCCCTTACTCTACCATTATTATAGGGGTATGGGGTTCGAGACAAAGAAAGATCAAGGCAGCATATCAGTTTTTCCTTTATACTTTACTTGGATCTGTTTTTATGCTATTAGCTATTCTGTTGATTCTTCTCCAAACAGGAACCACCGATTTACAAATCTTATTAACCACAGAATTTAGTGAGCGGCGCCAAATCCTTCTATGGATTGCTTTTTCGCCTCTTTCGCCGTCAAAGTGCCTATGGTACCAGTTCATATTTGGTTACCCGAAGCTCATGTAGAGGCACCTACGGCGGGATCCGTCATCTTGGCAGGAATTCTTTTAAAATTGGGAACCTACGGGTTTTTAAGATTTTCAATACCCATGTTTCCTGAAGCGACACTTTGTTTCACTCCTTTCATTTATACTTTAAGCGCGATTGCTATAATATATACTTCCTTGACCACTTTAAGACAGATCGATCTTAAGAAGATCATTGCTTACTCCTCAGTAGCCCATATGAATCTGGTGACTATTGGTATGTTTAGTCTGAACATACAGGGAATTGGAGGTAGCATTTTACTGATGTTAAGTCATGGACTGGTTTCTTCAGCCCTTTTTCTATGTGTTGGTGTTCTATATGACCGACATAAGACTCGACTTGTTAGATATTACGGAGGTTTAGTGAGCACCATGCCGAATTTCCCTACCATTTTCTTCTTTTTTACTTTGGCCAATATGAGTTTACCTGGTACTAGCAGCTTTATCGGGGAATTTCTCATCTTAGTAGGAGCTTTCCAAAGAAATAGCTTAGTAGCCACATTAGCAGCGCTTGGGATGATTTTAGGCGCGGCGTATTCCCTTTGGCTATATAATCGTGTGGTTTCTGGAAATTTAAAACCCGATTTCCTCCATAAATTCTCCGATTTAAATGGCAGAGAAGTTTTCATATTTATACCTTTTCTTTTTGGAGGGGCGACCGTCCGTTGAACTACCAAAGAAAAAAGGGTAAACCAATGTGATCATGACATTGTAGGTGCTTGCGATCGGACGGATGCGACTTCCCTCAGTTGGTTTGGGTGGCATAGCCCGTTGCAGAAGTCCCCCCTTTTTTTGATCCATTTCTTTAGTCTTTAGGAAGCCAAAGCTTTACTTTACTAAAAAAATAAGGCTCGCGCAGGGGCGCTCACTTTTTTTGGCTAAGCCGTCTCTCTTTCTGGATGAGACCGAAAGAAAGAAAGGACGGGGGGCAACCATGCATGGTACTTCTCGACCGTGTCTCCGAGGGACAGTTGAACGAGCGACTCATGAATGCTGCCAGGTTGGACGAGCCAATAACTCGAACGCGTTCGGTCTGTTTTTTGAGCAAGAATCAC
Source organism: Luvunga scandens (assembly GCA_030449905.1). Taxonomy (NCBI): domain Eukaryota; kingdom Viridiplantae; phylum Streptophyta; class Magnoliopsida; order Sapindales; family Rutaceae; genus Luvunga; species Luvunga scandens. The sequence continues at coordinate 39,227 of JASUUG010000410.1, read as the reverse complement.
AGCGTTACCTTACCTTCACCATGATACGGACTCCAAGTTCTTATGGCGGAGCACGAGGGGATTTATCATCAATATGATGATGGGAATGGAAACCAAAAGCACGACTGGGGTCTTCGTGATCCAAGATAATAAAACCATCAATAACAGTAACGTAAGCATGAGACTTTTTGGTAGTACCGGTGAACCAGATGGCCGCGGCGATGGAATCTGGGACGGAGGACTCGTAGTATCTCTCTAGATCTGGCAAAAGCGAAAGACCCCCTAACGTAATTCGAATGGAGACTTACTGCTGAGCCCACTCTGGCCTCGCAGGGCGGCCCCCTGTGGTTGCGAGCTGGAGCTGCCATAGCTTATGTCTAGAGCAATGGGAGGGCCCCAGCAGAGAGAACAGTAAGGATAACGAGCGCTCCGCCCGTCAAGCGGGCGGCAGGAGCAGCGGGCAAGTGCTTGGTAGGCCAACAGCCCAGTGAACCGGGCGGGGCACTCGACGAAAGGGGGCACACTGAGCAAGTACGAGAAATTGGCCCCGCTCCGTAAAAGCAAGGACCACTACGGGAGGTCAAACCAAGGTAATATGGAATATTCTCGTCCCCGGTCAATATTGGATCAAACAATAGGGGGCCGTAGCACTGACCTCTTTTTTTTTTTTATTGATTCAATACAATAGGGGAAAAGATCGTACAGTTCCCTACCGAGACAAGAGAAACTCTCAACGGATCCTCCGCGCGCTGGGCATACCTCTTCCGTGCGTCTTTCTCGTGGCGGGAACAGAACAACGGGGAAAGAAAAGACCCGGCCGACCTGCCCAGGGCTCGAGGGCGAGCTTTATTTAAGAGAGAATGGGGAGTGAATCGAAAGGCTTCTGTTTCCGTTCTTGGTTTGGGGGCTTTCGGGATCCTCTCGATCTTATTCGTAGTTGGGAAGGGGGAAGGAGTCTAAATCAATGGACATTAATGAACCATCATTGATGGACGTTGCACATGACACAATCAATTCGACTCAAGGTCCGGCGCTAATAGAGGTTGCTTACTCTCCTAGTAGCGAAGGAAAGGGGCAGGGCTTTTTTCGTAGTAATAGTGGGCGGGTCTCATGAGATCTATGCCGACCGTCGGAATCAAATGAAGGTCGAAGGACCGGACCATTCGATTCATTAAGGGGCTAGGCCTATTTGTTTTGTTTGGTCAATCACCAAAGGCGGGGGGAACCACTATGGGCGAGACCCCCGGCCTCGATTCTTTTACATAGTCCGGGAGCCGGCCGCAGCGGAGCAGCGGGGCATAGTGGCGCCCTCGCCTGGCGCCATTCCCGAACCTAGCAGCAGACAGGCGGGCCGGGCCTGAATTCAGACCAGACCAGACCAGACTCTTCTTTGTTTGAGCCGCTCACACGCACGCAGCCCGGAAGATCTCAGTTGTCCTGGACTGGACAAGTACGTAGAGATCTTCGTGGGACCGGGGAGGGGGTCTCAATCGATCTTTTCTAGGATTCCTTATCACGCCGCGCACGGAGATCTTTCCATTGATAGATAAGAGAGAGCCTTGAACAGACTCTTAAAGTAAGTCTTCAGACTACCTTTCTCTACGGAAGAGGTGTACTTTTACCGCCCGGAGGTCATATAGATCGAAACCCAGAGCGATAAGAACGAAAGGGTCGGTCAATAGCATAGCTTTTTCTTTCCCTTTCGAAGGAAAAGCCTTCGAAAGCCTAATCTCGGGCCGGACGGCTTTGTTTGCCCCAGCTTGGCGAATCGCATCCCCGCGCAACGACATTGTTTGTTCGCCCCTTCCCCTTACCGTTCTCGCTCAGTGTTTTCAACGGCTGGGGGGGCAGTCGTTGAAGCGAAGCCTATCGCCACGCCGACTATCAAATACGAGATTGGGCCCCTTCTCAAAGATTTGATGGAATGGCCCAGCCCACCCAAGAGCGCTTATGTCATATGGGAACTCATGGCTGGAAACAATCCTTATGGTTTTGATATCCGGTAGGAATAATAAGAAAAAAAAAAAAGTCCAGGTTGGTTGGTGAGCCTAGTGATAGGAGACTATCTAGCTTGGTTCGGAGAGCACTTGTTGGGTTAAATATTTTTTTGTTGCTAAATGTTACGGCCTAAATGCTGAACTATTGACCCTACTTGTTCGGATGGGTGTTCACCCCAAAGTGTTCCCGGACCGCATGCATACATCCGTAAGTAACTTAGTGCAACATGGCAAATTTCATTGAGAGGAATCAGCAAAGAAAAGAAAAACGGGTCAACATCTTTCAGTAAAGAGAGTTGTAGATTCGTAAGATCATGATAGAGTCTCCTTTACCTTGAGATTCTATTAGTAAAGCGCTAGCGCGCTACAACTAGCATAGCAGCCTGCGGAAAAGGCGGCGACGGCCCCTACTCCTAAGTTGGAGCAAGAAGCAACGGATTAAGCAACTTGCGCGAAAGGTTGCTTTTCTAATTAGATAATATAAGGCGCGTTAGCCTATCTATAGTAAGGGGCCTTTTCTTGCAGGATGCCGGGTGCGCAGGAACAGGAAGGCCCAACCTATACAAGGTAAAGACCTTCATTTTGTCGTGCTGCTATGATGTAACGTGCAGTCGTCCCGAGGCAGCAGGATGTATGGTGTAGGGCCCCCTATTTTCTCTCCCTTAAAGTAAAGTCCTTTATAGATTTCGAGTCGGGAATAGGGCAGTGGCTTATTCGGCGCTATATCACAATTCATTCTCGGGCATAGCTGTTCACGAAACGTGGCATGGGACATCTGTCGGCAGCGGGAGTCTTACATCCGAGCAAGAGGTCAGACCAATGTCACGGCAAGTTTCCTGGTGAAACGCAAGCCCGTGACAATTCTCCCCACTCGCGAATGTCGATGCCCTCATCGACTATGCTTCCTTATAACAAGCAGAAGTGCAAGCCATTGTTGTCCCATCCAACAAAATGGAATCACCCCCGTGATGACCTTAATAGAGCTACCACCCAATGTAGACACTCCTAACGCCCAACCTATGGACTCGGCCTGGAACTCCCCCCACTTGCTTCACCTGCACTTCGAGTAAGCATACCCAATTAACTTCCTTAAGTCTTGACTCCCTTTGAGCCCAGACGAGGTCTTCCCCAAGACCAGTTGAAAATCGATGCTTCAACTCCCTCATGAGCACTCTTCGCAAAGATGAAGTGCGTCCCCTGGACTGGCTTTCTTGTGCCAACTACACCCTTGTAGCACCTCCTTTCTCCTGCGGTAGATCCCCTGATCCTATACTCACTGTCGAGTCCCAACCACCGTTCCTTGCCTTGATGCTAAGCTCAGCATCCCCACTATCACCTTTCCCTCAGTAACTTCTGCCTCTCCATGAGGCCTTCACATCCCAAAGACAAGCAACCCAGAATTTGTTATACCACAAGAAGTAAAGTCCCCCCATGTCTCTCTTGACAATGCGCTCCCCTACTCCATGTACAACATACCCACGAGTATCACTTTAAGTGAAAGTGCGCAAGTGTTTTTGACCCAAATTGCCCACCCTTGTGGCTAGATTTCCACCATACGGTCCCTGATCCAACAGTCATCTACAATGTAAACCCAAGGTCACCCAACAAGCCTGACGATTTCATGAACATGGCTGTCCCGTGTTAAAGAACACAACTCCCCCGAGTCCCGTCTTAATCAAGCCCCCGCTTGTACGGCTTTCGTCGCTTCCTTGTGCAACCATAGCACTCGCCCAACAAAGGGTTTTCCCGGATCCTAGTATACGTCGCTTACCCCCATCATCTTGATGCTCATGCTCACATCATCTCATAAACTTCACCATTTGGCATAACCATAATCCCTCCTTATGTGCGTAACCATCTTACCGGAATCGCGGGCTTTCCCATTTGCCCAAAATCCCCTTGTCCCCACAAGGTTCCCGAACTTTGCCCGAGTGCGCCACCACTCAAGCTAGTTGTGAAGGTACTGTAGCATCGTATCTCTAACCAACCCATTACGGCTCCACAGATCGTCAACAACGAGACCTCGAAGTCGCTCTCGCTCCCATGGCATTATTGAGTGAACTTCAAAAGCACCCTCTCCCCAAAATTCTACCAATCATAGCGCCCATGCGCTTCACTGGACATGATACACGCCTTGACCTCAAAACCCCCAACATGGCTGTTGTTTCCCTTAAACAGCATGGTGTCTCCCGCTACCATTCGGTACACCCACCGACATGTTTTCCAGTGCCCCAGTTGTCTTTCTCCACAAAGGCACGCCCCTTGATCCCCACAAGTGACTGTGCCTATTCCACACAAACTGGCTGATATCCCCAACCAGAGCCAACCAAAGCTGTGGAACTTCTACCAAAATGTAGAACAAGTCTGCCACAACAAGCCCACATGATGGCTGTCAACAACACCTTGTCCCTGATCGTGGCCCACTGCCGAGTGCCAACAAAGATGTAACCACCAGCTTTGTTACCCACTCGCTGAATCCAATCACATGTGCCCAGTTAAAACGCGCACCTCTGCACAAACTGTCCCTGAGCAACTGTACTGATTCCCAATCCAGTAGTACCTGGGTTCTGCGGAAGCAAAGAAGATATAACCTCTAAGAAGGATTCCGCTCGGACAACCATTCCCTCCTGGAATGATGCCTACTCGCCTCCCCCCATAAGGAGCAATTCGGCTCTGATACCACTTGTCACGGCCCCAGAGAAATGCAGCGGAATTTGGACCGTGCGGCGCCATGACTCCACCAAGTCAAGGCCAGCCTTACACCATTCGAGTCTTTTTACACAGTGACCCTTCCTGAATACCATTATTCCATATCGAGGGTTGCCAACACCAACAAAGAACTACTCTCAAAGAGTCCCGCACGCTAGCGGCTAAGCGTCGCTTCATGGTGTCGAGGCACCGAGCCAAGACACTCGCCCAACGAATAGGCTCTCGTTGTCATCAAGGCTACTAGCCACATAACTGATCCCCTATATTATATATGCTAGGCACAGCTGTATACCCAACAATGTGCTAGCCATACTATAAGAGCCAACCATGTGATCCAGCTCCCAAACCAAGCTGGCATCCCAACATGCGTCTCGTATGTCCCGTTATATAATCTCGGATAGTGTAGCACGATGTCGCCCCTCATCGTGCATCTGGCAACACAGATCTCGCAAGCATAGCGGAACCCAAGCTCATGCTCACGATAGCACAACGTGGCCTACGGTGGCACCACGATGTCCCCGAGTCATAGACAAGCTCCGCATATCGACAGCCCGTACAGTATAGCGGATGCACGTCTAAGCCTCTATGGCACGAATGATGCGCAATGCCGGGCCCCGCGCCCATACCGACACTGTCCATGGTGCATTCTGCACTATGGAGACCCCGAGCTCCCTTCGGTACTCAGAGTCCGCCCCCAGGTTGCCCCAGGGTGGCTCACTTAGTGCATGGCCCATGCCTGCACCGGGGGTGGTGGAGAGCCGACACCAGTTCTCCCCCCTATAAAGAAAAGAGCCTTATAAAGATTTTCAAGTCTGGCAGGAGGAAACATACTATATGCTTGAGCCATCACACCCCCCTCAACTTTTATATATTTATGAAAGTGCCCAGCAACAGGTTCAAGTCATTTCATGTTACCTCGTGCAATTTTAAGGCTTCGCGGGCTAGTTGTCACGGCAAGTTTCCTGGTGAAAGGCAAACACGTAACACCAATCCCATTCATCCTGGTCCGATCCGAACGGATCTTGTTGAATGAATTGATCCATTGTTGTATGCCTTACTTCTTAGTGAATTTTTTCCTACTTGGACCCGCCTTTGAGTACTCCTGAGAGATATAGTGGAAACATTTTGTTATGGTGGAGAGTGGGGAGTGAAAAGACCAATTCAGCAGAGAACGACCGCATGAATCGGAATCCACTTATATTAAGACAGACGACCGAGAAAGAAAGGCTCCACGTTCTCCAAGTGATTGATCTTAGCGTGCTAGCCGCTGCTTCATTTCGTATAGTGATAACGCTTTCTTAGCGCTCCGCCCCCCCCTTGTATAGTAAGGGGGACTCTGGTTGCGCGGCTTTCTCTTATATCTTATAGGGGTCTATTTTCTCTGACTTTACTCAACTTGACCTACTTGACTCAGCGGTTAGAGTATCGCTTTCATACGGCGAGAGTCATTGGTTCAAATCCAATAGTAGGTAAAACCGGCCGAAACCCCTGCTTTTGCCAGCATGACAGCAAGCACGGACTGGCAGCAAGGAGTCAACTGAATGACCAAAGCATCGGTTGCTTCCACTTCTTCGACCCCCTCTCTTTTTCTCTTCATGTATGTGGGCTGCCTGCCCCGTCCCGAATAGACGAACAGGAACAAGCTGAAGAGAAGGAAGGCGCGAGAGAGAGAGTTGAGTATCAACTCTCCTCCCTTCTTCCACAATTAGGTGAAGACCCGGGGGGCCGGAAACCCCAACGGGAACCCTTTCACCGCGCCACACGATTCTTTCGCGAAGCGCTCTCTCAGGCGTTTCCACTCCTGCCCCCGCAAGCAAAGCAAGATACCAGGCGACCAAGTGAAAGTGAACAGCCCCGAGCAAATCTTCTAGAGAGCGTACCCTTTGTTTCTACTCTTTCTCTCTTCTAAGAAAAACTTATAATATAAATATACTTCTAATTTCTAATACTAATATAAATATAAAAAAAAGAAGAAGATTTTTTTTTATGGACCCCTTGGACCTCCGACCAATGAGGTGATGACACATGCATGCGTGCATATGAACTTATAAAAAGTGGGTTCAAAACCTGGGTGGCACTATGTAACTCAATCCATTATAGGGCTATTGGTGGATTCTTTTTTATTTTAGAATAGACTCTGAGATAGAGGAGACTTTAAGGAGATTTTGTCGAGATAAGGACTTGCAGCAAAAGTCGAGTAGTCGAAGAAGTAAGGTCTCAGACTCGCGAAGACAAGTGAAAAGTATCTCGAGGTTTCGCCGCTTTGAAACAATAAGTTTCAAAATATCGAAAAAATTTAGCGTGGTTTTTCTCTAAAAATTCGGAGGGTTCCGCCAGAAAGAGTTTGGGGATTAAATCGTTTGGTCTTTGGAAGTTCCCTGATTGGTTTGAGAACCTGATTGAAGAAGACCAGAATTTTGGAATACACGTAGATCTGCAGATCCAGTGTTTGAAGTTATTCTAGTGTGTTTCGATTTAGTAATTCTACAGTTCAGACAGAGACGTTGTTGAGTATGTGGCTTGACTTACTCCAAGGTGACTCAAGTCTCGATTGAGCAGTCATTTTTCATAGTCACGGGTCCTGCTTTAGCACCGTTTCACATTTGCAACTGTAAAGGGCGGTTTGTGACCTTCCAATTTTCCAGTGAAACCGGGGACCGAAAGGTCGGTGAGAGATAGCAAGAAGATGCATCCATTTCTAGGCTAATTCAGTGTCTTGTGGATGCTATCTATGAAGTAGTTAGACACGCCCCTTGGGGGATCTGTTGGGTCTTTTAAAAGGACTCAATCAAAGGGCACAAACGGAAAGCCTGCTGTTTTTCTGAGGTTGGGTTTTGAGATGAGAGTAGGATACACACGTCGAAGAAATCCGTTGTCTAGAGAGAGTGGAGTGATCTCAAAGAGTTTTCAATTTTCATATTGAAAACTTTACTTTTTTATTAAAACTATATTTCTAGTTTTATATTTCATAAAATAAAAAAACTAGATGTCTTTCTCATTTGCTGCCACTCAACAACAGCAGGTCTCAGCTCTGCGCATTCCTAACAATTTTTTCTTTCTTTTTCTTTCAGCTAAAGATTGTTATCATCTGGTATGAGAGCCCAGGTTGTGCAGATATGGTAGTGATACAATCTTCTGGATCTATGGTTGCTGATATGATTACTGCATTAACGCATACGATTGTCAAGCATCGCAAAATTTAACCTATAAATGTAGATGTTTGGAAGATGAGAATGCAGTTGCTTCTCAAAGAACGGGATCTTTTTTTTTTCATTCTTATTCTTGAGAAAAGAGAAGCCCGCAGATCTGGCGCTAATGGCTTCTTCAATCAAGTGATGTTTTGTTGTAGCCAAACAACAAAAGAAAGCATATGAACAGCATCTATAGTTGTAGACAGTAAAAAAAAAGTTCTTCGAAGCTGTGCTAATGGTGGTCAAGGATAAGGTACTAGTTTCAGTGGGAGACATTGAGTCTGCATGAGAAATCTGGGAGACTCCACAGAGAATGTATGAGTCAGTGACAATGGTAAACATGAAGTTTCTTCGGCAACGCTTTTTTCCAAGCAAGATGCAAGAGGGGACGAGCGTGTCTCAGCACTTAGACAAGATGGAGAATATTTTCAAAGAATTTGTAGCAGTGAGAGTCAAAATGACTGATCGTGATCAGTGACCGGGAAGTCTGCTGAAGTCGTTTGAGTCTTTAACAACCACCCTCTCCCGTGAAACTCCTCCTTTAATTGATCTGACGATTTTCTTTAGGCAGAAGCTGAAAAGAGATTTGAACGGCAGTCTGAAAAGACTAATGCTGCGCAAAAGAAAAGAATATGTTTCAAAAGAAGAATAAACACAAATGCAGAAGGACCTGAAAAACATAGAGTGTTGGTAGAAGAAAGGTCACTTGAGTTTTGAGTGCCCATAAAAGAAGGGAAAAAGCTATGATGATCAGGAAAGGGTGGTGTTGGTCACTACTATGGCCCTGTTTGCCAACATTTCAGATAGTTGGTGGATCGGGTTCTCGCATCATATTTTCTTCCGAAAGGAAGATTTTGGTGCAAATATGATTGAAGAACTAGGTTCTTCATATATGGGCAATGGCACTTCGACTGTAATCAGAGGCCGAGGGAATGTGTAATTGCTGTTGAAAAACGGAAAGTCAGAAGAAAAAGCAAGCATTGCTTTTCCCTTTTTGTACCTGAAAAAAACCTACTCTCGATGAGAAGAGCCTTTACTTTTATTATATTAATAAAGCGCTAGCGCGCTACTTATAGCAGCTTGCTTCAAAGCTTTACTAATAGGGCTTTTTTTATAAATTAAGAGGTGAGTAAGGGGCTGCTTCTTAGCCCTCCAGGAAATGAGATTCCGACCAAGAACAAAAGCCCGAGGTAGAGCGTCGGTCGTCAGGGCAGCCTACCTTTATTTTATTTTATTTTATAGGAGTAGGGGCGGATAGCTTGGCACCTGGAGATATAGGCGTAGAGACTCTTTCCCTATGCCGCCTATTGGTACTAGTGTAGTAGGGTTGACCCGCAATACAGAACGAACCCATAAGTGTAACCTTTCGCTCAATACTAGAATCGACAATTGAAGCATCTGAGGATGCATTAATCGGGGATAGACGACAGAAGGAATTATCTATAACTTCACCTTCAACAAGCGTAGATTTTTGCATTTCAATAATCTTTTTTCGTTCTTTTCTATCCCGAAGCATCTGTCTTTTTCCTAAGACCGAAAGCGGTAAATAAAAAAATAATCAAATCACACCATTTCTATTTCTGTAATAGGTAAATGCCTCTTTTTCTCCTGAAGTTGTCGGAATTTTTCGTAATAAGATATTGGCTACAATTGAAAAGGTCTTATCAATAAAATTTCCATTTATCCGCGATCTAGGCATAGGTAGAAATCCATTCGATAATTCTTTTCATTACCTCCTCGTGATAAAATGATCCCACAAACAAAGGAATTATACAGTACGAAATAAAATAACATAAAAATAAAATAAGACTTCATTAAAAAAAAAAAAAATAATTGTTTTTTTTCCTCGAAATCTTTCTTTGAAAAAAAGTTTATAATGGGTTGGTCGTACCTTTACTGCAAGAATATGAATGACTCGCTATTCACTCGCGGGTTCTGGGTCATAATCATAAGATTATGCAGGAGAGATGGCCGAGTGGTTCAAGGCGTAGCATTGGAACTGCTATGTAGGCTTTTGTTTACCGAGGGTTCGAATCCCTCTCTTTCCGTACCTTCACCTAATTCACCAACGTTACCGACCGCAATGTATCAAATTCCAATCGATACCATTATTCCAACAAAGCACTTTTTTTTCCCTACCAAATTATATCTATCCCTGCCTGCTTCTTCCCCTTCCTTCTTTACTGGTATAACTGTTAGACTCGCATCGGCTTATTCAGTTTGTTATCCGTTTCACCGAGAGTGAGGCTTTCCCACGGTAATGGAAAGGTCAGCGGAATGCGTAAAGGAATGCGCATCGCTCAACCCCGTTTCATTTCTGCTGGAAAGAAAGCCGATATAAACAGCTCCATATTAGCGAATTGCCTCTGACTACTCTTTTTAGACGCTATTCTTAGAATCTCGAAAGAGGCTACGCCCCTCCTTGCCTAAGAGTTCTTGCTTCAAGTTAACTTGCCGGTTGGCAGTCTTACTGCTACTGTCGGTCCTAGCTATCGGCTGCCTAGTTGTAGGCTTACTTTCGCTCCTCTACCCGGCATGAAAAACTTGGATTCTCATTCTTTAACTTGCTAACTCGCTTCCTCTCCAATAGAAAGTACGTCCGAGGCCTGAGAACCTCCGAGTTCTGGAGGAGAACCTATAGAAGGGCTTTAGCGTCAGAGTTTAGGAAGATCAGAGCGGACACCCATGGGATAACTTTAACATAAAAATATGCCTAACTTTCCTGAAAGCAGGAAGAACCCAATCCAACGCTCTCTCTCTGCTAGGCTAGGCTGACTTTACATTCCAACAAACGTACACACCTGCTCCAGTCTGGGATTCTAGGTTCTTCAAAGAGACGGTGGAACAGGGGAAAGCCAAACCACACATCTATGATGGGGCAGATGAGGAAGATGAATTTGATGCGTTTGTTGTTGAGGATATGGAAAGGGGATCAGAGGGAACTTTATCTGGGCAAAACAGCATCTACCCTAAAGTCCTTATTCCCTTGAGCGAAAGAAAGGATCTTTGGAAGCCGTGGCGGAGGGCTTTGATCGTGAAAGTACTAGGAAAATAGGTGGGATACAAAAGACTGGACCAAGGTCTAAGAGACCTGTGGAAATTGGAAAATTGCTTCGAAATGCTGGACCTTGACCTGGGTTCTATCTGCTGAGGGACTAATCGAAGAAGGATTTTCTGCATGTACTTGAAGGGGGCCCTTGGGTATGGGTAATTCATTATGGGACATTATATCACTGTTAGCAAATGGAAACCAGAGTTTAGACCATCCACGGCATCAATCAACCTAGGTCTTTCGTCAGAGAAGGGGTAGAAGGAGCCCTCATACTCGCTCTCCTCCTCCACCCCTGACCTGAATAGATATAGGGTGGCCTCGCCTTAGAAGGCTACAGAAGAGAAAAAGGTGAAGCCCACCTTTCCGGGGCTTTCCTCAGACCTCTGTCCGGCCTAAGGACCGTCTCTAGGCTGGAGCTCCTGTCTCCTCACTTAGAGAGCCGACCAATCCACTTCGTTCCCCGATCAAAATAAAAATAAGAGTAATTAGAAAACTTTTGCTCTATTTTCCAAAAATGAAACAAATATAATCGAAAGCCTGCTCCCAATAGCAACTATGAAATCCACAACCGGGCGAACGCGTAAAGGCATAATTCGTTCCACAAATCTCACTGCACTGACCATAGTAAACTCCTTCTCGTTGTACCAAAATAGAGATCTGATTTAAAGCGGGACTCCATTTATGAGATTTATAAAGTTGACTACTTCCTCCATAAAGAAGGAAGTATTCGTTGGAGTTAGGACCAGATCCCGCATTATTGAACACCAAAACCAAATTGTGAGCTAATGCCACCCGCATCCTCGAAAAAGGTTTGAGTAATGTCGGGGACAGGAAATTGCTGGGGTACCGCTATATTTTGTTTTTGTAATAAAAATTTTGTTTTTGTAATAAATTAATTACCGTTGAATCGATACTCCTTTTTATATTTATAAAAGGAAGAAGTTCTGTTTTTAATTCATCATTCCCCGAAGTCTCGATTACCTGCAGAAGTTGATGATTGAGGGTTTTGAGGATTGCTTTTTTCATTTTTTTATGACAAAAAGAATTCCGCTCCGCTAAAACAGCAAAGAGACTTGTCGGAAATGGCCGGTTGGGTTTATCCAACCAAGAAAGACATGGGATTGTTTGGGCGTAACATTCTTTTGCTTCTCTTTCTTACGATATTTCTACTCAGCTTGAAAAGAAAGCTCAAGCCGATAAGAGCTCTTCATCATGTTCGAGAATTTCGAAAGAAGAACTGAGAGTGATTGACCTCTCACTCACGGCACACATGCTATATGTGTGATGCCGACACCTAAGATACTTTGACTCCTTCGAGAAGCTGTCCAACTACGATGTGTTAAGCATATTTACCTCAATCCCAACTCTTCAGTCCACATTTTTATATACGAAATGACTTCGTTCTTCCTCCAAGAGAAGCGGGATATCGACTGGTGACAACCTATTGGAAAATTCCTATTTCACGCCCTATTCTTGCAAAGAAAGAACTTAGACTACTACTGCTACTAGCACTAGAAAGGGTCCGAGCGGAGCTAAGCAAGTAAGTGAGGGGTTTACTGGCCGTAAAGGGCGAACGATACAACAAGTGCTGTTCTTGCTCTTTCCCCTTTCGGGGTTGGAATGGTATAAATAAGGTTATGCTGGGGGGTTGGGGGTTGTATAGGGTACGGTGCTTTCAGTGATAAAAAAGCCTTCCCGCCCGCTAACCGTACCACTAGCCTTTACACAGCTGATTAGCCTCTTGGCTGGGCACTTTTACTTTTAGGTTCCGTCAGGGGAAAGGACTTTGTTTCCTCACCTTTGATCATGGCTTGAAGGCGTGGGGGACATACCTCAAAGAACCATACGTTGTATCAAATCCTTCCCAATGCATATCGGAACGTGGGGGATGGATACTTATAATTTTGAACATCTTTCATGCTCTATCCCGGGAACACAAGCCACTTTCTTTCCCAATATGTCTTGGTCCAACCCCCTTTTAATATCTTTTCGTAACGAGAATGAATATATATTGGTACGAAGCGAGAGTACTTAGCTTAGAGCCCTGAGCTCCTCGGATCGGAAGAGCACCAAACTGCGAAAGGAGAAGACCTCTTCGGAACCCATACCCTAAGTCGATTATTTTATTTAGAATATATGTCAGAATGAGACGCTGACACTTGGTTGCTAGCATGAAATGCGGTAGACTTCTCGGAAGTGCCAGTAAGGCGGCTATGGCTGCATTTGCCAAATCCGAGGGCTTTAGTGAGGGGTGCCCCATGGTCTGGTCTACAGCATATGATGCGGGTTTTTGCCCATGCCTTTTTGTTTATAGAGATCGACTAGACAAGTCATCAGTTATCACCTCTTTATTCCCTCCCTTGTTTGACTATCTGAGAAAAGCACTGGTACTGCCTACTCTACTGCTGAAGGAAGATAATTCATTGATCAGGTGAGCACCAATGTTGTCTATAGTTCAAGTGTCAACCCCATTCGTTAGAACAACAAACAGCTTCCATTGAGTGTCTGAATGAAAATGAATGAGTCTCTGAAGCTACCCTCACTCAATGCAATGCGAAGAACCCTCCGACCAATGCTTTCCCGGAGCGAGCCCTACCCGGAGCAGACAACTCTTTACTGGCAACAGAATTCGTAGCACTAGCTTTCCAGGGCCTTCGATCGATCTTTTGTGAGAGAAGGCTGTTAGTACGGGATAGAAGGGGCAGTGGGAGTCACCAACCAGTAAGTCAACCACCGATCTATCTCAATGCCATCGGCAAGCAGCTACCTCGGGGGAGGGGATTGCCTAAGAGGCTGCTTGTTGTTTTTTGGAGAAAGGGGGCTCGGTCCAAATAAATCGATCGAGAATATCTATCAGAATATGACGAATATTGTCTGGCAGGCACATACATTATTGGTGAACCGCGTCCCTCAACTGCCATAGGTTGGTCGTATACCTCCGAAACAACTTCCAACACCACACAGGAGGAAAAGGCTCAGGTTGGTTGTTCAAACCTCCCTCTGAAGAAAGAGTTACTAATCTCAATACGATGAGTTATATGCCACCTTCTCGCGTTCTAGCTTCTGCGTATGTATAAAACTTCTTCCTTTTATGCCTCTGTTTATGCTTCAGTTGATGAATCGGCTTTTGATGCAGCAGATGGGGATGCACCAGATTCTTATCCTCTTTCTTCGGCTGCTTCAGTGAATGCACCAACGCATAAGTAAGAAGAGAGATAAGGGTTGTTAGGGGACAGGCTCACCCTTCTGTAGGGTTCCATGCTTAAGGTCAGGTAGCGGAAGTAAGGTCAATAAGGACCACAACAAGCCTCTCGGCGAGACGGGGAGTTTGAAGACACTAATAGAATACCGGGTGAAGAAGAAGAAATGAAACTCCACCAATTTCTTATACAAATAGAGGAGGCAAAAAGAATGGGAATCATAAAGAGTAAGTGACGATTCTAACTCATCCTGAACCTAGCTGGCGTCAGATTATTACTCGAAAACGGCGAGGCCGCACTAACAGTTAAGTTCAAATCGGGTGGAAGAGAGCGGTTTAGTGGCTTTGGGGAGTCCATTGCATCAAGAGTATAGAGATTGATTGGGCCCAAGGACCCTTTTAGCAAACCAGGAATATAGTGAACAAAGAGGTATCTAAGTTGCTCCTTTCTTCAGGCTTGGCGAAGGTGTCTGATCTACTAGCTCTCCTCCAAGCAATCCGGAGACTACAAGACCTTCACCTCAATCTCCACCGGTTCCCACTGAAAGCAGAGCATTACCTAAGGTAGATCATTTATCCCTCCTTCCAGTTTGCCATAAACCTTCTTGGCTAACTGTTGACATCATCTTCAATCTCAGATGTCAACAAGGTGAAGAAGTGAAAAGATTAGCCGCGGGAAGGCCTGCAATCCTAACAATCTGCCCAGAGTAGGGTTGTAAGTAGGATATCCAGTCCTACCTTTACATTCAAGTCGGATAACAGGAAAGGAAAGGAATGAGCCGAGGCCAGGAACTCCAATACCTGAGGAAAGAAAAATCCAAACTACCACAGGGAATGAAAAGAGTCGATTAAACACCAATTCAATTTAGGATAGGAAAGGAGAATCATTGATGACTCTTCCTTAAGCTTAACTAGATCCGCCTTGTCAACTAAACGATGCATCTTTGAATTGAATTAGACTCCTAAGGAAAAATCCTTCTCTTCTTATGTACCCCCTCCTCCCTTGGGTGTAGAGGAGAGTAAAGTAAGCTGTGCTCAGACAAAGGGACTAGGAAGATAGGCTCTTGGTTATTGAGCGGAGGATTAGTCAACTCCAACCAGCGAAAGGGAAAAAAAGAACTACTCCAGCTTCATAGCGATCGGTGTGTTTATCCCATCCGGAAAAAAGAAAAAGACTCCTGGCGGCACACCATCAAAATACAATTCCCCTCTCTCTCTGATTCATCATCTATACCCATTACGGATCCATAAGGAAACTCAGCATCCCCATTTTCCTTAGACTCTACTGGGCAGTTCGCCAGCTGGTCAGCTATGACTTGTCCATGATGGAGTATATATATAAATGTGACATAAGTAATCTAATCTCGAACTCTGACAACATCAACAAGCACTTCGCCATCCTATTGGATAATTAGGGGCTTCTCAGGTACTTCAGCGGATTCATGCTTAAGATTGGGTGAGCCAGCCTCCACTTTTGCCTTACCCAAACAAACCAGAGCAGCACAAGTCTTCTCTAATGCAGTGTAGTTGAGCTCGCATGCGGTGAATTTCTTAGTGAAGAAGGGCTTTTCTATTACGGTTTTTCCTCTTGCCCTGGTTTTTTAATAGGCGATTCTGATCTCATTCTAACTCATTTTCAGAGGACATAGTAAGCTGTCGCAATATCGGTTGTTAGCACTATGAATGTTTAGACATTAGGGATTCCCTCACTCGCTAGCAACCAAACCAAATGGGATTTCATTCTTCGATTCCGAGTTCGCGATCAATCTGCCGATTAACCACTGATTCAGTGAGATCATGTGACTTCTTCTTTCGACCCTAATTCCGAGAGTGCGCACACCTGCAAGCATCCCTTATCCAGCCGTTGGGCGGTTCACCCCCTTTCTTTTTGCTCGGCCAAAGACCCCCCTGGACTGTGCATTCGACTCAAGAGAAGAGAATCTTTCAGGTTTTTCCTGACAAACCTACATGGGCTTCTTCAACAATATTGGATTCTACCCGTAAAAAGAGAAAGAAGCAGTTATGCCATTGGCCACCTTCGCCCTAGTACTGGGATCAGGAACTCCTCTATCTATGCTAATGGTTACGTTGTCATACTATATTCTATTCTACCCTCGAGTCACTCATTCCCTTTCGAGATCTCCGCATATAACTCGTTTTCTTGACTCGTTCCCATCTCTTTACTCAAGAAAAGTATAGAGCTCTAGCTCCATGTATATGTATGGAGCTCGTTTCCCATCCTCTTAAGAACAGTGCTTTCTCCGGCAGTTCGTCATCTTTCCTATCTTTTGGAGTGTGAAAATCTCTCTTTTTGGCGTCCTATTCCCCTAATCCATTTTTTCCTGATTAGAGGAACGAAGATGCTCGTACGTAAGGACTTTAGTACTCGACCGAGGATGGGAATGGAATACTTGTTTCGAGGGGGTTCTAAACGTACCGATGTGCACTCACTTTTGGTTGAAAAAAGATCCCTGTCCCCTTATTTCTAATGGGAGACCCAGCCAAGACTGATTAGCTCGGGTGAAGTGCCCCAAGGGCAAGAAGAGACGAAGATGGATCTTTTCCGGCAACAGATTTGGATAGATGACATGAAGCTGACCCTAATCTCTTCTTCTTCTTAGCCGCACTGATATATTAGTACGGGCATCTCGTCTGAACATCTCTCTTTTTTGGAGTTCAAATCCCTCTTTTCAAGATCAGATTCCCCTCTCTTATTCAAGCTTGACTTCCGTTTCTCTTGTAGAGAGAGAAATAGATGAACAGTGGAGCACTATCTCAATTGCATCGACCCCTCCCTCACTCTACTAACCCTCTCGCTTCGTACACTACGCTCTTTTCCTATCCGTCGAGCATTTCATAAACCTTTCCGTCTTCCTTACTTCGTTCCTGGCCTTTTTCCATAGAGCAAAGTTATGCAGATAAGATATGTAGCATGACCTATTTAGAATAGGAATTTAGAAAGACCTTTTGAGAATGCTTCTTCTATTCCGTTCCGCTGGATGCAGGTGTAAATAAGCGCAGACCGATCAATCCCCGAAATAAGATCACTTAAAGGAAAGGAGTGGAAATAAGACAGGTCTATATTCCTATAGAAAGAGAAGCCCTTTCCCTCCCTGCTTCTTTTCAGCGGGTCAAGAAAGGAAAGTCTCATCCCCCGGAACATCTCAAGTCGAAATTGGATCTCCCCTGAGCTGATAGAAAGAGAAGTTCCTTTCGTCGTCTGGCTAGTCAAATGCTTTTCTTTGATAGGAATCTGGTCGACGTTAGCGATCAAGCAGGGCTGCAATTGAATTTCCCGCTGCGTTCTTCAACCAGCCATGAGCTCTACCCGAATCGAAATCTTTCTATGAGTGGTCCCGCATAACTTCCAACAGGAATATGTGGTCATCTAGGTCGTACGAAAGATTAGGCGGACTCCTATACATGGCTTATACGCCTCTAATTCCTTAGCCCAAAATCACGGGTGGAATAACTAGCCTACTTGCTAAAGTCGACTATCCTTGCCCACCTATACAGTCGATCTCACGTAGCGAGTCTCACCTAGCCCTCACTAAGCTGCCTTCCCTTCTTGATCGCCAGGTTGAGAAAGGAGCAACGCCAGGTAGGTTTCAAAGAGCAAAGAGAGTGGTGGGTACGCCCCAAAAACTACGACTGAACTTGCTTTCCGTCTTTTTCTGTTTCTCTACGATAGATGCACTTACGAACGCTCTTGTACCGACCAGAGGGTAGCTAGCGCCTATCTATCTGTGGTCTAAGAGCTCCCGGCCCATAAACAGGACGCCCGGAACTGCACTTCAAACTAAACCCCCGGATGAGAATAATAGCTGGCGCCTTAGGTTAAGAGCTGCTAAAGAAGCCTAATCATCTTTCTTTCATTTTAGATAAGCCCTCTTGAAAGCACGCAGGCAAGCAAGCGCTTTCACTTTTTGAATATGAAAACCAGCCAGCTTAAAGAAAGGATAAGAATGCGGAGATTAAACAAGATAAAGGATGGCGGGCCTTATCTATATAAGGGGGTTGCTTGAAAGTGAAAACAAAAGGCTTAGGTCTCATTAGTAAAGGAGAGAAGGGGTATTCTTTGCCAGGATTGGATTACTGACTCCAGGCAGGGAAAAGCAGAAGAAAAGAACTATCCTGAGGTCGTAGAAGACAAGGAAGAGAAAAAGCGCTAAGAGATAGAAGATAGTTGAATTGGAAGGTTAGCAAAGTCTTGGTTGTCTGGTTGATTGGGGTAGTCTCAGTCTGCAAAGCAAAGAGAAACTCCATCTTAAAAGTCCAATCGCGGAAAGAGAATGAAAGATTCGGGTAGGCAAGAAGGGGAAAATTGGGAGAGCTGACATCAAATCTACTTTTTTTTTTTTATCGGGTGAAAGCCTATTTTCTTTGGCTTATTGCGCGTGAGAGGGTGGCAGGTCTAGGAGGCCTAGCCCTATAAGTATAAGAGAGTTCAGCAGTCTCTCTTGATCCCGGTTATCATATTGGTAGTCAAGTAAGAAGACTATTGGCATCAGTCTGCTGCCTCTCTATTATAAGTATAAGTAGTTTCCTAGCCTCATTAGCTGTCTTACTTTCCTATCTTTATCATCCACTTTCCCTTCGACCTCTGAAAGCAAGTGTGAAATCCGCTTGAATGAAAGATGATCTGTCTCCCCCAACCAAAGGGATCTCCTGGTTGGGCAAGAAGAAGCATAGCCATTTCATTTCCCATTTCCCAAGCACAAAAGCAGCCAAAAGAAAATCCGATAACGGATCTAACCTGGCCTTCTTCTCTTCTTTTGAGTATCCATCTTTGACTTTGATTGAAGCTAGGTCCTTTGGACAGCTTTCCTTGGTAGAGTGGCGGGGAATAGGCTTATTTTGGCGGCTTAAAATTTCGTAAAAAAAGATCTAAAAAATAGAAATGAAGACTATTTTGTGTCCATAGTAGTTCCCAAGATTGTCTGCTAACAAAGTGGATTTGGAAATTACGTAAGTAGATGATTGAGCCATCAGCGGGCAGTCATCGATAAGTGTATAAGGACCAACGACGAGCTATATAGAGGATAAGAGAAGGAGGAGTAGGAGGAGTCAGCCAAAAAGAAAAGAAAGACCACCAAAAGTAACGACCACCAAGATACGCATAGTGATTCGATCTTTTGATCACCCATTTTTGGAAAACCAGGCGCTTCCGCCTTACACACGAAAGATTGGATTGCCTGAATCACGAGTCTTATATACTGTGTTACGATCACCTCATATTGATAAAAAGTCCAGAGAACAATTTGAAATGGAAATCAAGAAAAAATTTCTGGTCATAAAAACAGAAAGGCATGAATTGCGCAAGAAGTTCTTTCGGTTAAAACGCCGCGCGACTCGGAGGACATAAGACTTCTTGGTCAAGCCAAAAAGATTGCTGACAGGATGCTCCTACCCCACCATGCCTGGCCCTTTACCTTACCGCTCCGTGGGGAAGCTAGAGGGGGGTATGAAGCGTGGGAAAGAATGCAAGAAGTGTATGATACAACAGGTAACCTTAAGGAGTGGCGGCAAAGCTCTTGATTGATCAACGCGAGTGAACTGTGCTTAGACGCTTCGTAAAACCGCACTGATCTACGAGAGGAGCTGATGGATGAGGAGGCTTCCCCTTTCGATTCACGAAATGTGATCTGGGACACGATGGGAGTTTGCGTGCCTCGGTAGGAAAGAGATCACCGGAGTATAGCACAAGATCACCTTTTCTTGCTGCCATGGGATCGACCTGTAAACAAGGTAAACCCAATGGGAACCTAAAAACAAACGGGAGGGTACCGCATTGGGCAGAAGACGATCCAAAAAGCGAAGGCTCACCCAGCGGAATTCAGGGAAGCTTACCTTATTATTAGAGAAAGGGGCAACCTATCTTACTAATAATAAGAAAGGGGGTGAGATAGGCGACAAGTAGCTTGCTTCCAAGCCGGCCCGGCCGCGAGGAATCAAGAGATTTTTTCCGGTGCTGACTTGGATCTCGGGTGACGGAATAAGGCGGCCAGAAGCGACGAGCAGTCGCGGTCGAAGCTTGGCTCTAGCCGATAGGCTAGCAGTAAGCTTGGCTACAGCGAAGCGCTTACCAAGCGCGAAGGAAAGTGCCTTCGCCACTTGAGCCGTATGCGGGGGAACTCGCACGTGCGGTTCTTAGGGGGGGGGAGATATAGTAGGAGCCATCCTATCCCAATAGCGTATATTTGGAGCTCAATATGAAATCCTATTTTCTTGCAAGACCCGTTCGGATAAGGGAAAACTCCAGAGATTGCTTCGAAGTAAGATCCTTGCGTTGACCCTTTCCTGAATCCTGAACCAGAACGGGGGGTGAGAGGAAAAGGGGATCAAAATGTCCCATCAATAAAGTAAGGGCTTTCCGGACCCCCCCGCTTTCGCTTCGCTCCTTCCCCCCCCTTTTTCAATAAAGAAGCCCCGCTCCCTAAGGGGCCCCTCTCTGATAAGGAAGGAAACGAAAGAATCTCAATTTTATGACAAATCCGGTTCGATGGCTGTTCTCCACTAACCACAAGGATATAGGGACTCTCTATTTCATCTTCGGTGCCATTGCTGGAGTGATGGGCACATGCTTCTCAGTACTGATTCGTATGGAATTAGCACGTCCCGGCGATCAAATTCTTGGTGGGAATCATCAACTTTATAATGTTTTAATAACGGCTCACGCTTTTTTAATGATCTTTTTTATGGTTATGCCGGCGATGATAGGTGGATCTGGTAATTGGTCTGTTCCGATTCTGATAGGTGCACCTGACATGGCATTTCCACGATTAAATAATATTTCATTCTGGTTGTTGCCACCAAGTCTCTTGCTCCTATTAAGCTCAGCCTTAGTAGAAGTGGGTAGCGGCACTGGGTGGACGGTCTATCCGCCCTTAAGTGGTATTACCAGCCATTCTGGAGGAGCAGTTGATTCAGCAATTTCTAGTCTTCATCTATCTGGTGTTTCATCCATTTTAGGTTCTATCAATTTTATAACAACAATCTCCAACATGCGTGGACCTGGAATGACTATGCATAGATCACCCCTATTTGTGTGGTCCGTTCTAGTGACAGCATTCCCACTTTTATTATCACTTCCGGTACTGGCGGGGGCAATTACCATGTTATTAACCGATCGAAACTTTAATACAACCTTTTCTGATCCCGCTGGAGGGGGAGACCCCATATTATACCAGCATCTCTTTTGGTTTTTCGGTCATCCAGAGGTGTATATTCCCATTCTGCCTGGATCCGGTATCATAAGTCATATCGTTTCGACTTTTTCGGGAAAACCGGTCTTCGGGTATCTAGGCATGGTTTATGCCATGATCAGTATAGGTGTTCTTGGATTTCTTGTTTGGGCTCATCATATGTTTACTGTGGGCTTAGACGTTGATACCCGTGCCTACTTCACCGCAGCTACCATGATCATAGCTGTCCCCACTGGAATCAAAATCTTTAGTTGGATCGCTACCATGTGGGGGGGTTCGATACAATACAAAACACCCATGTTATTTGCTGTAGGGTTCATCTTTTTGTTCACTATAGGAGGACTCACTGGAATAGTCCCGGCAAATTCTGGGCTAGACATTGCTCTACATGATACTTATTATGTGGTTGCACATTTCCATTATGTACTTTCTATGGGAGCCGTTTTTGCTTTATTTGCAGGATTTCACTATTGGGTGGGTAAAATCTTTGGTCGGACATACCCTGAAACTTTAGGTCAAATCCATTTTTGGATCACTTTTTTCGGGGTTAATCTGACCTTCTTTCCCATGCATTTCTTAGGGCTTTCGGGTATGCCACGTCGCATTCCAGATTATCCAGATGCTTACGCTGGATGGAATGCCCTTAGCAGTTTTGGCTCTTATATATCCGTAGTTGGGATTCGTCGTTTCTTCGTGGTCGTAACAATCACTTCAAGCAGTGGAAATAACAAAAGATGTGCTCCAAGTCCTTGGGCTGTTGAACAGAATCCAACCACACTGGAATGGATGGTACAAAGTCCTCCAGCTTTTCATACTTTTGGAGAACTTCCAGCTATCAAGGAGACGAAAAGCTATGTGAAGTAAAAGAAGAAAAGATCGCCGACTGCTACTAAGAACCTAACAGAACATTTCAAAATGTGAGTTCATTCTAAAACCACTTGTGTAGGTCGGGGCTATCCAACAGCTGTCCAACGTCAGCCTAGAAAGCGGACCCTATCTCTTCTCAATTCCTCTCTCCATTGGACCTACTACCGACTTGCCTTTCATCGCGCTTTCCCTTCCACCGACGAGGATCATCAACCAAGGATGTCAGTTATTTATCTCGCTCTTCAGTGCGGTAGAGTTTGGCTTCTCTCTCTCCACAGCTATTTGGTACGGAGCTCGCTTCGAGGGCTTCCTTCCCCCCGGCCAGGCGTGTGTTGAGCTATAGTATCCCTGGGTATTTGCCTCCTCATCAAGCTAGTTTGATTGGTTGGTGGGTCCGAAGGCTTGTTCTGATTGACTGAATCAGGAGTAGCTCCTATAGGAAGAATAAAAAGGAGCCGCCTTCTCAAGCCGTGTATCGAGAGCATAGGCACATACCTTATAAAGCTTCTTATTAAGAGTGTTCGGCGCATGAAGCGGCCAATGGGATAGTGGTTTGATTTGTGGATCGCTTCTATCTTCCCTAGTAGCCTAGCCTCTTCTGATCTCATTCCCAGTCCAAGCTCTGACTTTACCTGATGACTCTGTGTGTAGACCAATGGCAGAGCACTTGTGGCGTTAACCAGTATCGATCTCAGACTCAGAGCACTTTGTTCACCCCCAAGAAGTTAGCCCAGGCATTAGTAGCTGAAGCTTGGACGGACTCCCTGAGTGACTCATCCTTGTTTCAAAACCAACACCCAGTCAACAAGGCATACTTGCTCACTGCGATCTCTAGCACAGTCTCATTCGTACCGACCCTCTACGGACGGGGTCAAGAGTGCCTTGCCGTTGCTGTCGCGTATCCAACCACCCTATCGGTATCACCTACGCTACTCATTTCTGACCCCCACCTTCTTGCTTTCTGATCCCTAGCTCGGATAAAAGATAGGATTTCATTCCTCAGTGAACGTATAAGCGTTGCATTCTACGAAAAGGCAGGATACGCGAGGCCCATTAGCCACCAATCTGGAGTTGGACTCCTGGTGGGTCCTCTCCCCAATTAGGTATAATTTGAAAGACCTTAGGGGATGGGCGAAGAGTCCATCTCGTGATGCAAAACAAAGGAAGGCTGGTACGCGTAGATAGTAGGTCGTAGATCAGGTAAGTGATCGCTACTCTCATCTTAAAATAGGGCGAGAGTCTCTTGCTCGACTTTTTCTATTTTTCTTGCTTTCTTTGGCGGAGTAGAGCCCTATTCATCTATCAAATTCCCAAGTAGGGATGGATGAGACATCGAATGAGAATTTTCCAGTGAAAGCTGGTTTTTTTTATCCCTTGCCTTCTGCTCATCATGCTCGAAAAGGTTTAATTCCATGTTGGTTCGGTTCCTCCACCAGAGGTCAGCTGAAGCGGATTGGTCAAAAAGAAATTTTCTGGCTTTGCCTCATACCCGGTATAACTACCATTTTTACTTTGATATGCTTCTTACTTCCTTACAAAGTTGCAAGGATCCCTTCTTGCATTCCCTCCTTATTCAAAAGGAATTGATTCGAATATCTAGTTGATGCACAAAAATGTTCATGAGCACGGGGTTGCCTTGCCTGAGACCTCTACTACTGCCGTGGAGGGTAATTGATAACAATGGAATATTTTAGGTTAGTAATGCAGACCCTTATCCATTCGATCCACTTCTGAGGGAATCACATAGCCAGCATGGCAGCTTCCCGGAATCCCCAGTCAACACTGTCGAACGCTTTCCTCAGGTAAATTTGCACACACATCCTGGCTTTCCCTTGCGGAAGGTGGAATTTTTTTAGCATATCGTGACAAAGCAAGATGTTATCCTGGATGCATCGCCTTTGTTGTTTATACCTAGCAGGAGCAGCAAAGACGAAGGCTGAAGCATCACTAGAGGTATCTATTGAGCTTTCTCCTCTTTTTGCATTAGCCCAGTCACTTCCTTTATGGAATGGGTTCACCAGCACGCGGAGGTAAGTAGTTTACTGACTCAGTTCTTTTACTAAAAAAGGGGAAGGGAAGGGGGTGCTATGAATAGAAATTTTTAATTGCATATGCTCTCGATCGACCTAGGCCTAAAAGGAATCCGGCTACTCAATCGCCAGAGATAGAAATCAAAGATCTAAGCTTGCTTTAATCATTCGAAAGCGATGCTCATTCCAGGGTTTCAAGGCTTGGAAATAGATCTTATTTAAGACAAAAAGAAGTGAGCATAACCATCTTCAAGCTCCACCCCGGGATTTTAGGTGTGAACTCACTTTAGGGAAATGAGGCTTATAACCAATCGATTCTTCACCCACGTAAGCTCGCCCTGTCACCCTCGCTCTGGTTCGGGAATCATGTCACCCTCGCTTTCCGCTTCTGGAAGATCAATGACTAATAGATAAAGGGCTGTGGAACTATAGACAATAGGCGGTAACCTCTCTTGATCCGCGAGTAGAGCACTTGAACTACTCAGAAAGAGCTGGTTGGCTCAATTCAAATAGAAAGAAAAATAGACACCCATCTTCTTGGAGAGCCAATCAGGAGACATACAAAACCAGCAATCCAAGTTTTGAAGGGAGGCGGCTGCCTGCAGTCACTAAAGGAAGGGGCTTGGGGGTCTTATTTTATTATCTATAAAAGATAGCATCTCTTCCTGCTGTTCGAATCAAAACGATTAGGGACAACCGCTCGCTTCGAGGCAGGTTAAAAAGCATAGGCCATAGCTTCTACCTCTCCTGGATCATTATGCTCATCGGAAGCGGGACTACTCTTTCTTGTAGAATCAATGAAGATCGCTCCCCTTCCCTTGGATTTGGGGTGATACACCCGGTTGAATCACTATCCTTCCCCTTTGATTTCATTTTAATAGAGTACTCTGTGCTTAGGAGACACGTTCTCAAGAAAAGGTGTCCAAATACCATCTTTAAGTGCTCCGGGCCTACATGTGACTTTCTTGCGAGCTGGTGATCCCTCCTCTTTCCTCTCTTGACGGTGAAGTCAGACCAAGCCAAGCCCATCTATCAAGCGCATCCCCTGATTCATAGTCTGTCCCCTGTCTGTTTACGGAGAGGAGATCGGTTAGATAGTTCGGGGAGTCCCCAAGTTATATAGACCACTTAGTTAGAGACAACGGGTAAAGCACCCTTCTTCCCGGCCAGTACGGATATGGTTGTCTGAGCCAAAGCGAGCTCATTCTTCTGTTCCCAAGGTAGATTCAAAAATTTTAATTAAATAAGGGATACATTCCATTCTTTTAATGGTATGCATTCTATTTATATTTAGTTGAAAGTATAACCACCTCCTTAACCTTAAGTTAAGGTAGATGAAGAGGAAATTCAACTTCATGTAGTTGCGCTTTTCTGCATCTTTATGTTCCTAATGGTTTAGTCAGGAATGCACCTTCCTGAGTATAGCAGGATATCGAATCCATGGTTTTTGGTTGGATTTCTTATGACTGGTCTTTCTCTCATCAAGTTAACCAGAATTCTCATAATAAAAGCAGAAAGTCACGAGGACAGGTTTTCTTATATAGCTCTTCTCCCTCTTTACTTTCACTTTCGATCTACCCTTTCGTTTATTTCTCTCTTTTTATTGTAGAGGAGGGCTTCCCTCATAAAATTGTAGACATAGTTCTGTTCCGCAGGCGGTTACATAGGAGATCGGGAAGCAACCTTTACTTCTTCTGCCAACCCCTATCTTCAAAGCCCTATCTGACCTTGAAACCTAGCGCACAACATTGCGTTCTATTCGAAGTGGATCACTGGCTGGAGCGGAGAGAGGAGGATGGAACTTCTTCTTCTGTGCGAAGGAAAAGCAACCTGAAGCTAGCATCCCGTGCCTACGCCCCTGCTTTAAACTTTAAACCGGCCTTAAGTGAGCAACAAGTCGTTCTATTCGAATGTCGTTAAAGCGCCTATTTTCATGCTGATTATTCTCATGTCTTTGACCGATGGGATGGTACACCCGCCTCAAACAAGTGATCAAATGAGAAACTTAGCTTACGCTTACAACCTAGCCTGAGATTCGATCTTTCTCATTCACTGCCGTCACCTTCCCTATTGAAATTCTCATGTCGGGGCCTATTGGAATGGGAAGAATGATCATTGAATGGACTTGTCGTACCTGAGGGAAAAAACACTTAATTGGCTCACGAATGGATTGACCGAGCCGAGTGAATGAAGGTTTGTTTAGTCTTGCCTGTCATAGGCCTGTGAGACAGAGAGATAGAAGCAGTGAGGTATCAAACTAGCAGGATTGAGTCGGGAACAGAGATTGGGATGGAATCGGCTTATTTTATTGCATTGCCCATGAGACCTTCCACAATCTCTAACTAATGAGCCGGATTGAGATGAAACTTCTTCGCCCACCTTCCCGGCTTGAACAGGCTTTCTTATGACTTATAGATTCGGATCCAATCGCGCACCCACTTTGTCCAGCATCCCATAGTCAAACTAAAGGACAGACGGGACTATGATTTGGGTAATCGAGACCTGATTACGCTCTGCTGCTCCCCTTTCAGACAGTAGGGGAAGGGAAGAAAGACCCTCTCGATTACCAGTTCTCGGTTAGACATGAAGGAGGGTTGCTTTCTCAGTTGGAAGTTTATCGCAATTGGAGTAAGTAGGAAGTTAGTTTCTCAGCCTTATTTAAGTGGGCCAGGGATAGCGAATTCATCTTGCTGACGAGCAATTCCCTTATTATTACAGAAGAGAGAGAGCAGAGCTTACTGCTAGTGGAAAAAAAACCAGGAAAGGGGGTTGGCTGATGATGGATATTCGAGGGACCCATGGTTTACGTGTTTAACATTCGTATATAAGGGTCTCCGCCTACTCTACGAATTCACATAAAAGGAAGGAAGACCTGACCAATCGAGTAACTGGGGTATTCAAAACAAAACTAAGAGACAAAACCGAAGTCGAGGAAGACGAATCATATGAGTCCTACTTAATGCACAAAGCAAAGCCTAAAGTGGTATTTTATATAGTATATATATATATAATAAAATAATCTAAAGCCGAGACTGACTCTTTCTGTATCTACGGAATCATTAGAACCGCAGGCCCGGCCTGACCTGCTGACCCTAAAAACACGAGCCAACAATTTCAAAAGTGAGAGCAGCAACCATTTGTCGAATCAAAAGCTTTGCCTACGACGTAATTCAGCGCGGTTCCATTTTCCTGGCGCTTGTTTAAGACGGTACGCTATCCCCATCATTTTTCTAACTAAGTTAATTTTAAAATTACATCGGCGAGTGAGAAAACGAGCTTCAGAATTGGATCAAAGCCAAGAACCGAGGTCTTGAGTGCCCGAATCAGACTAAGAAGAAAGGTAAGAGTAAGATGTTCGCGATTTCAAAGAAGTAGTATGCGCTCCATTCTAGGCCAACTAGCTTAGTCTTCAATAATCGTCAATGGCTGCTAACGCCGTGACGAGGACGCGACGGGTTGCCTTCGGAGCTAAATTTATATGATAGAAAAAGGGTGTGCGCTAACACCTTCAAGGGCTATCTGACTTCTGAAAAGACGCCATTTCACACCTCTATGATTGATTATGAAATCATCATTCGGATTTAATAATGTGTTATCCTCAACCGGGTTAATTAGGGTGGCTAGATGGACCCTCCAGCTAAACTTAATTACATAAAGTAAAAAAAATATAGTCAAGCCCCTTGTACTCATATAAGTGAGTGGTCAAAAACCATTACATTGGAAAATACCAGCTTCGGGAGGATAGCGAAGCCCGCCTTAGGCTAGCGACGTGTTCCCAGTAATGAAAATTCCTAAATTACTTATTTTTATAAGATTTTTCAACAATGAAGAATCTGAGTTTCCGGGATTTTCTTTCTTTTACAGGAAAATTACGGGTGTCGAAAAAGCGATCAATGGATCTTCGGTTGCTTCATGGGGTTGCGTACAGGCATCCGTAGTTCAGTGGAGGGGGGTACTGATTCCGCCATGGAAGCTTTGGAGTGACCACAAACTATTACGACAGAGCAATCGACATTCTTAGTTCAATTGAACTTGATAAGATCATCCAAGATTTCACGAGCCGATGCAGAGAAATCAAGCAAGTCATTCGTTATTACCAAGATTTGAGTGAGACCCAATTGATCACAATCAGAGATCTTCTCAGAGTCATGCTTACTCTCAAATCCCAAGCTCCTGCGCAGAGGAAATCGATCATGGCTACTACTCTTTTCTTTCTTTCTTCTTCTATTTCTTCAAAACTTTCACCCCTCTGCAAAACAAGCATCTTGTGAGAAAAAAATCTTTGAAGTAAAATAAAAAAAAATGCACTACTGCAGGAGAGAGCTGCAATGAGACTCGCTGCGGAAGTCGAGTTAGACGACCGCGTCCTGTTGCGTTCACGGGCGAAGACAGGACTCAAGCTTCGTAGTTAGGGCAAAATACTGGCATGCTGCTATTGCTAGACTGATGAAGTCACAAAGAATTGGAAAAAGTCGGATACCTTCATAAGGGTTTGGCATGAGTTAGCGGGAGACTCTGTGACGGCTCACTGGTTGGTGAGAACGCTGGATGAAAACGAAGTTGCTAGAATGCTGTTTCGGAAGGGTCGCTCCAAGGGGAGGCGAAACCAGATATGGTTTTAGATTCAAGAGCGAAGGAAGCAACTGTGGCCTACGGTTAAGGGAAGCCGTCAGGGAATTTCTCATACGCCGTAGTGTGGCTACTAGTTCCCGCAGGTATTGGTGTCTGGGGGAATCTCTCTTACTGGGCTGGTTCGTCTGGGAATAAGCTAACCCCTACCAAGCAAACTCCGGCTTCAGCGCCTTAACGCAAGTAGTGTAGTCAGATAGTCCTGAGGTAGCCACAGGTTACCGACCTTAACAATTACATTTCCTCAGTTGGGGATTCAACTCGATTTTATGATTCAACTCGGTTTACGCTTTTTTCTGTTACGTCAAGTTGCTCTATTTCATATCCTGAACCTCGGACCCCCTTTACTAGTACTAGTAAGGGGAGCTTTATTCATCTGGTCCCACTGAGGAGCCGTCTCCTTCTAGCCGACCTGCCACTCCGGTTTACACTAGGCGCTAAAAAAGTGCAAGGCATCTGAGATGGATCAGGCTGGCCAACCTACTACCTCTACATCATCTTCCTTGTCTCCAGATCCTATCTACCCTCTACTGAGGTACGTAGGTCTTCTCGCATGAAAAATCCTATGGATCCTATAACTCGTTTTCTCCCAAAGATCGTGCCTTTCTTGCCAGTGTTCATGCGGGAACCTCAAACCTTTTCGGAAGCCGTGGGCCAGCTCTGCTGGCAACAAGCTATGACTGATTCACTTTAAGCCTTAGAGAAAAATGGCACTGACACATAGGAAAGGTGCCCCGGTTTATCAAGAATAGATGGGGTTGGTTGTCTATTATAGCCTATTAACAGCTGATACTGTAAAGGAGGAGTTGTTAGGTGGAGGATTGCCAGCTTTTACTTGATCCGCCGCTCAACGTTTAGTTCCGAACCGGGGAGGAATATCCCGTCGTACCTCTTTCATCCGAATCTCTTTCCTCAACATTACATACAACTATCGACCACCAGCACCCCAGAGAGAGAAGAGCGAAAGCAATTCCTAGCGGCCACGGCTAGAGAAGAGAGAGAATTGCTTACTTAGCTCTAGGGAGCACAAGAGAGAAGCAAGGGTTCGAGAGACAAGGCAAGGGTTGGTGCGTACGAGAGCGACAAGGAATTATATAGTGTCCATTGCTTCGGACTTTCAAAGACAAGGAGCAGGGCTATGCACGTGACAAAGAAATGGTGTATCTAATATACGTTTTTCTAGTAGCCGCATTGTGTCGGGCATTCCTATCTGTTTAGTTCCCGTCTGTTCTATTAATCTCTATTAATCCAAGCTAAATCCACCTTGATGCTGGAGTAAGTCAATCAAAAAAAATTTCTACAAGAATCTTCTACTTGACTCAATAAGATTGGGTCTTATTAGAGAATCGCGTTCATTCACGTCAGAAAGAGATGTATTCGTTCACTTCAGGAAGAGGCATAGAAAGAGTGAGAAAGCTCAATCCAAGACGGAATCACAACTGTCGAATCTTGTGCTTAAGCTAAGCAAAGAGACAATTTTCTTATTGAGTCTCAGGGACATCTCTTGGGTAAAGACTAGGAGCAATTCCGTGTTTAAGGGAATTAGGTAACAAAGGACCCACGGAGCATAGAAGGGAGGAGTGGTGAACAGCTGGTAACGGCTGCCGGATAGGCGGAAGCACTAAGCCTGGACTCACTTTCGATCTATGGCAATTTATTGTGATAGCAAAAAAAAGTGAAAAAGTGTTCTGATATAGGATAAGGAGATCGCAAGGAAGATGCTCAAAAAGGCTTTATAGCTACATTTATGTTTCAGTATGCTAGACCCCTCCTATAGTTCAAGAGCTTTAGGCCGGATACGAGCTCTGCTCTAGTTGCTTTTCTATGTTGAGTGAATCGCTATGGAAATGAAATAGAAGAAGTGACAAATGCCTAACAACGGGGCTAAGGAATGGCGACCTCTGTGACGACGGAAACAGTTAATGGCGACCTTTGTGAGCTACCTCCGGACCTTGGGAAGAGTCCCGGACCATGGAAGCGATCAAAGGAAGACGGTAATCAACCACTGTCCTTTCGTGATGTTCGTTCTCATGCAGGTACAGCACAAGGGCTCATACTATCTTGAGATCTCGGAACCGGAGTCTGAAGGCTTTAAATCAGACGAGTGGGAAGAAGATGAGCAGCAAATCCATAACCAGGGCCCTTCGAATTGTCCCCTTGTGATCAACATTAATGGTAATGGGGAAACTAAAAGAAAAGGATAATTTTTCAACCATGGAGGAAGTCTCTTTCTTATACTTATAGTTAAGGTTCTGGGTAAGAAAGTTTAGTACAAATTTATCCATGAGAAAATTTTTAAAATGTGGAGACGGGAGTTGACTTCATTGACCTGGGCCACGACCATCCTTAACTGATGGGGAGGATTACAAAAGAGCTCTTACTGGGGGACCTTGGATGATAGCAAACCATTATCTCACTTTTCGAAGCACCCTGATTTTAGGCCTTCCTTGGCAACGGTCACTAAAACTGCGCTTTGGATCCGTTTACCTGAGCTCCCTATTGAGTACTTCGACAGTGAAGTTCTTCTCAAAATAGGGAAAACTTTTGGTAAACCTATTCTAATTTATACCGGTTACTGAACTGGCTACGCGAGGTCGTTTTGCGAAAATCTGCGATCTAAGTGCTCCCCCTGGATTAGAATTGGCAAGCATCGTTAAAAGATTGAAAAAGAAGGATATGAAACCTTATGAAAATGCGATGGGAAATACATAGAAGTAGCATTCATCCTAGCAAAAACCGCTTCCAGAGTCTGTTTTTAGCAGGGATATAGTGCTTTCCCTTTTGGGGTATAACCCAAAACCTGGATCCGCTTTACGATGTATTAGTAGAACCCCTAGGATACGACGCCTTGCTCCTTGAGTATCATGGGATGGAATACCCCGACCTCCCAAAGGCTCCCGAGAAAGCAATTTCAGCCTTCCGGACAGTTAAGTAAAATTCCTACGTCCCTCATCGGTCTGAATCCCCACCCCCCACGGAAGGGGGGCGGTTTACGATCCTGTTTCAGCTGTCTGAACTAAAACCAGTCAACTCGACAAATAACATCCTGAGCAGTTACGGCAATTAACTCTTGGAGTTATGACAGTGGGTTGTTATTTTCTTCTTTTTTTCCGAAGCCTGTAAACCAGCTAAGAGACACTTTCATTGGGACCATACCACCTTTCGTGGTTAGGAAATTCCTTATTTAATCTTAAGTAATAGCTCTCCGGAGAATCCCTTGACTAGCCAATCAAGGAACTCATCCCATAAGTGCCTTTTTGTGAGTGCTAGTCAGCTACCATCCTTGATATAGGTTGTTCTCCTGTGCTCCTGTAAGAAGTCCTTCCTATACCTGATGCGCTTTTTATCCTTTTGAGGTTAATGCAAAGACCCAATTCGCCCGGGCTGGGATGGCTTCCGACCTAAGCGGGGTTGCACCGTAGGGACCCGTAGTCTACAGAGTGTTAGTCTGCAGGCAGAGACTCGTCATCATCCCAACGTCAAAAGGCCTTCAATCCAGTAGTATACTTCTAGGTGTCCAGTCTTTGAAACCAGACCGCAGTTAAACGCCCGTCAACTACCTAGCGTACCATACCACTTAGAAAGACGGTGACGAAAGTTGTCACAAATCAACCCTACTTCCTAGAAAGGTCCCACTTCGCTTCTTTGAGACCGTTTGCACCACTTTAAAAGGAATAGCACGCAAAAGGGTCAGAAGAGCAAGCTTCTTCTTTTCAGGCTTGTTGTCTTTCTTTCGGTAACCTTAGGTTAAGGTTAATAATACGAATCCCATTTCCTTGAAAGGACCTCTACCCGACTTTCTTTGTTTTGAGCCTAAGCTCAGAGTCTTTTTTCTTATATCAAAGGCATATGAAAAATAGTTAGTTATTCTTCCTCATGGGCATTGTAGGCGAGGAGCCTTTCCTGGACGATGTTATAGGTGACTTCTGGTGGAAGGTGATTGATGATATTATTCAGGGGTTCCTCTGGGTCAACTCAGCTCAGGTTTGGAGCAGGCTATTCATAGGAATAGCAGAGCTTGTTAGAAATAGGAATCGGTATAAGAAAGCGTAACCGTCAGTGTTGCTGGTACTCGTAAGTCAGCTGGCTACTAGGCAACTACTCCTCCGGTTACCAAAGCCCTATGGTCACTCGTCACTGGTCACTATCCCCTCGCTCTACTAGTTTTTATTATGGTATTGAATGAACAGGCGAACCCATATTTTTTGACTATAGGAAATCCCTTGTCTCTTTTCGCTTTCTATGGAGATAAGAACAAGGAAGCACTGGCCATGGCAAGCATTGGTTGGAAGAAAAAGAAACTGAAGTTGTGCCGGCTCTTCCTATATAGTGTTGTTAGCAGGTGGAGGAACAAAGTTTGATGTGGAGGCAGCATCAGCTGCTGCGACCATAACAGACACCGTTTTAGGAAGAAATTCGTCGGATACACTTCTCGGAGATGGAAGTGGAGTGATTTCAGGCCGGGGTAGAAGCCTCCGAGAAACCTGATGAGGGGATTATCATGAACACCTCCTCAGCAAAAATCTTTAGAGAGAAAAATGGGTTTGGAGATCAGAGAGAGGAAGTAGGCTTTAGAGAAAAAGTCCCTCTTGTGCCGGTAGTAGGGAAAGCTGCTGAGATAGAGAGAACAGTTCTCCCTTAAAGTCCTTTATGGATTTCGAGTCGGGAATAGAGCAGTGGCTTAGATACCCTGATCGAGTAATGGGGTTGCGGTGGGGGACACTAAAAGGAACGGATAGTACCGACCAGGCGAACAGCGATATGCAGCCCCTACCGATCAGATTCAACTGATCGCCCCTGTTGCTATGCAAGTTTGAAATGAAAAAGATGGTGGTGTGGTGAGACTGGAAGCTTCCAACGAGTCTTTCTCTGAACCCCTCTCTCAATTCAAAAAGTATGAATTCCGCCTGCCTGACAGCCTAAGCACCAGGCCTAAAGCTTGAAAACCTAACAGGGTTGGATCCCGTTCTCATAATCTTGAAAGGCTACAACTCCTGCTTTTGAGACTAGCTCCCATACCGGCTTTTCCCCGGACGTCAGTGCTGTAGGAAAAGGCGTACCTGTTCTCACTGACAGGGTAAGTCGAGGCCCTTTCTCTATCTGGTAAAAGAGGAGTAGCTTAGTAATTATAGTAACCAGAAGAATAGAATGCTCCAACCCGCGCTAACGGATAGCCTGTCTCGGCTCTAAGTTATAAGAACTGCCGGAGTAGACTCATATATGTGGACCTACGCGAGTTTCCGGGTCTCAGTTGACCTTTAACCGCTAGCTCATTCCATTTCTTCATTGAACTCTGTAGTTTAAAGGCCTATCTCGTCGGAAAGGGGTTAGGTCTCTCTGTGCCCTATTCTCCTTGAAACCTTTTTTACATTGAATTTACGCTTGACCGGACTCTCAAATCGCCTTGTTTTTATGAGAAAGTTTAAGCCCCTCCTCCCCGTTTTGTTTTGATTTGAAGTGGTTCTGTATCTAAGGAATAGCTTTAAGAGATAGGAAAGCTGGCATCTTACCTAGACGGTAGGCTTAAGAGATCTACATCTTTTGGATAAAAAAATGAAATCTCGTGCTTTTCCCATTGAGATTGATCAATCTTGGACCTAGATTACTCAATTTAAATAAAGTGCTCATGTGCCGGTCGATATGTGAGTGAGTAAGCTATACCTCTCGTAGTAGTCGGCATTCAATAAGCTACCTTGCTCGTCGGTATTGCTTTATATAATAATAAAGAGAAAGCTTTCTGTGTATGAAACGTCAGTGACATAGTGCTTCTTTCCATTTTGAAAGTCAAATGAACGCCTTTACTCTCCGGGATAGGGATTGAGACTGATGAGCGGTACGGTAGCAACTAAGCCGCCGTTGCGTATACAGTTTTTTGTTTTTTCTTTTGGTTCACTTCTTTTGAGAGGGAGGCACATACAAACGAGATACCTTTCATGGACTGGACAGAAGATTCGTTTTCGTATTGACACACACCAGCCTGTTTGTTCTTTGGATTCGAGATAGGAAGCTGTCTTGATTTTATTTTAGTCTATATCTGCGGAATTCCTATAGTAAGGTAGCCCCGATCAGAGTCTACTAGACTCGAGCAGTGTGAGTAGTCTTCTGATAGACCTTTTTTGCTTTTAAAAGATTTTGAAGTCAGTAGACCCCTTCAACGCTTACTCCTCGTTTAGGGGGTCGGTCAGGATGGCTAAAGAAAGAGGCTAAGAAGAGAAAGGGGCCCTACATGAATGAAGAATCACTAACACTATGGAGGTTTCGATTTGCCTCGCGTAAAGGTGCACCTAAAATGTCAGGTCAATTGTCAGGGCTCACACACTGTTCCAAACAGAGAGAGTCTCAAGGCAGAGGCAAATAAAGATAAAAGATAGACCAGCTCGACCGGTCTCGGAAGGATTTTTAGGTCAGTCTGGAGTTTCTGTGCTTATTTTTTCCTTATTGGGAAAGTGAGCACTGCTACTTGCTTGAGAATAGGGCTTCTCCATTTGAGGTAGGACTGAACGTCAGAAGAAAGAAGCTTCATTGGGTATGAGAAGAAGAGAAGATTGCCCGCGTAGGTTAGTTACTTAAATACGCTTTCTTCGTGGTTTCAGGAGTGAAATCTCGGATAAGAACGTCTCGTGTAATTTGGGCTCGGGCGCGCTTCTTAGTTATTATCTGGAAGTTACTTATGAGAAGGAATAGAGAGAGGGTCGACTGTTAAGAAGAGAAGTACTAAGAAGACTGCTACGAATTTATATGGAGAGAAAGCTAGGTCGAGTAAGAGATAGAAGAGCCCAGCCCACCATACCTATTATATTAAGATTCAAGGGGAGCAGGAACTTGTGCCAGACATCGCTTCTCCTGCTAAAAAAAATGTATACTCTTTCTTTTTGTCTAGACTGTCTCCACCGGGGACTCCTCTGAGTCCCATCCAAGCATATCTACGAGACCTGCGGATACCCCTTCATCTTTCGACTGAGCAATCAAAGAATTGGTTAAAGCTGATTGAAAGCATTGATTTGACCGTACCTCTTTGATTGCTTATTCTTCTCATGTCTTTGACCTTCTCGAAATCAAATGAGTTTTTTGATTAGCCCACGTCCTGTCGTTGAAGTTTAGCTCATATCCCGGTGAAGAAGAGGTCCTGGGTCTGGTTCGGAGATTTCTCTCTCTCAGTAGCCCCAGGTGTAAAGGAATCATGGTTTGGTTCCGGTAGCCTCATATATCCGGAAGGTGGGTCAATGGACATTAGATACGTGATCACATTTGTGCTTTCGGTGAATCGTAACAAGACTGAAGAACCGGTGGAACGAAGTCTACTTCTTATATCAGTAGACTCAGTTTACTCACCCCACCAAGTGGACGAGGAAGGGGCTTTAGCCCAACCTTCTTTCTTGAACTGGCCTAAAGCCTAGAACTCGTTACTGGCCAAAAAACGCAATTTCGACTCATCAAGATTGGGGGTTGCCCGACCCATTTTGGTCTTCTTCGTATGGGATATAACCCCGCAAGTATATTCATTGCCCGAGAGATCAGCAAGTTCAGAGTGCGTGTTCGCGACCTAGTATTGGTACTACCTTCGACCGAGAAATTGAGAATTGAGAGAATGCATCTAAAGTTGCCTAAATAGTTTTCAGGTTCTATGAAGCTCTTCCTATCATCTCTAGGATGCAGCGACCCGCAGACCTGGCTATCGGCACGCCGTCAACCCCCGTTAAGCCTTCTAGCTCAATCAGTCCAGGTTGCTCAGACCCGTCCACAGCCTCTCCTGAGTTGAACTCCTTAGGTGTAAGGGGCAAAGATTCCCTGGACAAGAAGGGCAACCCCCAGAAAGTGTCTAAGGGAGTTACTCCCCCTGGGATTCGTGCTCTAGTTTTGTTCTACCCTTTGTCCCCATCTTTCTTGGTGTGTGGAATATTAGGGGTCTTAACGACCGGCAAAATGAAGTGAGGAAATTTATTCTAGAGCACAAGCTTTCTTTTGTTGCGTTAATTGAGACGAAAATAAAGGAAGTGAATAAAGACAGAGTTTTGAGAGCTATAGCCCCGGGATGGCATGCTAGTTGGAACTAGAATCTTTCCCCAAGGGGGAGAATATGGGTTTGTTGGAATCCTTCTAGGCTGGATGTGTCTGTGCTTGATCAGGAGGAACAGGTTATTCATTGCTTGGTGAGAGATTTGTCTAACCCCTGGTGTTGTACGCTTTCTTTTCTATAGTATATGGAGATAATTGCTATAGGAAAAGGGAAACAAAGTGGGATAATCTGGTCTCGTTTGCTTCTGGAATTAGTGGTAGACCGTGGTTGGTTGTGGGTGACTTCAATGCGGTTAGAAGAATGAATGAGAGGGCTGGAGGCTCACAGGATTGGCCTAGTTGGATGAGCAGCTTGGAGGATACTATTTCCCAGGCTGAGCTGGCTGACCTTCCCAGAGCAAAGAAAGCATTCAAGTTCTTTTTCTTTTATTTTTGGGTCGATCATCCTGAATTTTTACCGTTGGTGGAAAAGATTTGGCAAGAAGAGGTAGAAGGTTCCCCCCATGTTCCAATTATGCTCCAAATTGAAAAGAAGTGAAGGTGGCTCTCAGAAAACAAAACTAAATAAGGACCATTTTTCAGATTTTTCAAGTAGGACTGCTCTTGCCAAGGAGAAGATGGAAGATATTCAAAGGCTTTTACAACAAAGGCCTACTACCTACTTAGTTCAATATTCGAAATCTCTCTTCGTGGGCGCTTGGGTTAGCAGGTCTTCTGGTCGAGTTTTCCTTCTGCTCTTACTTTGGTTATATACCAACTCACCTACCTGGATCGGTGGATTCCCCTGATTCAGCGGATTCGGCTTCGTATGAAGCGTCTGCGGATTACTAAGCTGTGGATCGAGATCTTAGGATCTAGCTAGTTGAGCCTTCCTTGCCCACCTTTTTTTTTCTTTATTGGCCATTGGCCCAGCCTTCAACCATTAACCTCTCCTCTGTGCACCCTCCCGGATTGATCTTTCCTTTCATTAAGTGATCTTCCTTTCCTAATCACCATTCTTTAAGAAATGTGCATCATGTGAACAGTCATTGCCCGGGGTGGGTGGAAGACTAGAATCTAATACGGTTTCGGGGCCCGTGCGTGTGGGCCTCGGGAGGGATGGGATGAGGAGGCTGGATGGAATTCAGGGGGGCTATCCAGTAACGGATTCTGGAATGCATCGAGGGGTCGTGGACCAACCCTCCTATCCATCTACCCGTTGGTTAGGTCATTCACTCAAGGGTACCGGGGATGTTGACTCAACGGAATCAGCCTGCGGGTAGAAACCAGATAAAGCTTCGAATCCTTGAATAGCCATCCCTCCGCTAACCAAAAAGAAGCTAGCTATGCCCCCGTCGGGATAGGATAAAAAGACAGGGCGGAAGGTTCCCCAGGAGAGAGATCCGTAGCAGAGGAAAGAGAAGGACTGGGCCTGTAGGGAAAAAAAAAAAGACTTTTAGAAAGGATGGAATTGCATAATCACAAGATGGGAGGGAAAACGCAGGTGCAATAGATTTAGATGCTTCATTCGTTTGCTCGCCCACAGATAAATTTGGAGATGCGGATCGCCTTCCTTTAGTAAGTCTTAACAAGTCAATGGGAAGGAGATGGGTTGCCAGTAACTTCCCTTGCCGGTTCAGGAACGACGAAAGGCCCGTTAGCCTGCAAAAAAAAAGATGGAAAGCCTTTCGATTGCTTTGGTTAGCTCGGATCTCATTCAGAAGACTGAAAATCGGTTGACTCGCCAACACATGCTTGCTATCGGGTTCATGAAGGGTTATGGGATTAGGCTATGGTCGGCTCGGATAGGAATAGAGAGGGAGAGACTTCGGTTACAGGGATTCGACCTATTTCTTTATAGAAAGATTTCCGGTTCATGGCTTTGTCAGAGCTTTCTATCGTTCCGCCTAGCTTTATGGTTCCGTTCTGTCAGGTGTAGGGTGAGCTTAGCCTGCATTGGGAGGCGCTTGCCTTCCTCCTAGCCTGTACTCTTCCGGTAACTGGTACATACAAAGGGCTAGGCGGATAATGCTGTATATCTGATAATTTATTATAGAAGGAAGACTTTCCGAAAAGGA
This sequence comes from Luvunga scandens, assembly GCA_030449905.1. Classification (NCBI taxonomy): domain Eukaryota; kingdom Viridiplantae; phylum Streptophyta; class Magnoliopsida; order Sapindales; family Rutaceae; genus Luvunga; species Luvunga scandens. The sequence continues at coordinate 296 of JASUUG010000410.1, read as the reverse complement.
TTGAGGTGACCGGTCTTCACCAACTTAACAAAGCAGAAAAAGATCAATGTCACAAGGTCCGAGATAAACTTGATGTGCAAACCTTGTGGTCGGTCCCTTAGATTTAGATAAGGGTCATATTAATAGTCATTCAAATGACCCGCAGCAGAGGCCAGAGCCAGCTTCACAACGTATTAGCCAACAGGTTTTGTTTTGGTCCATGTCCCTCCACAAGCGAGGTTATTACGAAAAGCCTAACAACTGTTGACTGCTTGTCCTCTCCCGAAAATGTTACGAAGTTGGGAGGTTTATAACCT
>JASUUG010000409.1:0-46137 GCA_030449905.1 Luvunga scandens | reverse complement strand
CACATAGATGTCCTTCTATGATGCTCACACAATCTTCTAGATTGAACAAAAAAAAGACAAAAAGAAACATTAACATTTATCGGAAACATTAGGTGGTTAGTAACAAATTCAGAAGAAAAAATGCTAGAAACAAAAAATTTCAAGTACTTCAAAAAAAAATAATTGGATGGGGATGTGCAACCTCACCCACTAAACACCAACATTGCTCAGTTATTGCTCAAACTCAATTTAATCATTTAATTTTCTTTAAATCAATGGTATGTACTAAAGTTCTGTTTGATGATACAGAAAAATTTTATGCCATGGCTGCAGTGGAAAAAAAGTTATAATTATGAAATAAAAACTGCTAATGTGTGATAAATATATTAAATAATAATTTTAACAAAAACAATAAAGATATTTTAAGTTTTTCATGAGAGAGTTTACAATCAAATCAGCAACTCAGCTTTTGTCACACTAATAAATGTTTACAAACACTTTAGTGTTATAACTTTTAAGCTATAGCTGTTCAATCACAATACTAAATAGAGTGACACATAATCCAATTCGAAATATCTGTTCAAAAACAATTTTCATATTTTCCCTTCATCTCCATTTTTCCATTTTTTTTTCTTCCTGGATAGCAAACTTGATTCTACAGAATCAGAACAGTTGATACACAGAAAGTATATTGTATGTGTTCCAAACAAATTTTGTTTGCTCATTTGCATGATGGAGAGAAAATAAACCTACTTCAACAGGATAATAAGGGAAAAATTTAATCTAAGGGATCAAAAAAACTAAATTGCATCTATAGAGCAAGTGCAAGCAAAGACTAACTATTTTTCAGGGGGGAAACAGGGAGAATTAAAGGTCCATAATATCGTCTATCAATGCATTAGTTGCTTGTTTCTAACAATTAAATGTAGTGACCAAAACAAAAAGTCCTGCTTGATTGATGCTAAAGGGTACCTTCTGCTGTTTTTGCAGTTGCAGAATACTGAAAAGTTGCAGAAGAAGCTTTTGCTTTAGCTGAGAAGAGCTTTGCCAGACGTAATTCAGTTATTTTCATTTGCTCCTGAGCAGCAATCTCAAACTCAACTATGGGCCTGTTTGAGTATCGTTTTTCCTGTAAGGGCAACACAGATAAAAATTTTATTAAGCATCCAATCTGGTACATTAAAATGGGCATTGTAATGAACTTTGTTTCAGCAATACAAAGGCAGAACCGCTGCTAGCCTAGTAATATCAATTATTCAGCAAAGTTGAAGGAGGAATGCATTTCACTCTAGGGTTATCTTTTTGCAGATGAGTAGATGCAAGACAACATCTCTGCTAGGAGCAAAAGTATACAAAATGTAATAACTATAAAAATGAAACAGAGTTTTGGGGGAGGAAGAGCTTGATGTGCTGAGAAATGTTCTCTGTTTGAGAAATATTATCACATAAAATCATTGACTGACTGCAAAGAAGCAATCTATGAATCACTGATAAAGTAAGTCAATAATATAAATTACTTCAAGTTCAAAATGCTTTTTCTAATGCAAGTAAAGAAAGTGGACAGTAGTAAGATTAACAAACCTTCAACTCAGCAAGTATTTCGCAGTCGTCCTCCCAGATGCACATATAATAAATATAAATCCAAATCTCAGCCTGTACCGATTATTCCAGTCGGATAGTTCCTACAACATTTTCAAAAAGAGGGGAAAAAATATGCACTTACAGGGAGAGATAATTAAACAGGTGTTACGCACACTGAACTCATTCTTTGAAATAAGGCCACATGCAAAGTAGCACTCATCCTTACATGCGAAATCTTAGCTTAGCAATGTGAGACTCGATTACAACAGGAAAAAGGAATTTATTTATTGATTTGACTAACCTGCGAGCTAGATTCATTAGCAGTTGCTAAAGCAGTGGACTGCTCGGCCTTGCTCCACCTATCACCATCCAAAAAGAAATTAATAGGATATAAAAAAAATAAAATAAAAAGCAAGAATCTATGAAGTGATTGTAATAAGAGAAGAGAAAAGAGTAAGAAAAGAGAACTGAGAAGACGGAGATTGGCCGATCTGAGGATGAGCCGAAAATGCATCAAGCCAGCCGTTTACATCAACCTTTATTAATTCGTTAGTTGTTGAAAATAAAATTAGAATTTCACATAAATTAAGGGAGGGAGAGAGAGAGAGAGAGAGAGAATCAGAGCGAAGAAAAGCGATATGACAAAAGTCAATACCAGGTTGAACCAGATGTGTCGAGCTGCTGAGACGGCTTGATTCAATGATGCAAAAGGGGAGGCCGATGCCATCTCTTTCGCAAACTTGGTGCTACCGCAGCATCCCAACAACTCCGCCTCATCCAAAACCACCATCATCTCCTCCATCTCTCGGGTGTCTGTCGATCACACGTCAATCAACCCCATATATTCTAATAATACCATTCATTATTAAACAATTTTGATATTCGACGCTAGTTAGTTATTTATTATGAATTATTTAAAAGTTATAATCGTATATTTGATATAACTTATTTAATTATTGGATTTAATCTTATAAATATCTATTTAATGATCATTTAATATTTATTTTATTGAGTTTTTAACAGAATTTTTAAAGTTTAAATAATTTATTTTATTTTTATTAGTAAAAACTTAAATTTTAAGTTTTTACAAGTAAAGATAGATAAGTTTTTTAAATATTAAAATTTTTAAAATATTTTTTATTTATTCAACAATCTTATTTTATTTTTTATAATATAACTTTAAAAAATTTATTTATAAAATTAATTTTATAATTTTTAATAAAAATTATCATTAACAATTAAATAAGTAAAATTTTTACATTTTACTTATAAAAGCTCTATTATTAAAAATTCTACTTAAATAAATTCTATTTGTACCAAATAGAACCTAATTGTTTATTAACTCATAAGTTCTTATTACAATTTTTATTATTGTTTAATTATTTTTAGTAGAGATTTTGAAAATTAAATAAAATATTTTATCTCTAATAATAAAAGTTCAAATTTTAAATTTTTGAAACTAGAAGTTAAATTTTTTTAAAAATATATAAAATATATTTTATTTATTTAATAATTTTATTTAACATTTTTTGTAATATAACTTTTAAAAATTCACAACTAAATAACTAAATTTTTTTTGAGAAAATTTCTATTTATAAAAATTTTACTAACAAAAATTATACTTAAAGAAACTTTATTCCTCTATCACAACAAAATGTGAAAAAAGATAACATAATTAAAATCCTCCCGATTGCAAAGAAAATATACTAACAACCATCGGTCGGGGCCCCTTTTCTTTAACAGAATCACAAATAAAAAGGATATCATTTCCTTTTTATTTTCTAATATGTTAAGTTAACAATGATGAGTTTGGGTAATGAAAATCGTCGTCAATTTTTCTCCAAAAAAAAATAATGATAATAATACTCAAAATGCACAAAATACCAACGAGCTATGGATAGCAGTGTAGGGTGTTTTCAGTATTTTCCTTTGACAGCATTACAACCTTTTTAGGAAAGTATTAATTAAAAATTTTTAACTTCTTTTTAGTTAATTTCCAAAAAATTGGATAGGAATTGAAGACGCTTCGCGTACCATCTAATCGAACCTGCGCCAGATTAGATGTCAGACGGCTTACTCCTTGGGCGACGGTGACGTCTCTGAAAAAGTCGTCTATGACTCTCCTGCAAACATTCTGAAGATGAACCAAACCTCTCTGTAATAACTTGTGATTGGTGAATTGAATCGAGAGAAAAGAGATCGTTTCCCCATTCCCTATTCCCCTTCCCATTTATTCAAGTCTATCAAGTTCGTTCAAGATGGCTTCTACTCAAGCACAGGGGGACCAGGTAAGCTTTTCTCTTCTAAGTTGTATGCATGGTCTGTATTTACTTCGCCTTGGCGATGGCCGATGTCGTTGGTGTCCATCACATCACTTGTGTTTTGGCTTTTTTGTCCCCTGTCTCGGTTACAGGTCTTAGAGGAAGAGACCTCATTTGTAAGAATCTTGACACTAAACAGGCCCAGGCAATTGAATGCACTTTCAGCTCAAATGGTATTTAATTTTTATCATTCTTGTTATTTGTTTAATGAAAAACTTTACCCCATTTATTCATATTAAATTCATCTTCTTGCTCTTTCTCCTTCTACATTACTATTCTCTGCCCAATTCTAATAATTTTTATTTGCTTTTCAATTCGAGTTATAGATTTCTCGGTTATTGGAACTTTTCCAGCGCTATGAGACCGATTCGAACGTTAAGCTCCTAATTCTGAAGGTTTATTTCTTCTTCTTCTTCTTCTTCTTCGTCTTAGCATAAAATAGTTTTTTCAAAAAAAAAAAAACGTAATCAATGATATTGGAATGAATTTAGTAAGATCGATCTTTTTCATTGTAATTGCAACCCATTCTTTTTCAGTCTTGCAGCTAACGCGTAAGTTTTTGTTTCTAGGGAAAAGGAAGGGCATTTTGTGCTGGTGGTGATGTGGCCGCAGTCATTCGTGGTATCAATGAGGGTATATTCCATCCTTTCTTTTGTCCTATTTCAGGAACATCTGAGGGATCTCATTTGTCCTAGTGAAGCTTGTTCCACGAAAAGTTCACTGCTCCTTTTTAATCATTTTTTACAATAGGTGATTCGACATCAGGTGCCAAATTCTTTTCCAAGGAGTTCATCCTGAATTATTTGATGGCAACGTACACCAAACCCCAGGTGACCCATTCTACTAAACCGCGTATTATTTGTGGCATTCATCTTCCAGATATACAAGTTTTTCCTTATGGTCGGCATGCAATTGTCACTCAAGGTTTCAATTCTAATGGAATTGTCATGGGAGGTGGGGCTGGTGTTTCAATACATGGTAGATTCCGGTTGCTACTGAGAATTCGGTGTGGAATACCTCTCTCTTTTTAGTTATTAAGGTTACGTTGTTACAATTTTCAGTTAATCACTGATGATGATAATTTCTTAATTTTTAAGCATCAAGAACACTGAACTGATATTGGTTATCTGTATTTTCTAATACATATAATCTACTGGTGAACAGTGTGAAAGCGTGATGAACAAGAAATTAATTCTGATATAACTGGAATACAAACTCTATTCATATAAACTAATGTGGCACCTACATTATCTTTTTATTTGAGTGAAAATTTGAGACATGTGGCTATGATATAACAATGCCACATTAGTTTGTACAAATTCACTTTGTACAAGAATATGTATAGATGGCATTACCTTTCAATAAATGTGTTTTCTTGTAAATTAGTGGCTCTAACCTTATTAGTAATTGTGTCTCGGCATTCTATATTGCAGGTATTTGCAATGCCTGAGACAGCTTTGGGACTTTTCCCAGATATAGGTGCCTCTTATTTCTTGTCAAGACTCCCTGGATTCTTTGGTAATGCTGGCTACTTTCTTTATTTTCTTAAACGTGCTCTTACTTTAAAAGTTCTGCATGAGATCATTAATTGCGGCCCTATCAAATGTGGAGATGTTTCTTTCTTCCATTTATGGGGTTTGCATCCTACTTGAGAGAGCTCTTTAATTCAAGGAAGAAGTGGTCCCTTCTCTCCTTACCAGTTGATCTCCCAGCATAATCCTTCCTATTCTTCTTGTTCTATCAGCTAATCCTATTGTTGAATTGTGGTCGTGGGATTAAAAATTGATAGTATAAGTGTATTTTAGGTTTGAAAATATGTGGAATTTTTTAGTATCTATTAAAGTATTTTCTGATCTGTAAACTGAGTTATCAATAATGCCACTTTGACAAAAGGATTCTTACAAAATTTTGACAAAAACTTCAAAACACAGCTGTTGAATGAAAAAGGAATATTAAATAATAATACTGCATGAGAGATGAGTTAGCATCCAAATAAATCTAATTTTAATATTGATCTCTCCTTGTCACTGCACATCCACCCACCGACGGCACACTTCCAACCAATGCCGGAAACTGGTTCAAAGACACCAGTGCTGGATCCCAAATGGCTGGTTGATGATGTGATCAATCTGAAACTCTCCAGTCAATAGTTTGGTTCTTTCGGTGTTGGTGCTGGCGGTGGCAGTAGCTTGATTCGGTCTTTGCTGAGAGGGTTTGTGAGGTAAATATTTTGATCTGGGTAAATTCTAATTGTTTGCAACCAGCCATCAGGTGAATTCTCGAATCATCTTCACTTTGATTATTCTTTGATGTGTTGGTGTTTAAGAGAATAATACATGAATGAATGTTCTCCAGATTATCACCCACATAACCATTAATCATGCCGGATTTTGAAAGCAAGATAGGAAAGGAGGTGAAAGAGATTTGAGTTGATGATATAGAGTCCTGATGATAGATTGCCATGAAGTGCATATTGTTGGTCAGCTGTTTTAATTTTTTCCCTTTTTATTCAACTTAAGTTGAACGGCTGTGTTTTGGACTTTTGTCAAAATTTTGTATGAATCCTTTTATCAGAGTAGCATTGCTAATAAGTTGTATAGGGTTATGCGTCTATTTCGTTATTATTTTAACTTTTGTAGATGATATTAACTTGAACTTCTCTTATTTTCTTAATTATCTTCTACAACTTTTGGCAGGAGAATATGTTGGTCTGACAGGTGCAAGGTTGGATGGTGCTGAAATGCGTGCATGTGGTCTTGCTACTCACTTTGTCCCCTCATCGGTATCCATGACTATAATCATTGGACTGTATATTCTCAGAGGATAAGAGATAAAAGCTTGATTGATTTTTTTATAATAGGACGCTGAAGTCCTGAAGCTAATAATTGTTTTCTAGAATCTGAAGTTCAATCTTCATTGCTCTAGGTGTGGAAACTGCTATTAGTAGGTCTAAAAACTTGTTAAGCCCAGTCATTTTAGCTTCAACCTGGTGAACTGTTTTTTCAATTTTGGAAGATCTCTTGTTCTGGCACTGTTTGACGATGTTATTACTAGAATAAAATATGAATAATTAGTGGGTGCACGAGCATATTATGTATTGACCTCCAAGTCATGCACTTTTTAACTTTATTACTTATAATCATGTGAGTACTCTTACCATATCAATGCTACTTGTTTTACTTGATTGACAGAGATTGTCTTTATTAGAAGAAGCATTATACAAGGTAAATTCAAGTGATCCAGCCGTCATTTCAGCAGTTATTGATAAATTCTGTCTGGAACCTTATTTGAAAGACTACAGTGCGTATCATTGGTAAAGTGTTTTATTTATGGCTTTGTTTTATATTGATTGATATAAAATAATTGATTTGGGCTTATTGATTATTTAAAGTACTTTACCAAGGCTATTGCACTCAATGTTCAGTTTATTCCCCCCCTCCAAAAAAAAAAAAAAAAAAAAAAAGTTCCGTGATTACTCTGTTTTTGATGGAGGAGACGGTAGGTGGGAGGGAAGTTGCTTGCTTCAAGAAAGAAGGTCACAACTGAATTTATTCCTGGGAAAGTGGTTACCTATGAATTTACAGCTTTCGGACTATAACTATGATCTTCTGCATGTACTTTATGTGCAATTTCCATTTTTATGGTTTTAGAATATTCCAGTCAGCAATTTCTTGTCTCCAATTCATGGACAATAAACTGATCAGAACTCAGACTAGTCAAATCAGAACATGGACTAGCCAATCTGGATTTGCTTTGTTTTTCTTTTATCCTTATATCAGTGGTTGCTTTGCTTAGGATGGATGTCATTGATAAGTGCTTTTCTCGAAGAACGGTTGAGGAAATTTTATCTGCTCTGGTGAGTTGATGATGGATTTGGTTCTTTATGGAATCAATATGTTCTCTCTGTAAATTACTTAATTTTTGTTTAGGGTGTTCTGCTTGATCATAAAGAAAATTGTTTTGCGGTAAATAAATTGATCCACCTTATGTTTTTGTACTTGTAGGAGAGGGAGAGCACCAACAGAGCAAATGCTTGGATTTCTGACGCCATTCAGTCCTTGAAGAAGGCTTCACCAACAAGTCTTAAAATTTCTCTTAGATCGGTATGTGTGTAGCATTCCTTTGGTAATGACATTTCATGATGCTGAAAGTTCCTTTGAAGTGCTTGCTTGTTTGAAATTTTTGAAAGTTGGCTGGCTAAAGCTGGATTTGTTCCTTTTATTTCAGATTAGAGAAGGAAGGCTGCAAGGTGTTGGTCAATGCCTTATTCGTGAGTATAGAATGGTCTGTCATGTCATGATGGGAGAAGTTAGCAAAGACTTCTTTGAGGTTTTCAACCCATTCAAACACGCGTGTGTGTGTGTGAAATAATTTTCCATTAACGAATTCCTTTATTTAAAGTAAGAAGGAACAAGCTAAAAAATACAAAAAAAAAGTTTCAATAACTACAGGACAAGCTTTGAAAGTTTGTTTGTTATACAGGGTTGCAGAGCCATTCTATTAGACAAGGATAAGAACCCGAAGGTTGGTGAACACTCTTGCACATCCTTGCATCTGTGGTTTCATGCTCCATAATTTAGGGTTTCTATAAGTGAATGGACTCTTTCTCTCTTTGGGTTTTGGAAATGACTAACTCCTTGCGATTGCACTCAGTGGAAGCCATCTAAATTGGAGCTAGTAAATGACAGTATGGTTGACCAATATTTCTCCAAGATCAAGGATGACAAATGGGAAGATATAAAGCTGCCTGCTAGGTCAAACTTGCCCGCCACAGCCATTGCGAAGCTCTAAGTATTTGTGAGAATGAGATGGTATTGCTGCAGCTTGCTGCCATGCCTGCCTAACAGAATTTGCCTAACAGAAGTAGATGAAATCCTTGTCCGTTGCTGTTCTTGAAACAAAATAAAGATTGAGCTTTGTTGATGCTTCTTTGTACCCCCTTCATCGCATACAATACATGAGACTGTTTCGGCTCTGGCTCATATTTCGAAGTGTAGGTCAGGGTGAGGTTAGTTTACCCGTAGGCTTCGATGAGCTTGCTGATGTGATTTCTGTGAATTGAAAGCAAAGCTGTTACTTTTGGGCTTTGGAGAAAAATTTAAATAGAGTGCGAAATTAGATGCTACTGTTTTTAAAGAATGAATTGAACTTGTCGATTGTGATGGCAATAGCATGAACAAGAACATTGCAAGTATCCCTAACTATCAGCATTTACAATTTATAAAGTGTGTGTGGGGATCTTCCAAACAAATGCAAGTCTTGGATATCTGTTCAAATCCGCGTAAGAGGATATTTTGATTATTCATTCCCGACAAGCGTTTAAATCCTTGAATTGAAGAGCGGAAATTATTGGGGGCTAGCACTTTGCCCATTTAACAAATGATCAAAATCATCTGTTTACTTGGGGAACATTACTAATAGCAGTGAATCAGTTGTTATGGTGGTTCAACCAAGATTCTAGTTGACTTCTTTAACTCACACAATCTCAATCACAATGACGTTGACAATAATATTTTCTTATAATAATTAAACCCAAATTGATCAGCTAGTTCTTATGACTTACACTTCTGCGAGAGTTGATTGAATAATTTTTGTTTTAAATTGATTACATGATAATTAATTACATTATTAATTCTTGGTCCAGTATATCAAGATGAACAGCACTATATTATAAAGGGCCGTTTTTGCTTCCGTTTTCTGGGGATATTATCAAATACCCAATCATACCTCCAAAATTTTCTAACAACTATATTTACACCAAATGTTTTACCACCAAATAGTTAACTTTTTTTAAAAAATGATGATGTCGTAGGGGTATTTAAGATATATAATTTGATAAATTTAAACAGCAGTGGTAATTTGATAAAAAAAAAAAAAGATATGTAGTAATTTGATAATTTCAATAAGTTAGGTGGTAAATTGATAATTTTTAATAAAATAATACAATTATTTTGGATTATTAAATAAAATATTGTAATTAATATTTAATTATTAAATTGATTTGAATAGCCAAATACAAATGTCAAAAGAACAAGTAACTAAAATAAAATAATTTTCTTAAAATAATTATTTATTTTTATTAAATTTATTATTATTGTTGATTAGTGTTCTTTAAAACTTATATAAATATAAACATTAAAATACCATTAGTTTCTTCAGTCATTTGTTTTCAAAAGTTTTAACATTGAAAATATTTTATTTTTGGAAATTATCTTTACTTTAGAGGCAAAATCAATTTTTCTACACACTTAAATAACAAAAATTATGTTAAATATTTTGTTACTTTTAACAATTTGGTGGCAAAATGATAATAATTGAAACATTAGGTAGTAAAACATAGTTGTTAGAAAATTCTAATGGTAAAGTGTTATATTAGAAAATATTAAGCTCTTATTTTTTTAGCAATAATATACATACCTAACAGGATGCCAACAAAGATTAGAACTTGGACTCTCTAGAAATCAGTCATTTCTTTCTTTCTTTTTTTGGGGGAGCAAATTCCAAATCAATTTTTTTTAAATCTCTACCTTCTCAAGGTTTCAAACACAAGTAGCCAACTGAACGTATCTCTTCAAATAAATGTTAAAAAATAACCTAGAAAACTAAGTGAAAAACCACTTAGGGCAAATTTTGGAATGCAATGACCAATAAAATAAGATGTTTGTATTGTGCAAATGAAATAAGCTGCTAATTAAAAAAATAGTTTTGTGTTAGATAAATTGTGTTGTTGCAATAGCTATGAGTTTGAAAAATAGAATATATACGTTTCATAAAATTTATTACAAATGTGTTGTTTTATTATATAATGACCAAATAGTCATAAATTTAAATTATCTTTCATTTATATATTAAGGTCTATGGAAAAATAAGGTATAATTGTCTTTTCATTAAAATATTAAGGTTATTATAACGATTTTAAAAAAGTATGTTAACTTACTTAATAAGCTGCTTATGAAAAACAACCATTTGTTTACTTTCAAAAATTATTGTCAAAATAGAGAAAATTATTAAATAAATAACTTCTAAAATTTACCTCCTGAGGTCCATCGAGTTGTTTCTTGAGGTCGCTCCTCTGGGGTCGTGAAGCTGACGGTTGATGGTTGCTCTAGAGGTAACCCTGGGATGTCGGCTACAGGAGGTGTTCTTCGTGATCATCGGGGTATGGTTTTAGCAAGGTTTGGTTCTTTTATTGGGCACCAGCCGATTTTATATGCAGAGCTTATGGCTGTCTGTGAGGGGTTGGAGCTTGCTGTTCAACTTGGATATTCTGTTTTGGAGGTGGAGTCTGATTCGGCTACTATAGTTTCTTGGATCCTCTCAGGGGGCTCTGTCCGTTGGGATTATGCTTTGTCTTTACGCCGAGCTCGTTCCTTGGTTTCCTCCCATTCGGTGGTGGTTCGACATGTGTTTCGCGAGGCTACATCCGCTGCTGATTTTCTGGCTAATTGGGCTTGCACTTATCGATCCAGTCGGCATTTCTTCTCTACTAGGGACTTACCTAGGGGCTTATCTGGGATTCTTCATTTGGATGCTCATGCAGTTCCGCACATTAGGCGTTAGATCTTTCTTTTTTCGTCTTTTACGATTTATGTCTTCCATTTTTGAGGAGGTTTTGGTTCATGTCCCCCTCCTTATGTATTTTCCTTTCTTTCATGATTTATATTACAGGTAGGAGTCCCGCCTAACCCCCCACCATTTTGGTGGTTTCAATTAAAAAAAAAAAAACTTCTAAAATTTACCAAACATTATCTTTGTAAAAAATTATGAAATAAACCACTTATAGCACTTCAATCTCAATCCCAAATAGGATCCAATCAAACCCCTAAGATAATCGGCAAGAGTTCTAGGCTAGTAGGATTTTCTCTATTTATTGAAATGCTTTTTTAAAAAAAAATCTAGAAAATGATACATCCATTAAACTACCTGAAATTTACTTTAGAAAAAACTTACCCATGCATGTTGCATGATGCATACCTTAGCTATTTAGCTAGCTGGTACAAGAATTGAAATTGATGGCTGAAAATAGGTTCTGCTTACGGAAATATAAAAATCTGAAACTAATCAAAATCTAATAAAAAAAGGGTTTGATTTTGTTAGACAGATAAGCATTAATCAACTTGGGATCGAGAAGTTAAACAGGCTTATGTTGTATACTTCGTTATGATGCTTACACGTAAGTTAACATGCTTTTCCTTTTCCTTCTCATTAGAATTGTTGAAAATTGAAATGGTGGCACATAACAGCATCATCCAAAAATTCTTTAAATAAAATTATATTTTTTATTTAAAGAGTCATATTAGTATTTAAAACTCCAAAGGATATTTTAATTAAGATTCTTGAAATAAGAAATACTTCTCTCTTTTCAATATTGTTGTGTGTTTTCTCCTTCTTTAATTTATATTTTATTACTTTTTATTAGAAGAGAGAGAGATAAGTGCTTTAGTTACTATAAATTTGTTTTTCAAAAAAATTATTATTATTTTATTAAAATAATATTACCTTATTACTATTTGAAGAGCCTTTGGAGGATAGCACATTTTTCACTCTCTTATTTACCACATAAGTAAATAAATAGATATTTAAAAAGCAAAATTTGTTCACTCTCTTATTTACCACATAAGTAAATAAATAGATATTTAAAAAGCAAAATTTGTCAAGCCTTTGATAATGCTCTAAAATCGCATCGCAAGATAGGGATGGTAACGGTACTAGCAAACCCCGCCCAAACTACCCACTAAAATCTACCCATTGAGGATAATTTTATGGGTTGTGAACTGCTTTGGTATTATAAATTAAAACTCATTGCAAGTTGTAGGTGGATTTAGTATAGACTAAATATCTAGTGGATACATACATGGGCATCCGTTGATCCAGACTATATATACATACATACATACATACATATATATATATATATATATATATATATATATATATATATCTATACATACACACATACACATACATACATATACATATGTGTGTGTAGTAACAAGCATCATAATAGACATAATACATTCATTTGAAAAGTAAGGGAATTTTTCGATCATCTATGTGATAGAAGAATAACAATAACATTTATTCTAAATACACAATTTAATAGACGTTGATTAAATATATAAAAAAAAATTAAAATGGTAAAAATACTTTTTCTTTCACTAAAATGCATTAACGAGACAAATTTAAAATGCTCATCTCACGAATTCATGGCCACAGTTGCCAATCGACGATACTAAATAATTAGTTAAATTTATTTTATATATTTGAATTCAATTATAAATAGGTAAGAAAGTATAAATAAATAACAATAATACATACTTAATTCTTATATTATTCTTCCCAAGAATAATTGGATTCAATAATATGTTGAATCAGAGATAACATTTGTTGTGCAAATTTTATTGAACTCGCAAGTGCACGAATCTATTGTAGAATAGATTAATGGTGACGAGTGTCGATCCCACGAGGAGGTGGATTTTAATTATGTGTAGAATTAATTTTCTGAGTTGGTGGTTGGATTTATAATGACAATTATGTAGGCAATGTATTAATTTGAATTAAAGCTATTGGAATAAACTATTAAAATAAAATGCTTGGATCTCCTGATCTGCCTCAACATGTACCACTCCGCTTAATATTCATTATTAGTACCAATTAAATCATGAAGGGGAACTTCCACTCATCATGAACCACACTTTAATAGATATGGTCTTTAAGGGCTTCCCGTGCAAATAGTAATAACCTTGCCTAGGGAGGCGGTTATTCCACCGATATCCGGACAAGATTATTACTATCCGCTCACGAAAAGTCAAAACAACCACATAAATTAAAGGGGAAGGAAAAGTAAATTTACCAAATTAAGCCCATGGAGCATGTTGAGACTTCACCTTCAACCCATGCTTGAAAAGAAATTAGCCACTCATAATTTAACTAGGGGTAAAATGGGAATTTTATTAAAATACGTAGAAAATACAAGATGGAGATGGAATTAGAGAAAATGGAGTCCAAAAATGGATTCAGGGGTGTCAAATTAGGGGAGCCCCTTTTTATAGATAAACCGAGTAAATCATGGCCATCGGATTAAAACAATTTGGGCCTCGAGATTGCGCCACGTGGCAAGTTCCTATTGGATGGAACACATCATCGTGGGGCTGTGATTCTGTGTATATGCATGTACCGTACACGTTTTTTTCGATCCACTAATATTCTGCCACGTCACCGGTCAACATTTTTGGTTCAATAGGATCACGACACGCCATCGATCCAACGCCACATCATCAGTCAACGCCACATAAGCGGTCAATGCCACATCATTCGTCCAATCAAATGCCGCCACGTCATCGTATAGTGCCACGTCATCGCATCTGCTGCCACGTCGGCCTACTGATACAGATGAATAAAGCGAGTCACCGTGAATGCGATTATGTCGTACAAGATCGTATATATCAACCGCATCACAGTATGTGTGAAACAAAGATCAGTATATGTGAATACGATCTCCATTTTTCTTTTTATGCTCCTCCTAAGGTTTTCGATCGTCCCGAGTTCAAAAGTGCTGTCCGTTTTTCCATCTGATCTCTCGTTTATTGTGAAATGACCATGATATCCCCTAAAATACATAAAATACTTAATTAAAATAAAACATACATAACTAAATTACTGAACTTAAAGACATAAAAATAGGGATGTTAGTAAGACTTGGAGTGTAAAATGATGATTTTCTCCATTATAAATACACACTTTCTAGACTCAACACACCCCCAACAAACTTTTGCTAGTCCCTAGCAATTTAAGCGAAAACAAAACTGAAACAAATATTTTTTTTTTTTTTTTTATACTGTGATATTTATTCAATCAGACTAATGATAACAATCAAATAAAAGTATAAGCATTATCTACAGTCTAAAGAAATATCATTCCCACATCAACTCTCCACATGAATCAGTTTAGAAAACTTTGTCACAACTTTAGTAATCGAGTCACTTTTAAGAATGACATGCAAACCCCAAAATCTCACTGGTAGTAGTAATACGCTCACAAAGAAATTAAACCCAAAAATAATCACTCCAGTGAATAGTAACTTGAGTGAAAATAATAAAGAAATAATATCACACACTCTCACCAAGGTGACAAAAATATGTCCTCAGCTTAGAAATAGTACGATTTTAATGCTAATCAAACCAATACATTCATCATCTTATTTTTTTTTTTTTTTTTTTTTAGATGATTGCTTCATCTTTTCAACCCATATAACTAGTTTATTTCGACTATAGTTCCCTAAAATCAAGAAGGACTTTTATTAGGACGTAACGTAGGCTAGGGACGTGGCTAACAAAGAAAGGATAATAGGAAAAACAAAATATATGTTTGAAAAATAGAGAACTTTGGAGATTGTAAGGTGATTTTCACTTGATTTTTTTAATTTTTTATTTTATTTTTTTTTTTATTTGTAAACATTTTTTTTTGTTTCTTTTTCTCTTTTTTTTTAGCACCTTTTTTTTTTTTTAATGCAAAATTATCTCTATTTTCAAACATAAATGGGTGGTGAGAAATACAAAATATAAGGTGATACTCCACATCGGGAATGACAAGATAATAGGTTCTTACAAAGAAAAGTCTTTATTTTTACTTTATTATTATTATTTTTTTTTTTTTTTTTAAGGCTCAAAGGGGTTAACTATGATACATATTAATAGGGTTGGCTAGAAAGGCTCAAACGGACCAAAGATGGCCTTTCTCATCTTTTAGGGTTAAATAATCTTCCATATCTACTTAGTTAGATAGATCTTGAGATGTGGCAACATAAATTTTTTTTTTTTTTTTATTTTTTTTTTTTTTTTAGAGATAATGTATAAAGCAATAAACTCGCTAAAATTTGAATGAAGAATGGGCGAAAAGGGTTCTACTTCTCCAAGAAAAATGATAGCTCAAAACTCACTTGAAAATTCTTATGACATGTGCATTCTTTCAAGAACTTATATTTGTCTCCAACATCAACATGTAGAGTAATAAACATGGTGTAACATAACTAAAGACCAAAGATAATACAAATACTAAAATTTGAAAGTTATCATGTCATCTAATTATGAAAAGATCACACAAAATACCTTTTTTTTTTTTTCTTTTTTTTTTTTTTTTTTTTATAAGAAGATGCGTTTAGAGTCACCGCACTCCATATTCACCATCTTCGACTCAAAAATTTAACCACGCTTAGTTTCTAAAACAAAAATTAGTAAAAACTACACTAAGATTGAGATATTCCACAATTGTCAACTATTCCCTCCCCCAACTCCGAACGAAACATTGTCCTCAATGTTGAAAGAAAATAGGGTTTAAGACATCACCGAAAGTCTTTGGATCACGAAGAAAAATATTTACAAGCGGAGAGTTAAATCTAATTTGCACTTCTTACTACGGCTCATTTACCATCATTAGTTGGCCATTCCAAAGACAAGGTCTTGGGATCCTGCTCAGTCTATAAGCTTGTAGAATGCATCAATTAACTCGTTAGCGGATGAGCACAAATAAAGATTTTTTTCATTTGTGAAAGGGATGAAATGATTTTTTATTGCATGGTTAAGAAATGCGATGAAGCCATCATAAAAGTTATTGACATTTAACAAACCGATGGGTTTCTAATGAATGTTCAGATGGGCCCAAGATGCTAATGTGATTAGTGCCTCTAGAGTTACAAGATCTCCTGGTAGGAAAATAAAAGCATCGCGATGATTTAGCATTTCGCTTATTCTTTCTTGCATACCGAGACAACTAACTCTTCTCCAGGTTGGTGAGTCGACATACAAAGCCAACGGTTTGAGGCTTCTTGGGATGATGCCTAACACTTGGCTCCTCCGAGATAAACGAATTACGAGACTAGTTTTGATAACCCTCGGTCACCTCCTCCATAAACCGATGCAAATTTCTTTCTCGCTGCTGTTGACCAAGATCGATGGTCGCCTCAACGAACTCTTTATGTTTGCCATAGTTAAATCCAGAGAGCACACAAATGTTCTTGAATTGTTTATCGGGAGTAGCTGCCATTGGGATGCTTCTCAAAACAATTTGTGAGTCTAAAAGAAAAGGTCATATATCAAGGATCTTGGTCACAATTGTTTACAAACAGTATAGGAGGTAGCGCAGTCTATGTCAATTAACGCGAAAGCACATGGCTCGAGAGTCAAAAAGGAAATAGTAAAAGAAAAAGCACTCAATTATTAAAGACAATAATGCAATTGATAAAACAACAAATAAATAAAACAACAAGAAAATAAAACAACAAGAAAAGGATATTTACGGTAGTTGTGATTGTGGCTCACATCTTCCTCCGGTTTTACGTCCGAAACGGCTTGAACGCCCTCTATGGGTCGAGGATAGGCTTCCCATCCAGTTTTCTTATAAACCGCAAAATGAGTCGTTTATAGTCGATTCCCAAGACTATATCGTACTTGCTCTTTTCTCAAAATAATGGCCATAACCGGAGAATTGCTTTGTTTTTCGTATCATCGGGATGCGTTTCAAGAGACAAAAGGATATCATCCAATGACTCTTTATTCAAGCCATCCCTAATGAATTGAATCTTATCTTCCCTATTATCAGACATCATTCCGAAAGAACAAGGATTTTTATCGCATTTCATCCTGGCACATTTATGACAATTAACATGAAGTTTTTCACTCTTCTTTTTTCTCGAGTAATTTCCTTTACCACAACCAGGCATGTATGCAATAAATTTAGGAGGTAACTCACCGCCAAACGTACCTTGGCCTCGATTAACCAACGGATGTCGCAGGGATGTTATTTCTCATAAGCAATCGCATGCGTTCGACCGAGCTTTATAGATCGTAAGGAGGGCATTCTGAGGAAGTGAAGGAAATCGCTTGTGAAGCTTTGCTAGAATCGCGTTTCTGTCCATACCTTCTTCTCAGAATATTAGTTATTATGGGAAACTAAAGTAACCGACTTTGATTGTCACGGAGTACCGTTATCCGCCACTTAACCGGAGTAACAAACTAGAGAACACACAAAAAAGAAAAGAAAAGAAAAGAAAAGAAAAGAAAAATAATAATCTCACAATTGTCCTCTTATTGAGTTTTCCTCAAGTTCGATTTGGGTTTCGTTGATACCTCCCTCAATTTCTTTGAGTTGTCTTTCTAGATCTTCAACGTGGGATACCAACTCTGGAGGTTGTAGCTTCCAAATACGATGCGTTTTACAAAATCGTATCTGGCTTCTCAGATGAGATTGTACACGTTGAAGTTGTCTGAGAATGTTCAAGAGGAACTGTCTAGTTGAGGAACACATAATTAGAAGTGATAAAAGAAAACTGAATGATTAAATAAACACACTTTCACAAAAATTTAAATCACCGAAAAGAAGAAATAAATAAGAAAAATTCTTAATTTAAATTTGGTGGGTCACTCAAATCTATTTCGGTGCCTTTTTTCACGTGGTTGGTACTCTAGATATGGCTTCAATCTTTGACCATTAACTTTAAAAATTACACCGTTCTTTGGATCCTTAATTTTAACTGCTCCATATGAAAAAACAAAGTGGACTATAAAGGGACTACCATCGATAGCGAACTTACCTGGGAATAGCGCAAGTGAGAATTGAATAAAAGTACTTTTCTGACCTGGTGTGAAAGATTTTCTCATAATTTGCTCGTCATGAAAGACTTTCATTCGCTGTTTTTGTAAATCTTGGCATTTTTGTATACATCATTACGACTTTCTTCAAGTTCTCGCCGCTTGTGATTTTCTTTCTAAGTTAGCTTGCTTTGCATGTCAAAGTTGGATTTCTTCTTGGCCCAAAAGATGCACAATGCTCAAGTTCGTGGTGATTGTGATGATGGACTCGGTTTCTTCTCGATGGTGCTAGTTGTTCCACTCTTGACTTCCATTTGTTAATGTCCATGGATGGTCTTTGAATCAAGTAAGGCGTTAACCTCATCTATTGATCTGTCAATATCAAAATTCAAACCAAAGTGAGTTAAACATTTTTGTAAAGGGTCATCACTAAGATTTGAAAGAAAAGTATTATCAACTAATTCTTCGATTAAATCCACATCAACAATTTCATCATCTGCATTGGGAGGTTGTTTGGCGATGTTGAAGATATTTAGCTCCATCGTCATATTGCCAAAGGACAACTGCATATTTCCAGTCCTGCATTGAATGTGAGCATCGGCAGTTGCCAAGAAAGGTCGTCCTAAGATAATAGGGATCTGCTTCCTTGAATCCTGGACTGGTTGAGTGTCAATTACAATGAAATCAACAGGAAAATAAAACTTATCTACCTGTATAAGCACGTCCTCCACAATACCACGAGGTTTTTTTATGGACCGATCTGCAAGTTGTAACACCACTGGAGTTGGGTGTAATTCTCCCAGTCCAAGTTTCACAAATACTGAGTAAGGCAACAGATTTACACTAGCTCCTAAGTCCAACAAAGCATTCTCAATTGTGTGGTTCCCTATACTACATGAGATAGTGGGGGAGCCTGGATCTTTGTATTTTAGAGGAAGTTTGTGTTGGAGTATAGAACTCACATTTTCTGTTAAAAATGCATTCTTTTGAACATGAATGTTTCTCTTTTTAGTACAAAGGTCTTTAAGAAACTTGGCATAAGATGGCACTTGTTTTATAGCATCAAGCAAAGGGATGTTAACACTTACCTGTTTAAAGATTTCAAAAATCTCACTTGTAGATTTTCCCTTTTTTTTAGCTAACCTCGGGAAATGGAGCTTTTGGAACGTATTCTCGTGGGTTGGTTTCTTCTTTCTCCTCTGATGATGAGTCTTCTTCATTTACCGGTACAATTTGAGTTGTTTTTGGTACCGGCATCTCCACTTTGTTGTCGACTTCTTTTATTTCTGAACTTGACTCGCCAATGTGAACCTCATTCACTCCCTTAACTCTTCTAGTACTCCTGAGCGAACGACTCCGTTGTTGGGAATTATCCGCTTGTCGCTGGAAGAAATCCCAAATCTCTGATGCACTTTTTGACATTAGCTCTCCTCCACTTGTTGCCATTAGCCATTCTTGCACATTTGGCAATAATCCCTCCAAAAAGTATTGGCATTGGTGCCATTTTTCGTATCCATGATGTGGACACTTTAGGAGTAGCCCATTGAATCGCTCCCATGCTTCGAAAAATTGCTCGTCTTCTCTTTGGGTAAACTCTGAAATTTCCCTGCGAATAAGATTGGTTTTATGTCTTTAAATATTTATTCAAAAATTTTGTTACCATTTGTTCCCATGATGTAATGCTATTAGCAGGCAATGTATTGAACCATGAACGAGCTCTATCCTTTAAAGAAAATGGAAATAATCTAAGCTTAACATCATCATCTGAAAAATTCTCATATTTAAAAGTTTGACAAATAGCATGGAAATCATTCAGATGATTATATGGATCTTCATTTTCTAGGCCATAGAATGTTGGGAGACAATTTAGCACACTAGGTTTTAATTCAAAACTCCTAGCAGCTACATTTGGGTATCGTATGCATGATGTGCTCAAGTTAGCTAAGGATCAAGTAGTCCTTAAATGGCCTCTCTTGTGGTCTTTGGTTGCAAATCCATTTCAAATTTATTTTTAATTTCAACGTGTTTGTGTGTGCGAAGTGTTTTTTCTAATTCAAAGTTTATAGGCTCAAGATTTGGTAATTGTGACCTACGACCATGCATGCAAAGAAAAAAAAATGATAACAAAATTAATAAAGATAAATAAGAGGGAGAAATTACAATACTAACCTTATTACGCTGTTTATTCAAATTTGCTTTATGAAAATAACTCAAGCGCTATATATAGAAAAGAAAATACGTGAAACAAATTAAAATAAATTAAGAGGCGGTTGAACCTGCCGATTTCACAAAATAAAAAAAATAACATGAAAATTAAATTACAGAAATTTAAAGAAAAGAAGAAAAGAAAAGAAAATAATATCTACTTCAAAATGTAAATTCCCTTTTTTTTTTCTCTCTTTTTTTTTTAATAATAATAAATAAAAAAAAATATTACAAGGAAACAAATAAAATAAATAAATAAAGAAGAAAAAAAAATTCTACAAATTAAAATACTTACCTCCCCGGCAACGGTGCCAAAAACTTGTTGTGCAAATTTTATTGAACTCGCAAGTGCACGAATCTATTGTAGAATAGATTAATGGTGACGAGTGTCGATCCCACGAGGAGGTGGATTTTAATTATGTGTAGAATTAATTTTCTGAGTTGGTGGTTGGATTTATAATGACAATTATGTAGGCAATGTATTAATTTGAATTAAAGCTATTGGAATAAACTATTAAAATAAAATGCTTGGATCTCCTGGATCTGCTCAACACGTACTACTCCGGCTTAATATTCATTATTAGTACCAATTAAATCATGAAGGGGAACTTCCACTCATCATGAACCACACTTTAATAGATATGGTCTTTGCTAAAGGGCTTCCCGTCTGCCAAATAAGAATAACCTTGCTTTGCAGGGAGGCGGTTATTCCACCGATATCCGACAAGATTATTACTATCCTGCTCACGAAAAGTCAAAACAACCACATAAATTAAAGGGGAAGGAAAAGTAAATTTACCAAATTAAGCCCATGGAGCATGTTGAGACTTCACCTTCAACCCAATCTTGAAAAGAAATTAGCCTCTCATAATTTAACTAGGGGTAAAATGGGAATTTTATTAAAATACGTAGAAAATACAAGATGGAGATGGAATTAGAGAAAATGGAGTCCAAAAATGGATTCAGGGGTGTCAAATTAGGGGGAGCCCCTTTTTATAGATAAACCGAGTAAATCATGGCCATCGGATTAAAACAATTTGACGCTCGAGGATTGCGCCACGTGGCAAGTTCCTATTGGATGGAACACATCATCGGGGCTGTGATTCTGTGTATATGCATGTACCGTACACACACGTTTTTTCGATCCACTAATATTCTCGCCACGCACCGGTCAACATTTTTGGTTCAATAGGATCACGACACGCCATCGGGCCAACGCCACATCATCGATCAATGCCACATGTCGGTCAATGCCACATCATTCGTCCAATCAAATGCCGCCACGTCATCGTATAGTGCCACGTCATCGCATGCTGATGCCACGTCGGCATACGATACGATGAAGCAGTCTGACCGTGAGCGATTAATAAAGTGTGTAATAGATCTGATCGTATATATCAACCGTCAGAGTATGTGTGAAAGATCACGTATATGTGAACAGATCATTTTTCTTTTTATGCTCCTCCTAAGGTTTTCGACTCGTCCCCGAGTTCAAAAGTGCTGTCCGTTTTTTCCATCTGATCTCTCGTTTATTGTGAAATGACCATGATATCCCCTAAAATACATAAAATACTTAATTAAAATAAAACATACATAACTAAATTACAAGGGACTTAAAGACATAAAAATAGGGATGTTAGTAAGACTTGGAGTGTAAAATGATGATTTTCTCCATTATAAATACACACTTTCTAGTACTCAACAACATTGAGTGAGTATCAATTTCTTCATAGGAAGATTAATATTTAAAAGAGATCTATCAATCAATTAGTTGTAAGCTTTCTTGTTATTGAAATTTTATTCTGTAAACAAAACAGCGGACACAATA
This sequence comes from Luvunga scandens, assembly GCA_030449905.1. Classification (NCBI taxonomy): domain Eukaryota; kingdom Viridiplantae; phylum Streptophyta; class Magnoliopsida; order Sapindales; family Rutaceae; genus Luvunga; species Luvunga scandens. The sequence continues at coordinate 23,638 of JASUUG010000409.1, read as the reverse complement.
TCCACTTAATTTGATTCAAGCTGTTGTAGATATTTTTTCACTGTTCATGTATTTTTTGAACGGTCATGCCATTTATATTACAATTAGTTTATAACTATTTGCGTTGTTGTTAATGTTGGAAAAAGAATGTATCATGTCAAGTTTTTTTTTTAAAAAAAAAAAGTCCATTGTTTGCAAGCTGTAAGTTGTGTGTAGTATGGATAAATCAATATAAAAATTTGGGTGTAGTGAAGTGACACGTTAAAAAAAAAGATATGTATAATATTTGTTAAAATATTTGGGGTGAAGAAAAAATTGCATATTTAATTATAAACTCGTAAAAATTTTAGGTATCATTACCGGTTGATGAGTAATTGTCAAAATCTACTGTGGATAATTTTTTTTTAAAATTAAAACCCACGATGAATCACCAATGAGTTTGATAATTTTAATGTTATGCGGATGTAGATTTAATAATAATGAACCCCCAACGGCTAGTGTACATTACCATCACCATCGCACGAAGGAAATCGTATAGCATATATAATAATCATCGCAACAGATCATATAGTTGCTGACTGACGGCAGATACAAGTAAATCTGATTAGTGACAGTCAGCCGAAGACTGCAATTCCCATTATCACCGTCCACTTTGATTGCACAATATTGCCCTTCATAAGCGCATGCATGCAGCCTTAAATTATAAATTAATTTTTATAACAGTCTCTGACAAGAAGGAAATACGCGAGCACGACAAGTAATTAATTTTACAGATAACGACGACCAACCAAAGTTCAAATTTTCTAGAGAACAACTAAAGAAATCATGATATTGGTCGGATATAAGTAGGATCGGCAATATTAATATGGCAAGCTAGCGAGTAAGATTGCAAAGCCCAAATACTCCTTTAACTCTCAAGGGAAACAAGTATATATATCTCCTCCAAGAATTGGCATGCAACTTGAAAATCTTGAGCAACTTTCCCTAGTAGACGGTCTATCATCCATACGCAACAATGTCAAAGCTTCTTGATGGATCCACATATCAACATTTCCTCCGAAACCCCTTGAGCTGGGTGAAAGCTAGAATCAACAGCAAGATCTTGACCACAATCTCAGTGGCCGTGTTAGACACACGCATCAATGTTTTTGACACCGCTGGGATCCCCATACTATGTTCCGCCAAGGCCTGTCTTCCCTCTGGGCATTCGCATAATAATTTTATCAAAAGCAATATCTTCTCACTTTTGATCGGCTTAGCCTTATTGAGTAATCCGGTAAAAGCTCGACGAAAACACAAATCACACCGGCTTCGATGGCCCCTTAATCGGATGAGCTCACAATTAATGTTTCAATAAGAACCTCCAAGGCACATGAGCTTGCCTTGGTGCGCATTCATATCTCATCCGAGAGAAGCTCTAACAAAGATTCGAAGAAATCGGCGCCCTGACCCCACTGATGATGTTGTGTCAAAAAGCTCCAGTTGTCATCAATTTTGGCCATCTTTTGAAAGATGGTAATGGCGTAAAGTCTGGCCTCGGCGCTACCTCTTCGAAGAACAATGGTGTTGGCTGTAAGGTGAATAAAACACCTTGTCCAAACGGCAGCGTTTCCAGATTTTTAATTGCTTAATGAAGCAAAGTTCGTTATAACGAATTAAGCACACGTGTTTCAAAGCTGTACGTTCTGGGTTGTTAAGTTGGTTATGAAGCTGGGTTTATAAGCTGGAAAACAGGGGAAGCAACAAATAGATCTAGAGAGTGTTGAGAGGAGTTGTAAGTGAGAGAAAGCTGAGAGTCTTGTTCTTGATTCAATTGTTCTCATCTCTCTGTAACAATCATCTTGAATCTTTCAATAAAGGCCTGCTCGATTGTTCACCCGTGGATGTAAGCCATTAATGGCTGAACCACGTTAAGATTCTGAGTGTTTTTTGTTAAGTGTTCTTAGTCTGCTCAGCTGTGTCTGTGTTAATCTTTTTGTTATGGTTGATTCTTTGCTTGATTATCTCATGATGAACCTCAATCTGATCATCAATCTTTTTGTTTTTGGTTAAGTATATTATATATTTACTTGGAAAGAAGGATTCTGCCACGAAACTTATGCCAATTTTCATCGCTTTGATTTTATTATTTTTACAGCTTTGCCATATTTCGGTCTAGCCCATCAATTTTCCAGTTTTTCCAATAATAGTTTAGATTTAATTCATTCTTATCTTTCCTCTACTCGTTCATACAGTATTTTCTTCTACACGAATTACATACATCAAGTACTTTATTACCACACGCAAATTCCGGGTTTCCAGTTGTGCCACTCAGTAGCCAGAACAGTAACAAGTCTATTTTTCGTTAACTTTGGCATATCCATCAATGATTTGTAGTCAAAATACAATACTTGAGAGTTCTTTGATATTTAAATTAATCCAACAGTGACATCTCAAATCACCTCAAAATAAATATTTTTGGCAGCTTCACTAAATCCGGCTTATGAATGCTCTAAAGACTAGGTACCCAAAAATTATAATAAAAAACTAACTTGAAGAATATGTGTTTGGCTCGTTTATATTGGAGATTTTTTTCCCGATTAAAAATATTTCTGAGGTATTACTGGTATTATCAATGTTACTAGCTAGCTGCGATATTGCACTCGCTACTTTTACTAATGTTTGTTGACCAATTGTGCAAACTGTTAGGCGTCATTTGTGCTGGCTACTAAACTAAAGTGATCGAACATCATCTACTAAATTTTAATTTTAAAAATAAATCATTTAATTTTTTAAACTCAAGAAAGAATAACTCTCAAAGAGAGAAAACGTCGAATTAATGACAAAGATAAATCTAAAAGGAATAATCTAAAATAGTAGGATTGATGAATTAATGAACAAAATTAAGTTAATTTGTTTATGCTAGTAACATAATATAAATTATTGATTGTTGGAAGTTTGGAGAAATGAGTAACAGAGGAGCAGAGGAGATTTTTTTTTTATGTTTCTGTCTCCTCGTAACTTATCTGCTCTTGACCTCTGCTTCTGGTAAATTTCTTCCTCTAAGAAGAGGGCATCAATCTTCTTCTCCAAGCTTTTAATCTGTTCCCTATCTACATAATGCTGGTTTTGTTGCTTTACCTCTTTAAGCTCATTAATAAGTTTTTCCAACTTTTGACATCTGTCCCCCAATTCTTCTCTGCCCCAGCACTAAAGTTAAGCCATTGAATCTTTTGTTGCTTTTTTGAAACATTCAACCACATCTTCATTGCTCCAACTTCTTTGTTCCAGCCGTTCTTGCTTTATAATTTCCTTGCATTTCTTATAAGGGCTCCACAAATCCTCAAAGTGTGGTTGGGGAAGTGTTCTTCTATTATATCTTAACCCCCTTCGTTTTTCCAGCACTGTCTTTATAATGGGGTTGTGATATGATGCCCATGTTTTCAAAGTTTCAACAGCAGAATCAAGAAACATATTCCCCCATTCTTTATTGCACAAGAAACAATCTAATCTTTACTCAGTAAAAAATGGACCATATATTTTGTTGGACCATGTTAACGGCCTCCCTTTACACCCCAAGTCCACCAGGTTTCATTCTCTAATTGTGTTTCCAAAATTCTGCGTCATACCTACTTTTTTATCATTTCCTCCTATTTTCTCAAAAGGTCATAGGATTTCATTGAAATCTGCAAAACACAACCAAGGCAGAGAAGATAACCTCATTAACAATGTCCATGTATGGTGCTTTTGACTCAAAACAGTTATCAAAATTCAATCTTTTACTTTTCTCTTGCATTTGCTTAGGCTTATGCATTTGAAGTAGTTTTTTAGCTTCACAGAATGTTGGGTCGCTCCCAATCCCCGAACATTCCAACTAATGATATTCATGGTTGTCAACCGGGTTGGTAACCAGCCTCCGCCTTGTTTCTCCATTTTGTTTCTCCTTTATTTCCATAGTCAGTTTCTGTTTGGCTCTTGGTGAGATGAGAATCAAAAACTCCATTAGGCCACATATTGTCTTTCTTTTTGCTTCTACACTTGCTCTATTCCCATCTCTAACTTCACTTACTGGCCTTTTTGTTGAAATAGGCCCATTTTGCATCTCACCCTTTTATTCTCTATTTTTGTCCTCCTTTCTCGCTTGGACTTTCCACTTCCTCCATCTAGGCCTTAGCTTATGCATTAGACCCATTTTCCTTTTCCCTATTTTCAACTTCTTTTATGGATGGAATTGGATTGACATTTTCCCACTTAACTTTTCCGTTATTAAGGGTATTTTTTAGATTAAGGTGTTATAACTTAAAAGTTATAGCTGTTGTAAAAAAATATATATAAATATGGAACAAAGTTAGTAATATTTAGTAAATCAAAATTTTAAATAATAATTTTGATAAAATTATTAAAGATATAATAAATTTTTCATTATATAAGTATAAAATCATATTAACATAGCTTTTCTGCTACATCAACTAATGTTTACCAAACACTTTAGTGTTGTAACTTAAAAACTACAATTACCCAACCTCAACCACAAATGCACCCTAACTTTTCCTTTTGTCTAAATTTAACTTTTATTGTAGTCTTTGTGCCTCCGGCCCTTTTCCTTCATCATTAAGGTTAGCCATATCTAGCTTTTGTCTTCTACTGACGTTGACTTCTCTAGTTGTCACCTTCAGCTTTTGACAACTATCACTCACTAGCCTCGTCTTTCAATTCTCTTGCATTAAATGCTCTTCTTAACTTGGTGATTCTCAAGTTTGGGTTGCACTAATAACCCAACTCGATTTTTCACTGTTTAAGGTTTGGTGCTCCGTATTTCTAAAGTTGGGATTTCTAGATGAAGTTAGTGATTCATCCCTTTGATTCTCCCAAATTGCACTCCCTCTCCCTCTATTTCTTCATTGCCTTACTTTTTTAAGTATAGTTTGAACTTTAGTCCACAGCCCATACAGCAAATCTTCCTTGGCTTGATTTTTATATGCTACACATTCTTTATATTAGTGCCCAATATTGCCACAACAATAACAAACTCCGATAGCTTCTCATATTAGACTATTATAGAGATTTGTTCTTCGTCTTCATTTGCCTCATTCTATGTATCTTCTTGCATCACCCTTTGCTCTTCTTTTTGCATGTCTTCTCATTCTCCAATTGTCCCAACATTATGATTTTTGTTAGTGGCTTTGTAATATCAATTGAAGTCGAATGATATGTCTTATAACATCTCCATTAGCATTTCTTCCCACTTCTTCTACTTTCCTAATTGCTCCACCAATCTCTGTTAACATTTTTTTATCCATACATATAATGGGCACATTTTGGAGTTGTACCCAAAATGATGTATGTGAAAATGACTGTTTAAAGACTTTCCCAATGTCCATGAGCTCTGTAAAAACTATGAGAGCGTTATTGAAATGCCGTGGTCCATTTGTTAACACATGCCTTTTATCCACTTCAGTTCCGAACTTGAACATGAATACACTATCTCCTAAATTCCCAACTTTGACTTAAACCGGCAAAAGGTTCCATAAAAGTAGGGATGGCAAAAATCTCAAATCCTAAATTTTGAACTATTTGGGACGGTATTAATCAGTATTTTAGGATCGAATTTTAAAACCGTGCAAGATTTGGGACTGAAAAAATTCTCAATTTATTGTGTGAGATGGGATTGGGATCTAAGTCGGAATCCCGCTTGTCCCGTTTGTCCCATTTAATTTTTGAAAGAAATATTATGTTAATAAAATTAAAAATAAATAAAATTAAACTAATGGTTAATGAATATTGATTCAAATAGTATTATAACAATATACTCTACGCCCAAGTAACAAATACAAGCTCATTTGTTGTATTATTTTTAGTTTAATTAAATAAATCTAAAACAAAAAAAATTAAACTGGAAACCTAAAAGTATTTTAACCTAAAACTAAAACACAGCCACTTGTTACTCATTCTTAATTTTTGCTCACCTTCAATCACCTCATCTAGCATTTCAGTAAGTTTGCATTTGACTTCTCTTTCTTTATGTTTGAATATAATTGTATTGAATTTTTTATTATTTTCTCAAATAGATTGTATTTGATTCATAAATTAAGTTGATTCTCTATTGCTTACTTTATGGAAAGATGATTGTTTATTGCTTTACATGTTGATTGTTTATTTTCTCAATGAAATACAATTTGTATATTGGTTTATTTTTTATGCTTTACAATTAATTAATTTTCTTTTGGATGTTATTTTTTATTTAATTGCACATCTTATGATTATAATATCTATTGAAATGTTAACAATTTTATAGAATCATTTGATCAAATACTTTTTTAATATTTTAATAAAATTTATAGTATTTATTAAATAAAATATTTGGGCCATTTGATTCGGGACAGGATTTTGATCAGTCTGGAATTAATCCACTTTTTTTTCCCACTTAACTATTCGAGATGAAATTCTGTCTGTATTAAAATCCTTTTTTATTATTCGGGATGAGACCAAGAATGTCAAATCCTGAAATATTCTGGACCATTGCCAACTCTACTTAAAAGTGGTGTTTGGATACTAATTGATTGTTAAATAAAGAAAAACCAAATTTTGTTGTTTTTTTTCTTCTCTAATCGAGATGATTGAGTCTTTCTTATTGTAGTGAATTATGAATAATTTTTTTTTTTTTGTTCTAGTTGTTGATAAGATCACGATGGTGAGAGAAAAAATGGAAACAAGTAGGAATTACGGAGTGAATCGGTAAAAAATTAAAACGCGTCATTTAATTTGGTGTCAGAATAATTAATAAAAAAATAAATCATGACCCTTCAATTTAATAATGCCACATGTCAATATATCTCAAAAGAGATCTGATACTAATCGGATATAAGAGCATCTTATTAGTAGATCTAAATCGACATTGAGAGGACACTTGCTGTATTTTTTTGGTCTTAAAACTTCAAGAATTGTGTGGTTTTCCTCTTCTTTTTAATTTTTGGTTGCTAATCCTTCTTGTACTACATCCATTGCTTGAAACCCACGTTTCATCATATGTATGCTTTGTAAAAGGATTCTTTTAGTCGAGGCAAACGATTGTTTGAGTAGACATGATGTTGAAGAAGTAAAGTTTAAAACGAAGAAAAATCATAATTGCACGGGTGAGTTTGATTGGAGTCCAATTAATCATACTACTATTACAACAGCATGCAGGAAGGGAAATTGGAAAGCGATTGTTTTGATTACATTTTCTATCTAAATAAATGGACGGCTTCCATTTTATTTGTATTTGTAGCTAACGAAGGAAAGGATAAACATAAATAATTATTAATAATTTCTTTTTCTCTTTTTCGGATTTCTAGTAAAGAAAGGAGACAATATACGAAACAACTTGTTGTTCTGTTGTTCATATATATATATATATATATTATTTATTTATCCATTTTCACTCCGATGAAGATGAACATTTTCGGAGTCTTGCCAAGCAATTATCTTTAGGCCTTGTATGCGGTAAATACATCACTTGGCATCCTGGATTCAGCCGTTCCACCCTATAACATCCAATTTACGATATGATCATCTACTCATGTAAATAATATTTGCACAAATAACTTTGAAACAGCCTACAAGAAGAAATGTTTCGGTTTGCAAGATAACTCACCGATAATTCAGCAGAAAATAGTGAAGAAATATAGTTATTTCAAGCTTGGCAAGATCATTTCCAGGGCACAACCTGCTGCCTCCTCCAAAGGGAAGGAAAGTTCCAGCTTTGGCTGTGTAATTCTGTGCTCGGTTTAAAGAAACAACAACATCACCATTAGATCATATAATTATAGATAAATAGCAAGCATATGCATTAACTAACATATTAAAATTATTTAAACGAACAAATCTACAACTGACATCCCATCTGGAAGGATTGAATTCTTTTGGATTTGGATAAATTTCAGGATCCAAATGAACACTTCTGAACCAAACCAGAACTTTCCAACCCTTTGGAATGGTGTACCCTGAAATGAAAGACATTTCAATTTGGTTAAGTAAACCATTAGCCTGTGCGCTGTGACTTATCAAATCATGCTTATCCAGGGCCAGGGGAGACTGGCAAAAGTATTTCTTCATGTTCATCAAATATATATCGAGGAACAAATTCCAGAAATTCAACTGACCACTTATATTGACGTCTGTTCTGGCTTCTCGGAACACTGTGAGTGAGAATGTGATTATACGAAGCGTTTCATCAACCACCTTCAGAGAAGAGAGGAAAAAAAAGTTCAGAGAAGGGGAAAAAAATAAAGAACAAAAAGAACGCAAAGGAAAGGATTTTGAGTTTGGATTGTACATTCAATTCGATTGACTCATCAAAATAGTCAAATCAAATACCTTAGAAAGATAATCCATTTCTCGAATTTCTTGAAGGGTCAAACCCTTCTGTGTTGGTGGCCTTTTTTTAACAATCATCTCTTGTTCTGCCTATTAAAACAAAAGTAAGCAAAGGTCAATTACAACGACAATCTAAAACTTGCAAAATAAAGGAAAACAGAGTTGCTGGTATTGGTGATGGACTGGTAGAAATATATTGAAATTATTTGTGCTGCGGTTACCTTAGCTTTTTGAAGAAATTCAGGGTGTTCTTGCAAGAAAATAGTAGCCCACATCATGGTATGGCCAGAAGATTCATGGCCAGCATTCAAGTACATCAATAGAACATCAATGATCTCCTCATCTTCCAATTTTCTGCCATTTTCATCCTCAACACTCAGCAGGGCATCCATCATGTCTTTCTTCCTTGGAAAGTTATCGTCCTTGATCTGATTTCTTCGATCATCCACTACAGACTGTAGTGTTGCCACAAGATTTTTCCGAGCCTGAAACAACAAAGAAAGTCATCGTTGAATTAATTAAGTAACATCCACTACAGACTATGTTAATTAATCGTTACATTAGGGGGAAAAAAAAAAAAGAAAACAACTGACCTTAAGAGCCTTATGATAGGCAAATCCAGGAAGACTGATAGCCATGGCTCTAACGCCATAGTTAAGTTTAGTGTATTCCCTCTCCAAAGCCTCAAGTACATGGTCACTCTCAGAGCTAAGAAAAATATACATGATTATCCTGAAAGTAAGCTTCCGGAGTTGAGTTAAGAATTCGATTCGTTCCAAATTGGACCATTTGTCTAAGGCAGAGATCACAATATCTTCAATGTAATGCACATAGACAGACAATGCTTCATGGCCATTGACAGGAGCGGCCGTTAAGCGACGGAGACGCTTGTGTTCTTCATGGGAAATGCCAACAAATGACTTCTTCCCAATGAGTTCCATTGTGGAAGCCGGCCATCCGGGCTTGAATGCATCATCATCCATTAGAACTCTTTTGCAGGTTTCGGGCGTTGTAACTATTATACTTGGGTTCCCGAACATGAATGCCTTGTACATTCCCGTACGTCCGAATCTATTCAATTTTTCATTTCGAAACAAAAATTAAATAAAATAATAATAATTATTATTAGCACTTTATTAATTTATTATTTAATAATTGGTTCAGGCCAAGCATTCTTTCACAACTAATTCATAGCTACTAAATACAGCAATGTTATGAAAAAGTGGAACATCGTACATCTTCAAGTCACATCCTTTAGATTAGAAACGATCAGTCTTTTAATTATTTGTGATTTTTACTCAAAATTTTTTGTGGACTCCAACCCACTAATAAATATCATTTAGCTAAGTGGATCCTTCTAACCACTAGTCGGCTAGAGCCATTCCTTCACAAGAGAAGTGGAAAGTGGTCTGAACTCCTACAATTATAGTTATGTTATAGGGATTTAATTTAAATTTTTTTAAAAATTTGAGTGAAAATATTTTGATATAATAATTATATAATTATAAATATCATAATACGTTATAACTTGACCAATAATCTCATTTAAAAAATAAAAATAAAAAGCTAACTGGACCTTATTGGCCTCTGCCCGTAACCCCACTACCTACCATCACCAGATAATGGCTCCCTATCAATGATTTATTGAAATTGCCTCCATTAGGTAAATCTTTTTTGTTCACCAATTTTTGAATTAAAAGAAAAAAAATATCAGCAACGGTGTATTAGCAATTGACAATCCAATGAAATATATAGTCTAAAAGAATATACAATTATTATTGTTATTATCATAATAAATATTATTTATTATTGACCAAGTGTTTCCACTATTAAAAAACTATTAGCTATTATCTCATCAACGCTGAATGAGTACATAAAAAATTAAATTAAGAAAAAGAGAGAGAGAGAGAGAGAGAGACGTAAAACACTTTAATATTAGAATATATAAATATAATAAAATAAAAGACAGTGTGTAAAAAAAAAAAAGAAAGACAAAATGAAAAGTGGGGAAGGAGATGAAGGAAGCGGTGGAGATGATGAGATGAAAGCCGAAAGGAACAGGAAGTGGGAAGGCAAAAATTGCAAAAACGGGTTTGGATTTGGGATTGGGGGATGGGGAATGGGCTAAAAAAAAAAAAAGATCGACGGTGACGGTGGAAATAAGTAGGAGTTTTGCATAAACAAATCAGGAGAGGGAGGGAGGGACCATGAGTATGACAGTGAAAATGACAAAAAAGGAGTGTGTATGAAATGTTGCCGTGACGTCTTGGATTCCCGTACACATAAAGGTGCATACAGATGAGATGGAATGGAATGAGATGCAGCAATACAAATACAAAGACAAGACACAATCGCACATCACCCCCATTTATGGCCACACCATTACCATACCCCCATGGCATTTTGGTACTTTTCTAAGATCTAAGGCACACCAACGCAACGAATTTGGTTAGCTAATAGTTAATAAAAATATCATAGAAGAACTCAAAAGAAAATGAAAACACGCAGAGAGAGGGGGTACCTGGAGACGAAGCTGTCCACGAAGGAATCAGGGTGAGCGGTCTTGAAAGCTCTGAGGAAAGACCACATATTTCCAATGAAAGGCCATCCCATATCACCTGGTGGAAGCGAGTACTGCTTTTCACCTAATTTTCTTTCATACAACCACCAATTAACTCTCTTCATGACCCATTTCAGAATCATCGTTGAACCACCGATCATGCTTCCCACCACCACCACCACCCCCCAAATCCAACTCCAACTGCTATTGGAATTCATCATCCACTCCATTTTTTGATCTATAAACCACCCAAAGAACACCGCCACCTTTAACTCGCCACCCCTTAATATTACTAATAAAAAAGACTAGTTGTGAGGCTCAGAGCGGAGCCATTCCTCTCATCCTCTTTGCTTATGCTATATGCCTCTATACACACACACACACCCCACATACAAGTGGAGTTAATTATATATTAAGGGGGTGATCTTTATTTGGAAGGGCGGGGGTATAGATAATTAAGGAAACCTAAGCTTGCCGGCCCATATCTGTTTCTTTGTCCTCGTCTCATTACCTTTCCTATTTTTCACATCCCCTTTGCCCCTTTTTTCCCTCTCTCTTCCTTTTTTCAACTTATACCTTATTTCTTCTTTCCTTATATAAAATAAATTATCTGAAATATTTTTTCCATAATATAATTACTAATAACAGCCTTATTCCCTGTATGGACAATCAATCAATCAAATAAATTTCTGTCATTTCTAGTGTTATGTCGTCAACAATAATCATTTTAGGCATTCTTGCAAAGACTGACAGAAAAGTTTCCATCATCATTGTTGGGGTTCCTAGTCAGATCCAAAACCATAAAACTATATATGCTTGTTAACATTAATTTCTGTCCAAATACTGCTTTACCTTACATCTATAGTAACAATGTTAGCCTATAAGGCTATATAAATTATAATTTTAATAATAATAAATATATGTTATTATATTTTATAATTTTATTAATTTTTTTAAAATAAAATTTATTCAAGTGAAATCGAGTTCAAAACACTCAACGAATAACGACACAACTAAAAATTTCATTATTACAATTCTACTAAAACTGATATGATTTAATTTTTGCATGGTTTAACATTTGAAATAATTTAAGATTTTGTTTAATAAGCCATCAATTTTCATAAACCAAAGGTTTTATAATTATAAGACTTATATTTTATGAAATTAGCTATTTTTCAAAATATGGACTAAAATGAAAAAAATTTTGTAATCTTTTATTCGAACAAGTATTGTTTTAAATTTTAGATTTAGATCTATTTGTAAAAATATAAAATATTTGGGTCATAATATAATTTTAAAAAGTATTAAATTATATTTTAATTTATTAAAGTTTTGAGGCCAAACTATAAATATTAAAAATATGCTTGGAAGATAGAAAGTTAGCGGCTAACCACTTGAGAATAAGCAGCTAACCACCTGAGACAAATTTTTAAATTTTCAAAGTCAAATTGATAACGGTAACTTGCCACAAAAGTTTAAGCAGCTAACCATCAATTCAAGCGGCAATTCAGCTATTCTCTGAAGGTTAATAACAATTAGTTTATTTGTCCAAACCATGTAAACTCAAATCAAAATCAATCTAACAAGTTTTTCAAGCAAAAATCAGTTCATACAACATCTCTTGAATTTTTATTTTGTAAATTCTTATACATTGAGTTATTATTGATATATCTTTTGTACATCCACTCTAAAAGAGAGTTCTTATTGTAATCTTTAAATTCATTATCAAATTTGTGTGACCATAAGTGTGGGAAACACTTGAAGAAAGGTGTGTGTGAGTGAACTACCACTTGTAAAGGTTTATTGACACCTTGGAAGTCAATTGTAAGAACTTGAAGCCTTAGAGGCTCAGATAATAAAATTCTCAAGTTTGGTTTGTTTGATCTTTCTTTCCTTATCCTTTTAATATTGTGCATTGTTAAATTTATTATTTTTTATTTTATTAAGGTATTAATTTAAATTATTATGTGGATTTATTTGCTTAAGTTTTAAAAATCCAATTCACCCCTCTCTTAGGTTGCTTAGCTAAAATTTCAAACGACACATATGAGATATCATGCACAATAATTTAAATTTAATAAAAATTAAGAAAAAAAAGGAATAATAGCTAAAATTGAAGTAAATTTCCCAAAATTTGTTAGGCACACTTAAAATTCATATTCACAATTATGATATGCACATAATTATTGGAACATAATCAAAGTTACTTAATTTAGGCCGTTGATAATGCTACATCTTTTAAAATAATTGTTATAGTTGTGCTAAATAAATAATCAGCTGTAGAAATAATCTATTAAACATTTAGAAATTTTTATTTTTAAAATTACTGTGAGTTTAAAAAGCAATAGTATGTATTTAGTAAATTTTACTGTTAAATTACTGTAAGAATATAAATGACTGAATTGCACATAATATTAAATAAATTTATTTAAATATTTATAAACATGTATATAAACATTTTTATTGTGCACATGTAATATCTTATATTAATAATTTTATTTTTTATTTTATTATCTCAATATAATTGGTAGTTTTGCTATTAATGATTTTATTTTGTAATTAATAAGGATAATTTTATGTTTTTGTAATTTATATGAAGATATATATGAAATTATATTAAGGGCTTATTTGAGATTGCTTTTGAGAGGTTTAAACGTAATTTTGAAAATCTAAAACCTAATTTTGGTGTTTTGTAGAAAAAATCAAAATCACTTTTGTCAAAATTAACTCCTCCTACAGTTGATTTTGAAAAGTAGGGAATGAGTAGTTTTTAAATTCTGATTTTGTGAATCAATTTTATCATTTAATATAATTTCATAAATCTCTTTTACAATTATTAACTAAACCTAAAATTATCCTTATTTAAATTGGAAACAAATCAATATTTTAATAATTTTTTATTATAATTCACTCATCCCTTTCATTTACCCTTTTTTTATATTTTACATTGCATCAAAAGTTCTCTATGGTAACATAGTCTAAATTTTATTTTTAGTTAAAATTATTATAACACACAATTAAAATTAATATAGTATAAATTTTATTTTTAGTTTATATTATTATAATACACAATTAAAAATATTGTATATATATGGTTTTATACGTGTAAGTAAATTTCATCCTACATTATGTATATTTTAGTCATTTATTTTTTCACAGTAATTTAATAGTGAAATTTATCAAATACTAATAACTGTTTTCAAAACTCATAATACTTTTGAAAATAAATTTTATCAAATACTTAATTGATTTTCTTCACAATAATTATTTTTACAGCATAACTAACAACAATTATTTTAAAAGGTACAGCATTCCCAAAGTGGTCCTAAGTATAAAAGTGATTTTTAAAATTAAATTTTGAAAGGTTACTTATTTCTTTTCAAAATTTGTTACAAGATAAAGTGATTTTACCAAAAATAATTTTTAAAAAAAATTTACCAAATATTAAAAATTAATTTTTATCTTTTTAAAATAACATTTAAATTTCTTAAAAACAAATCCCAAACGGGGCCTTTAATCTTATTTAGATCAACCTCTACTTCCCGCCTAAGTATTCCCGATTGATACAGTAATCAATATGCATAAATCGACCTTTAAATAAATGAAAGGCTTGAAGTGGAGTGGGGTGTAAAGGATCGATCCGACTAAAATTGACAAATATATTCATGTTGCATGTATTTTCTGTAAAAGCAGGGATTCGCATAAAAACTAGTGGTTCTTAAACAACAAATTCCAAAACACCACAAATTTCAAAAACAACTTTGGGAAAACGCCATACTCGGTGTCCCTTAAAGTTCCAACCCCCAGAATGGGGTTCGTGCTAACTATTTCATAATTCGTATTTTTTTGTTCTGGACCAGAATTTGTCCTTTTATATATTTAATGTGCACCCACAGACTTTTTTTTTTCTTTGAAACTGTACGCACACAAACACTTTGATTCTTGATATGTACTTGCACAATCGTGACTCTACAGTACTCAGCGCATATTTTCATTTAATGTAACATAATTAGTAGGCCATGTAGTAATCCGCCTTAATTATTTTAAGCAAAATTATTTAGGCGAACAAAATAGAAAGACAAAACAAGGCCAATCCCGTTGTCAATTGTTCGTTCACAACCATCTAAATCCAATTTCCGCTGCTGCCTTGCGCTACACATAGATATCTTGAGATATTAAGACTTTGATTCGAGATATACAAATAAAGTAATTTTTTTTTATCGTCTGAATATATATATATTCGAATTTAGAAAAGGAAGATTTTTTTTGGTAGTAGGGTAGAATTCCAATTGCAATAGAAACTAATTTTTTATTTTTTATATTACATCCTACCCAATATCAAATTGATTTGATCAATCCTAGAATAAATTAATAGCGAACAAAAAAAAGCTCCAACAAATAAGTTCTCGATTATTGGCCCCTAAGAGCGTAATCGGATTGATTGACAATAATTCTATCGTTCTTCACTACTCATATTCGCTCATTGAGGGTGGTAAAAAAGAAAAATTATATTTAAACTTACCCACCTCCTTTATCTTTAAAAGAAAAAAAAAATCTTGGTTATTGCGTTACATACCGTACAATGTGTTGCTGTCCTCCATGACGGATGTCAAATTTTAGGACAGCATATCTCTAAATAACAACGGTCTATGCTCAACTCGTGAAATAAATAATGTGGTCAGTGAGAATCCAAAAACATTCGAAAATCTCCTGCACAAATAAACTTCCAGTGTCGTCGCTGTAGTTGTGCATGCAGAGAAGAACTCCCAAGACGAAAGAAAACTCACACCCCAAAAAACAGATCAACAAAAAATAACAACTAGACAAACAGCCTTTAACTTAGGCCCGTTTAGTGTTAATGAATTAAACAGATAAAATACATATTCGTTCATGGACCATAGAAAAGCCTCATCACACAACCAGGACTTAGTGTTAATTGTAAAGACGTTAACTTCAAGTTCAAGAAATGCATTTGGGGTGTTGCTCATAAAGATTATTATTGAGTCCCTGCACTTTGGTGTCGCATTTGCACGTGTCCTATATCACAACACAACATAAGTTTTATATCACAAGTTGCCATTTAACAAGTTTATCATGCAAAAAGAAAACAAAAGAAAAGAAAACAAATAACCAAGGTTTCCACACCCAACACAAGCAGCCCTCTGCCTGTCAAGTCTTATCGCTCTCCCGGGGTAGCTGGTGACTCTGAATTTGATATTGCTATCAGCTCAGCCCTATACTTCTCTGCTCCATCATAATCCTTACTCACTTTAGCTGGCGTTTCACCGTTGGGAGTTTCTGACGACAATTTTGAAGCAGAAGTGTTGTCTGGAAGAGTGTATGAGATGGCAATGAGCAATTCCCGCGTGACTTCCTCACAAGCTTCCTTGCCAGGTGCTGACTTATCCATAAAATTACAATCTGCTTGTCCTGCATGTATCATCTCACACCATTCTATTCAAAAAATGATCAAGTGCAGAAAGGTAGTGTGGTAAACAAGCTAACAGCATAACAGCACGCATATATAACTTGTAATCACCAAAATGTGTCACCAAAAGAAATAAAAGAAATCACTTGTGCACCAGTTAGTGTAACCTCTTGTGATCAATCAGCAATTTTCCTCATTGACAATATATAGGGACAGTAATTTACACAACCTGCATCAGCACATAAGCACACAAAATAATCAACATAGTCCATCCAGTTTCATGGATCAAGGTTAATTAGTTATCCAAACCGTCAAAGCATGTCACTTTGGCAGAAGCGGCACCGTGGAGTTCAGTTTACAGCAAAGGCCTATTCAAAATCTACAAAACTAAGCAAAACTTAACAGTCATATTTGTCTAGCAAGCGTCATCCCAAGTGCAGGAGTTGTGGAAAATCAAACATTACGAAGCACCGACAACAGATACAAGCAACAAGAGACAAGACTTGAAAGGATAAATTAAAAGGGTGAACTGTATCTTCCAAGTAGATGCATGCCTTAAGTTTAAGTGAAAGGAAATCAACAATTGTTCAATTGGGGGAAGCTTTTGGGCACACCAATACAACAGTTAACGTTTTTGGAACAATAATGTGAAACACAAATTTTATCCCAAGCACCATGTCAATAACAACTGAATTTATTAACAGGAAGAAGCAGTGGGACTGGGAGTAAGTATATATATTTTGCCCTAAAAAATAATTTATCCACGGCCAGGCCCTAATAACTGGAGAACTAATATCAAAGAAACATATGTGATCAAATTAAAACCATCCTCCACACACAAGATTAAGGTGCATTTCTCAGCTCCCTCAACCTTGAATTACAACAGCGAGAAATTGAAAAAGTTAAATTAACTAACATGCAGTTACTCAGTTGATTAAAAGTAAAAACACAAATCAAACAACTAAATCAGTACAAAGATAAACAGTAATTCAATTGCAGAAATTTAATAATCGATCAAGTACGGAAACAGAAACAATTTTGTATAAAGATCTTTATATATTAATTATATAATAATAATAATAATAATAATAATAATACAAAAACAGTTAATAATCGATCTTTATAATAATTAATGTATAAAGAAAAAAAGATGAAGAAGAAGAAAAATAAAGCACAGAAAGGAAATCGAAGGGACAAAAAAAAGAGGGTCAAACGGTGATAATTGATATAGATCACTGATCAGGAAGGTTAGTACGTAGACAAGCCAGAAAGAACACAAATAATTTTAACTAATTAATTACGTAATTAGTTACATGTATAGATGTGATTACACAAAGACAAAGAAAAAGGTAAAGGTAAATCAGAATTCAGACAACAGTAAGGAAGGGGAAAAGAGAGAGAATACCGATTAGGATGAACCCCGTGCCCCCACCCCGTAGCTAATTCAAATTCAATGATGATCTGCCCTTTCTGCTTACAACGATACGATGCTCACACCTTTGTTATAAGTCGTTACCCTTTTCTTTGTCTTTTCACTTTTTTTCCGCATATCTAGTTAGTTGTGTCTAATCTACTGCATTTTTACCTACTAATACCACCCTTTATTTTATTTTTTTAATTCCATTTTTATTTATTCACGCATAAAGGAATCAAGACAGGAGACTTTTCTTTTACCATATTCGATGAATCTTCTTCTACGGCAGTCATAGTAAATTATTAAGGTTTAGTTAATACTGAGTATTGTAATTTCTAACTGCAAAAGAAATTATGATTATAAAATAAAAATAATTTTTAAATAATAATTTTAATAAAAATTAATATATTAAATTTTTTATTAAATATAAAATTAATTTAATTTAATATTTAAATTATAATTAATATTTATCAAATATCTTAATCCCCTAACTTTAAAACTACGCTCTTCGCTGCCCGGCTTGAATCACAGCCTACGTAATAACATCTAACCAAAGCAATTTTATCTATAAATAAACAAACAAATAAATAATGGCATGGTCACTGACATGTCACCTCAATGCTTATCCTTATCCAACTGGGGTCCACGTGTATCAGACATGAAAAAGTTAATGGGCTGCCGATGGCCCAAATCTCATTTCTCATTTAAGTTCCTCATCAAATTTCCTTTTAATTAAAATCACCTAATTTATTTTTATTTTGAATAAAAATTTAATTAAACTCTAATATAAATTATTCTTTCAATAATTTTTTATACCAATTTCATTCTATAATTTATTTTTCTAAATTTAATTAAAAATAATTTATTTTTCTAAAAAAGTAAAAAATTACAGTTATAGAAATATAAACTGTATAATGAGAATAAAATAAAATAAGATAAGATATCAGGATTTAGATATACTTTAAAAAATAAAACTTAAAAAGAAAATTTTTTTAGGTGAAATTTGATGAAAATTTTGTAATTTTAATTTGTATTTTATTTATTAAATTGGAGGTATTTCAAGAAATAAATTCCAAGGGAGTGTTTTAAGAACTTTAATGGGGTGTTAAAAGCTCAACACGCTCTTTATTCTTGATAAAAATGAAAATGAAAATAAAACTTGTTTCTTACACTAATAAAAAAAAAAAAAAGAACCTTACTATTCAATCACAACTTGTTTGTCTTTTGCCTGTTGCATGATGTTTTTCATTGATTTGAAATAAATAAAACAAAATTCTATAAAGTTGTGGATGACAAACAAAATTCTAATTTCGAAAGAAGCCACCACCATGTAAATCCCAAGGCCCGAAATTCCAGATTCGGTAGACGGTAGAAGGTAAAATGAAATTTAAAAAGAAAAAAAATACAAAACAACAGGATGGAGATAGACTTGAGCAATGCAACGGAGATACTATTAACAAAATCCTTGCAAGAGTTTGTCGCCGTTCTACAAAGGAACACTTTACAGCAAAATTGATCCTAAGGAAAGATAAATTGAAATAGGGTGATTTAAAGATAAGAAATATATTCAATACTCTATTAATTCTGAAAATATTTGGAATAAAAAAATATATTAAATTCACATTAATTCTAAAAATACCTACGAACCTAAGATATTAAGAGTCGTTAATTCTACAGAAACCAAGAAATAACAAGAATAGAATTCAAAATGAAAAGTTCATTTTAAAAATAATCAACAACTAATAATCAATGTTTGCCCATAAAATTTACAAAAGACACTTATTTACACAAACCACTTATTCTACTATGACTCAAAACTTTTTGTAATAAAACTCATTTTTGGGGATTGAAACTAAAGATCTCTAAACAAAGGGTGTTTTGGAAGGTGAAGAGGGTTTGGAGACTCTCTGATATCAAGAGCAAACAACGCCGACCAAGAAGCGATCCCATATAATGAGCACTCCATCCCCACCTGTAAGAGGTAATCGTGGGCTATCACGAGTAGACCACCTCGACCAAGGAATTGCATGTGATGATTGCGAAAGACCACCTCGAGCAGATGATTGAGCAGGAAAGAAGAGCCACCTACGAGTCCACGTGTCCTGGCCATTTTTGACCGAGCAGCGCTCATCACTAGTCGACCAGAAATCCTGGTCATAAGAAGCTCCGAGTTATGGAAAGTAATGACCGCCAAGATGTGGCTTTCCCAAGAAAGGCGGACATAATAGTAATCTTATTCTCCTTACAGAACAGACTCTGTTCCTATTGTGAATAAACCCTCACTCGATAACAAACTACTATCCTCCTACGGTAAAGAAAGAGCCCAAAAGGGAAAGAATGATGGATTAAAGGCCAAGATGTAACTTATAAAATTAGTAACGAAGGTAAAGCAGGAGGTAGAAAAAAACTCTCTCACGCTCTCTCTCTCTCTCTCTCTTTGAATCTTAGTCTTTTTTTTTTTGAGTTAAGTTGTTCATAAGGCCACTAGCGGATGATTTAAGTTTTTCTTAGAAAAGAGATCGATCACTAACTTCACAGCCTTATACAAGCAGAAAAAACTTCCGACGCCTCTCTAACCGTTAGTTGTGTGCAAATTTCTGGTGGTGGTATGCTGTTCGCTAACCAAGCAGGAGTGTAGATTATTCTTACAAAGACGAAATTGGGAGGACAAGAAAAGCGCGTTGCATTGTGGTCAAATTTCATTACTAGATTTCTCGACTAACAAACATACCTAATTTGAATATAACTAAAATAAATAGACACCAAATAGTAAACTCTAAATAACCACCAAATTAAACTAGAAGAGCAAATTAATTAAAGTATTTTAAATATTATAAATTTTAATCTAAATATAACTTCTTCAATTTTTGTCTTCATCATAGTTCCTTACGAATAATAAAATAACTAAATAACAACAAAATTTTAATAAAAACTTAAGGATTAAATAAGACTTACTAATTAATTAGATAAGTTTATATCAAACACATAATATTTACAAAGATGCGTGACTAGTGTAGGATTTCATATTTGCTGTTTATTCATTTATTGTCTTCAATCCACTTAAAAATGGAATGCATATTTTCTTGATATTCGAGACGACTCCGATTTCAAATCCAATTCATCATCCTCTTTCCTTTAATTTTCTTTCTTATACTTCTACCATTGCAATTTTTTGCCGTTTTCTTTTCCTTAGAACTTGAAGAATAGTGTTGGTTCTTCTTCTTGTACACAAAAACGGACGAACTTCATGTTATTTATGCAGGTAATTGGTTTTGACATTTGACATTGCACATGTAATTGGTTGATTAGATATATGTTGTCGATGGGAGATAGTTTTAGGGTTTTAAAATAAAGAATAGTCTTAAATAAATGGGTGTGTTTGATGAGTTTCTAAAATAATAATATTACATTCAATTATATTAGATACATGCAGTTTGATAGTGCTACATTTAACATTGTGATTTTTTATGATTTTTGAATTGAAGGGGTACTAATAGCTTGTGATTTAAAATGATTTAAATTTCACAATATACCCTATTTAATTTTCAATTTACCCTTATTTTAGTTTTGGTGTTTGTTTGGTAACTTATCTTAATGGTCAGATAAATGTTTTATTTATTCCCATAAACTCTTATTAAAAATTTTTATGTTATTTGGTTGTTGTTTTTAGTAGAGTTTGAATTTTAAATAAGTTATTTTACCTCTACTAATAAAAATTTAAATTTTTTTAATTTTGGGAGTGAAGGTTTGAAAAAATTTTAAATGCTAAAATATCTAAAATATCATCTATTTATTTAATAATCTTATTTTATTTTTTCATAACATAACTTTTAAAAATTCTATCTATTAAAGTAATTTTATAAATTTTTAATAAAAATCTCTTTGACAACGCAAAACAACTAAAATTTAACAAAAACCTCTATTTGTAAAAACTCTACTAATAAAAAATAACTAAAATCTTTTAAGTAAAAACTCTATTTATAAAAGGTCTACTAACAAAATCTTTATTTAAATAAGCTTATGGAGCCTAACCTTTTTACACCAATTCCAACTTCTTCTTTATTTCAATATTTAAGAAACAAATTGTTCTCTAACCTCTCTTTTCTGAATTTCTGAGATACAAGTTGCTGGATTTGTCGTTATAAATTTTTCTCATATCTGAAAATTGTTACAATTTACAAATACTAAAACTGATATCTACTTGCATCGTTATTCAGGGAGAAATCTGCACTTAATTCACTTTGTTATAATGAGATTGAATAAACCTCATGTAAGCGTCGATTTCATCCTCGGGTGGCTGCCAAGATTTTGTCTACTCTCTTTCAAAATCAAATACGTCATCATGAACTCAAACATAATAACTCACTCATCCACAATACTGCAATAATATTTAAAAAAAACTGAAAACCAAAAGACAAGTGAAAATGAAACTGAATGTCAATATCGTGGTCACTCATCGTAGGATATAGTAATTGTTCGCAGCTGACTGGCTTATTGGCTTGTGATGGCTGATTCATTAGCCAACAGCTTGCAAATACTCCTGAAGATAATACACAACTATTGTATTATAGACAACCACTCATGGACTCTCTTGACAGAACTAACAACCTTTAACAACCCTCTTTGTTTTTGTTAATGTTACTATAGTAAAACCTGGTAAATCAACAGGTTTCGCATAAAAAGTTTATTAATTTTAACTTGAATAGTATCGATAAATTTTTTATTTAAATTTAAAAAGGTTGCATCATGTTTCATAATAAAAATTTTATTTAAGTATAAAGATAGTTTAATTAGAGAATTTAGAATTTCTCACGATGCACGATGATATAAAAGATAAAGATAGTTGCATGGATAAACACGATTTTGGATGGTATAACTTGGATTACAGGTGTCTCTTTTGAGCTTATACATACCATTCTCAAGCTTTATAATGAAGACGAATTAATACCTAAAATGGCTCTTTGTCACTTTGCCCCACGTAGTTGAACTAGAAATTCCATTTCTTTCCTAATTATTTTGTAGTTTTTAGTTATTTTTTATTTTCTATAACTTTTAGGATTTTATCTTTTTTTTGAATATCGAATTTGAGCCGTTTGTTTTTTTTTTTTTCATTTTAATTAGGATATTTTATAAAATAATATTTCGGATTTATCTATTTTATTTTGGTAAATTCATATATTTAGATTAGTATAAAAGGATCCCAAAACGTTGGTTTTATTCATTCAGACTTTTCTAATAAAAATTTCATTATTCAAAAACTTAATTTATGTTAACTATCAATCTTTTACGTTCCCACATTGTCAATGTATGACACAATTTAATTTGATTTTATTGAGTGAATTAATCACTTGACAATCTTTAGATTGATTATATAACTGAATCACAACTACAATGTAATTCATTAAAGGAGACATTTTGAAGGCAATAATATTAAGTTGATCTCTCTCTTATTTTTTTTTTTATATAACACATACAATACAACAACACTTTCTCATTTGAAAATTTAAATAAAGTAACAATGACCAATGAAATGCAAAAGCATTATACTACTACAATAAAAAATTATAAATATATCATATGTATTTAATTTTAAATTAGTTAATTATTAATTTGTTATAATAATTTGGTCCTCAAATTTCTTTTTAATTTATTATTTAATAAATTTATCAAATTATTAATTTATCAAGTTGATTTCAAATAGAAAACCAACAAAAGTTATTATTTAATAAGATTGATCAATTTATTAAACAATCAAATATTAATTTAACGAGATTCTACACTTAACCTACCGGTACTGGCTTGCAAATTGCAATTAAATAATAATAAGACCTACTCGGTTTGTTCGTAGGGAGTCGACTGGACTCAACGGACTTTGTTTTTTTTTTTTTGGTTTTGCTACTCTTTAAAAAAATTATCATTTGCC
>JASUUG010000408.1:0-45915 GCA_030449905.1 Luvunga scandens | reverse complement strand
ACAGGAAAGTAGTTCGTATAAGCTTTTCTTTCTTTCTTTCTTTCTTTTTTGGTACAAAAGGGGTTTTGAAAACAGAGCTAAGAAACACTAAATAAGGGGTAAGTAACCTACACATATCATGAAGAAGAAACAGAGTAACAGTAGCTAGGGGAGTAATTAAATTATGAAGGCTAATGGGGAGGTTGGAAGCATACTTCGCATCGTAGTTCCAAGCCATGACCAAACCTTGATATAGCCCTCATAGTTCAGCAATTGTGATTGAGCGGTGTCTGATGTTCATCGCAAAACCACCAACCCATTTCCCACTGGAATCCCAAGAAGTCCACTAGTAGTAAAGACCCCATTGCTTTTACAAGCACCATCATAATTGAGCTTACACCAAGGCCATGCAGGGGGCTGCCAACTAATTCATTTCTCCAACTTCCTTCCTTTCCCAATCAAACCAGACTTGATGGAGGAGATCTCCTCTACTCACGTAACAACATCCTGCAACATGTTAATGGTGTCCGTAGATAACTGATTGAATTGAATCTAATTTCGCTAGAACCATAGTCTCTATATTGCGACCTCAAAAATACAAGACCACTCTAAACCTTTCTCTATACATTGGTTACTATTCAAGTTAAGAGTTAACCAATCTCTAAGATTTAATGAGTAGAATTGATGACGAAACTCACTTGGAGGGAACTGATTCCATAATCTTCTAGCCATAAAACAATCACGAAGGACATGTAATGTAGTCCCCATTGTCGGCCCACATTTATCACAGTTCCAATCAATGTGAATGTGTCTTAGCCCAATTTCAGATTTAGTCATCAGCCGATCATGTAAAGCAAGCCAAATAAAAGTTTGGATGCGAGGCAATCCCTTCTATTTCTAAGCAAGACTCTAATAGGACTTCTCTATATCATTATTATTTACGGTAATGGTGGCATATACTGACTTGACAGAGAAATCCCTCTATTTCGATTTAGCAAAAAAACTAATCATCACCCTTCCCTTCCATTGGCAGATGGACAGCTGTTATTCTTAGAATAATAGAATTAGGGAGGAGGTTTTCAAAATTCCTAATGCCAGTTACCATTAGCATCGGCAAAGTTAACAACCAATTTCATTAGACTATCATCCAGAATATAGGCTACAGTATAGTAAACCAGGGGCTTGTCCTTTGTAACCCAGCAATCCTATTAAAACTGTACCCTTCTGCCATTGCCAATATTCCACCGGATTCCCTTAAGAGTATCAGACCAAACCCTTCAATCGACTCCTATAGATATGATTCATTTCAAGTTTGTAACACATGAGGGAGAGCTAAGTCAACCAGCCCATATTTTGTATAAAGAACTTTAGACCAAAGACTTGTTGGTGAAGAAATCAGTCCCCCATGCCAGTTTCATAAATAAAGCTCTGTTCATCATCTTAAGGTTTTGAGACTTAAGCCACCACAAATTTTAGACTAACAGACTTTGTTTCAATTGATAAGGCTCAACTTTCTATGATCATCCGACCCACTCCAACTAAACCTCTTACATAATTGATCAATCCAGTTTTTAACCTTAACTAGAAGTCAGAATCAAATACTAACTAGACTACCCAAGAGGAGGGTGAATTGGGTTCTTAAAACTTAAGCAAATAAAACCACACAACAATTAAACTAATGTCTTAATAAAAATCAAAAGCAATAATTTTAATAATGCTTCAAATTAAAAAGATAAGGGAAGAGAAATCAAACAAGCAATTTTTATGTGGTCCTGCCAACCGTGCCTCGTCACGCCTCCAAGCTCACCGGGCTTGAGGATTCTACTAAAGCAAGCCTCCAAGGCTTTAACCACTCTTACAATTGACTTCAAGGTGTTAATAAACCTTTATAACAAAAGATTATTCCCAATCCCTTAAACCAAGTGTATCCCAACACTTATAATCACTCAAAAATAGAAATTACAAATAAACAATCTCTCACACAATGTGTATTGTAATCACAAAATCTATAAGTGTGAATTAATGAAGTAAAAACAAGCTCGCCTCACCAAGATTGTTTTCTTAGTAGTAAGCTCAATGATAACTCTTGGATCTTATTTTGATTTGAATTTGATTGGGCTATTTTATAGTCGAGCTGAAATCCACGGCATCGGTCACGATTTCTCGGTATAATTTATTGTCGTTGACATCGCTTAACCATTTTGACTGTCCAAATAAATGCATTGTGTTTCGATTTAAATAAACGGTTTACCATAATTATCGGATCACCGCTATTTCCGTAAAACCCGCAAACAAACTTAGTCTCCGCTTTTTACAAACTACTAAGGTTAAAAAAAATTTCTCTTTCTCCGTAAATTATTTATCATTGCCAAATAAACGGGTTCAACGTTAATTTCTAGAATCTTGTCAAAACAAATCTAATGAGATTAGAAAAAACTCCATTTTTCCAGAATTATAGGTTTTCCGCTTGTAATAAACGCATTGTTAATTTCAAGAATCTTGTCAATTTAAATGGTGCAGGATTAATAAGACACTTTCGCCTGAAATTATCGCCCACCGTTAATTTTCAAAATCTATATTTTCACAACTTTTGTTTAAAAAAAGTTTTCCTACTTCTAAGTTAACGGTCATTGCTTCTTTAAAACATTATATGGCTTTTAAGAAATTCATTTTAATAGCCCTAACATTTTAATCGAACATATAAGTTTTGTTATTATCAAAATCAATATTATAAGATTAACAATCTCCCCCTTTTTATGATGACAAACTTTATACGTAAAGGTAAGAAAATTTTGTTAACTCCCCTGGAATATAAGCTCCCCTTGAAAATTATAAATATATATAATTTATTCTCCCCTTTAGCATCAAAAAGAAAAGAACCAAAGCATATTCTTTGGGAAGTAAAATTTTGGCGAGTCTCCCCAGTAGATTAAGATTCCTCCTAAAATATTAACAACAATTTACACCCAAGAAGCCAAAATTAAGATAAAAAACAATTCAACCAAGCAATAAATCAATCCCAAAATAAGATATATAAATATAATCATCCATAATCATCATACGTAAAATTTTCAAAAACATGAAAATGTTTATGCGAAATCAAATCATCCGAAACACTAAAAACCATCATGAGGAGGGAAGAGAAGAGATGAGAGGGGAATGCAGAGAGCAAAAAGATACGCCATCGTCCATCCATCCGCCGCCGGGGAATCTAAAAAGACGAAACCGATCCTCGGCTACTATTGCTCGTAGTGCTCGAACATCGCTAACAAGTTGCCGAAGAAGACTATCACGAGTATGCTGGAGCATCCTCCGGTCGATCGATCTCCATCTCATGCCTCCTCGACCGACTCACGTGAGGTCGTGAGACAGATTCCGACGCATGGGCAGAGGTTCAGCACCGGCTTTAAATTAGGTTCTTAATTAGGAAGCGAAAATGTCATTTAGAAGTAGTTGCTCTTTTGGAATTCTGAGGTGTCTTGTTTTTGGTAGTATGCGTTTTATCCAAATCCGGCGTATGAGAAAACCAATAATGGACCAGCCTCTTCACAAATCTTAACGAAATCTCGACATATGCAGGAGTCATGAGAAGTGCGTGAAAATATCCTGAAACCTTAAATAATCTTCATAGTATGGAAGAAACCTATGGTTAGCAGCGAGTACTCAACGTATGTCGCAAAAATAACGTATCATGGTTAATAGTCAACCACTTCAAGTAGTATCAAGAATCCCAATATCCACCGAGTCGCCTCATCCGGCGCCTCTTCCTCGATGTGATATCTTCGCGAAAATGGTGTGGTAACTGCCAGAATGATAATTATTCTGGAAATCTCGTTTGAAGATCCTCATGCTGCGTATGTTTCGAACCCCACATGGTGAATAAACGACAAAGGGCATTTCTTTCTTAGAAATTGCAAGTCAAATGCCTAGATTTAACGGGTCCAAAAATATTGTTAATCGTAGGCAGTAATCCCAATCAGTTTCTGTGGCGTGAGTAAAGCTATTCTATCCATGTTGTGGACAATTTCTTGTTTGAGTAAAAGCACGGACTAAGTTAGGATAAATACTCTCATAAGTTTAATGCGATTCGAGGCAATGGCATCTCACTTTTTCAGGCCACGAACAAGCCAGCTCGTAAAATTTTCCAAATCTAAGTAGAATGGATTACCTTTGACCCATGAATGGGTTTGAAGCGTTTTGCTTTATGGAGCGGTTGGAAAATGAATCCTCTCAAAACTCTACAAGAATCTCCGCAAGTGGTATTGGGTTGCTCTTAGGGGCCATTTTCTTTATGACCGTTTATTGATGATTTAACCATGGTTGAAGCTTGGGAATTTGGGATTTTGACAAAAAGATGAAAATGAATGAGATGGAACTGATTAGAAGAAAGACAAGTAAGGGTAGAAAAGGGATTTGAAGGCTCGATTTGGTAGGAAAGCGTTAAAAATTGAGCGAAAATGGAAGAAATCATTTTACGTAGTTAGGGTTTGAAATTGGGATTTTTTATTCCTGGGCCAATATGGTGATGTTTTCAATGGATAAATATGTTCACAAAGATGATGGGAAATGTTTATGACGCGGTTTGGAAGAAATGGCAAGAAAAAGCGAAAGGTGTTAGAGAGAGGAGCTTAGGGTTTGCTTTGGTTTTTGAGAGAAAGCGGTGAGGGTGTAAGTGAAAATGGGGAAAAAAGTCGAAATAGTTTATATCGTACCTAAAACGGAGATTCGTTTTCCAATCGATTCATCGATAATTTCCAGAGCTAAGAAAATGTAAGCTGTCACGTTTATCGTGAGCAAAACTCTGTTTTTTAATCGGTTAACCTTTAGTAATAAATGGTTAGCTGCTAATGTCCATCAATTTTCTAGTGTTTACATTTTTAAACGAACTAAACCGTTTGTTCCCAAACAAAAGAATGTTTTTCTCACCATAATTTTAGCACATTTGTTTTAATCTCACGACCAATACTCGATACATTTAAATCATTTTATTGATAAAAATATGTCTTGAAAGGTTAATATGATACCACAATTTAAACACATCCAAAATCAAACAAATATCATATTATAGAGAAATAAAGAAGATATTGTATAATCACTACTTTATTATGCAACATTTATCATTCCAAGCACATACCTAATCTTAGCAAATTGTTCTTCCTTGAAGAGGTTTAGTAAAGATATCATTAGTATTTTTTAGTTGAAATAAAATTCAATGAAATATCTCCTTTTAACATGATCCCTTAAGAAATGATTTCTAATCTCTATATGCTTGTCCAGAATGTTGAATGAGATTCTTTGATAGGTTTATGGCACTTGTATTGTCGCATGATAGGTATAATGAGCAAGATTGATACCATAGTCTCTAAGGTTTGTTTCATCTAAAGTGCTTGTCTTAATAATCTTAATATTTTTAGCTTCGATTAGTTGAAGAGCGCATGACCGAGTTTTTGCTTTTTATTAAACCAGAGACAAGTGAGTGACCTAGTAAGTGACAAGTTCCTTGGTGCTCTTCCATCGCCCTTATAACCAGCAAAATCGGCATGCGAATAACAAGTTAAATCTATATGAGTTCCTCAGGATACCAGGCGAGATCTAAGGTTTTCTTTCAAATAACGGAAAATTCTCTTAATAGAAAGAAAATGAGATTCTTTGACATGATTGAAATCTTGCTCCACAAATATACACTAAACATGGCAAAGCGGTCTACTAGCGTTAAGTAAAGTAAAGATCCGATCATACCTCGATATGTTTTGACATCAACATCTTTACCTTTTTTTTATCTTTTGAGCAGATTTGTTGAGTTCATTGGAGTACTTTTGACCTTTCCGTCTTGAAGTCGAATCTTTTAAGTAAATCTCTTAAATATTTGGCTTGATTGATGAAAGATTCCTTCTTTTTTTTTTTTTATTTGTAATCAGTACTTGATTCTCCCATCATGCTCATATCAAATTCTTTACTCATACAAGATGAAAAATCCTTTACACAAAACTTCATTAGTAAAACCAAAAAAATGATATCATCAACATAAATTTGAACAACAAGTATATCTTGATTCTTATCTTGATAAAAAGTGTAGTATCCACTTTACCCATTGAAAACCATTTTCCAAAAAATTTACTAAGTCTACATCATCTCTTTTAAGTTCTGGGCGCTTGTTTTAATCAATACTTTTTTGACAACTTATAAACATGATTTTGAAAATTTTCATTTTCAAAACTTAAGGAGTTGTTTCGCATACACTTCTTCCATGACGTACTGCATTTAAAATGCACTTTTGACATCCATTTGATACAAAACAAAATTCTTATGACATGCAAATGCTAAAAGCATCCTAATGGATTAATCTCGCCACGTGTAAAAGTTTCATCAAAATCAATTCATTCTTCTTGGGTGTAACAACCTTTCTACTAATATAGATTTATTGCTTAAAACCACAATTCCATTCATCCATCTTATTCTTAAATACCCATTTAGTGCCTATGACGGATTGATGTTCGGTTTAGAACTAATTTCCACGCGTTGTTTTCCTTAAATTGATTTAACTCACTCTTGCGTTGCCATAAACCAAGATTCATCGTTTTCCGCATCCGAGGATTTTGGTTCATTTGAGATATGAATGCGGTGTGTGCACATGTGTTCTTAAGTGATGATTTAGTGGTTATAACTCGTGAAAGATCTCCTAAAATTAAGTCTTTAGGGTGAGAAGAAGAGATACCTCCACCTCGGCGAGTGTTTGCACTAATTTCATTTTGCTCCATATTAGTTTATTCTTTATTATTCACTTTCTTGATTCGCGAAGGTGAGCATATTGTTTGACATTTGAAGGTTCTTTTGCACTGCCATTTGCATTTCATTAATAAACAACTTTCCATAGAAGGGTTGATTCATCAAACGTAATGTCATGGATTCTTCAACAACCAAGGTTCTTTTATTGTATACTCTATAAGCTTTGCTAGTAGTTGAATATCCAAGAAAAATACCAACATCCGATTTTTTGGATCAAATTTACCAAGATTGTCTTTAGTATTCAATATAAAACATTTGCATCCAAAAAACTTTAAAATAAATCTGGATATTGGGTTTTCTATCTTTCCATAGGGAGTTTTTATTAAAAGTCTTTCTAATTAAAACAAGATTTAACACATAGTGGTTGGTGTTTACTGAACTTACCCAAAAGCATTTTGTAATACATCCTCATTCAACATGGTTTTAGCCATTTCTTGAATAAACCTATTCTTTCTCAACAACTCTATTTTGTCAGAGTCCTGGTGATGAAAATTTATGTTTAATACTAAAATCATTACAAAACTCTCAAATGCATGATTTTCAAATTCTCCACCATGATCACTTCTAATGTAAGTAATGAAATGGCTTTTTTCATTTTGAACCTTTTAAAAAACTTTAAATGCATCAAAGGCATCATCCTTATTAAATAAGAATAATACCCCACGATATCAGAATAATCATCCGCAATTATAAATGCATAATATTTACCACTTAAACTAAGCATATCTAGAGGTCCAAACAAATCCAAGTGAAGAAGTTGGGCGATTTTGATAAAAATATGATTTTTGATTTTGAAAGAAGTTTTGATTTGTTTTCCAAATTCACATGCTTCACAAATTTTATCTTTTCAAAACCAATTTTCGGAGTCCTTTAACTAAATCGTTTTGGAAATCTTTGAAAATTAAATCCATGCTTGCATGTCTTAATATTCTATGCCATAACCAACTATCATCATGTAATATGGAAAAAATTTATCAAGAGTAGATCTGTAATCTATATCAATAGTATAAACATTAACACACTCTTTCAAACAAAGAAGATTTTACCATCACATGCATTTTAAATAACGCATTTTGTTTTATAAAAATAACTCCTATATCTTTTATCACACAATTGACTTATCTTAAGCGAAGTTGTGTTTTAGATTTTCAACTAAGCAAGTTGTGTTTTAGATTTTCAACTAAGCATACATTTTCAATTAGAGTTGAGGAAACTTTACGGACATTACCAATACCAATAATTTTTCCTTTTTGAATTATCTCAAAGGATACATCCCCTACCATTTTCGATCTTGGTAAAACTTGAGAACCATGAATAATCACCATCATATGTCTTGAACATCCATTTGTCCAAATACCACATTTACTTTCCTTTTCTTTTGATTCATGCAGGAAGATCTCGAGTTTTAGGTACCCAAAACTTTTGGGTCCTCGAGTGTTAATGAATTCCTTTTGGAACCCAAACACATTTAATTCCATAATAAGCATTTTTAATAGGACATCTATAATTCATGTGACAATTTCCATTCCATGATAATGACAAATAATTTTATGATTATTAGTGGAGTAAGCGCTTAACAAAGTAGTTTTATAATATTTTGTTTCGAATTAGCTATACCCAATTAACTCCTTTATCAAAACACACATTTTGAGGTAGCTAAGTAATTTTTCTAAGTTCTTTGACCATGTAAATTTTAAAACAATCTCACTGAGCTCATTCTTTCTTCTTGCTCTTCATTTTCTTTGATCAAGTCATCAACATGTAATTTTCATGCTCATATAAAGTACTTTGTTTTTGCGGCACCTTTTAAGAATGCAATCCTGCCATGCAATATTTCATTATCCACTTCTAGTCCTTTGATATTTTTCATTTAAGAAATCATTGCATTTTTTCAAGGCATCCTTTTCATTTGAAAGTTCTAACATTTTCTTCTTAAGAGCATGTATTTTTCTTACCAATTTTCATCGTATCACTACGTAACTCATTAAAAAGCATCATATAATTCATTATAAGATGGAAGATCAACTTACCTCATCAATGCTTGACTTTTCTTGTGATTATTCATCTTCACTTGATTCTTCATCACTATCATCCCAGTTGCCATCACGGCTTTCTTCTGAATTTGTTGAAGAGGGCATTCCGATTTTATATTTACCATGCTTCTTGCGTTCATAAAGAGATATGATTCTTCCTTCTTCCTTTTGATTTTTGAAGTTTCGAACTTTCTTTGCTCACCGGTTTTTCTTGAAAAACTTAAATTTTTTGGCGATCATGGCCATCTCTTCATCTTCAAGTTCACTTTTCTCATAACTTTTAGATTTTGATGCTTTTCAAGGCAATACTTTTCTTTTTCTTATCTTCATCTCCTCTTGGCTACCAAATCTTCTTCACGAGAAATAAGTGGTGATTAAATCATCAATAGATAAAATATTTAAATCTTTGGCTTCCTCAACGGGCAGTTTCTTAGGTCTCTACTCTTTTGGCAATGACCTAATGATTTTCTTTACCTTCCATATTTGAAAAGGTGCTTACCAAGTACCACAGAGTGTTTACAATATCCGTAAATCTATTATCACATGAGTAAAACTTTTCGTTTTTATTCCATTTGAACAATTAAATGCCTAGTATATCTACTTATTTTAGATTTTCACTTGATTTGTACCTTTATAAACAACTTCAAGTTTCTTCCAAATTCATATGCATTAGAACAACAAACTTCTAAAATTTTTCTTATCTACGGACAAAATAGGCATTCATAGCTTTGGAATTTAGAGGCTTTTCTCTTTTCTAGCTCATTCCATTCACGTGAAGGTTTTAGAATATCTTCCTTCCTCATCTTTAGTCATAGGCATGAATGGACCATCACAAACAACCTCCCATATTTCAGAATCAAAGCTTGCAAATAAATTCTCATCCTAGTTTTCCAATAAGAATAATCTTTACCATCAAAGAAATGGTGGCTAGTGGTGGATTGTCCTTCCCAAAAGCTAGAATCATTTTGGGTTGCCATGGATCTTTTACTCAGATGGTTAAGTCCTAACAAGAGAACCTTACTCATCTAAATGAAATATTAACTAGGCTACCCAAGAGGGAGGGTGAATTGGGTTCTTAAAACTTAAGCAAATAAAAGCACACAACAATTAAACTAATGTCTTAATAACAAAGTAAAGAAGCTCCAGAAAGAGAAGACTTGTAATATAACTTATCAAGTTATCAAGCTACCTTATCCTCACGAGATTCCCATTATAAAGCTTTAATTCAGAACCATAATAGGATAACAATAAAAGCTAACATGAAAAATAGTGAAGCATGAACATTGTCAAGAAATAGGAACTCACGTGACCAAAATTTACTCATGCAACGAGCTACGGTGCTTAAAAACCACATGGGAGAAAGTACCAAGTACAGAACAATCTTACCCCATTCCACCCTCTGATGAAATTTCTTGATCAAACAAAAGGTAAGGTTGTTTTATGAAGTCTTGGAAAAATTTTGAAATGTCATGCTTTAGATTAAGAGGATCAAGATACTAGAAAAAGCAACTCATGCAGAAAAATCGAAGGCCAACAACATGCAAGAGAACAAAGAAAACATGGGAATCAAATTTGGAGATGAAATATATTTAAAGGTTATACAGAAATGAGAGATGTTTTATAGAGAGAGTGGAGGGGAAAAAGGAACATAGACAAAAGATTGAGATGGGACACTATGTTAGGATTTTTTATAATTTTTATTATTTTAGCATTTTTATTTTAATTAGAGCCAATTATGGTATATGTCTTAATCTTTTATTTATATTATAATTGTGATTTAATTTTCCCTTTTAAATTTAATTTAGGGAAGTAAATTTTTATTATAAATAAAAGGTCTTGTTATTATTTTCATAACTTTAGCTTTAATTATTCAATATAATCTATTTTATAATCCCCTTTGTGATTACCTATTAAAAATCTTTTCTTCTAAAGTTCTTCTGGATTAGAGTGTCACCTAATCTTACTCAATGTATTATTAACAATTTCATTGAATAATTTGGATTAGTTTATCTCCAATCATGGTAATGATGTAAGGCGTTATTTTAGAATTCTAGAACTTTTATTATTTTATAATTTTCTATTTTAATTAGAGCCAATTATATGATATATTTTAATATTTTATTTATTATACTTATGATTTAGTTTCCTTTTTTAAAGTTAATTTGAAGTATGTTTCTACATTATGAATAGAGAGGTTTTTCTTATTATTTTCATAACTTTAGCTTAACTATTCAATAAAACCCTCTTTATAATTCGCTTGCAAGGATTATCTATCAAAAATCTACTTTTTAGAGTCATTTAGATTATAGCCTCATCTAATCTTACTTAACGTATTATTAAAAATCTTATTAAATCTTTTGGATTAAAATGAATTCTAATCATGCTTTGGTTGAATATAAACTAATTGCGTTGGCTTAGTCAGATACTTCAGAACAATATTTAGTGTTTACACCCGTATTAACTTCTTTTCTTCTGTACCCTTGATTAGTATCGGAGTAGTTACGTACAAATCACATAGCTTTCTTGGATACTTAGATCTATTCCCATCAAATTCACCATTAAAAAAAAAAAACCAAAAAAAAAAAAATTCCTAATCAAACTTAATTAGCAATTCTTTGCCACCTCGATTCTTTGTCATCCTTTTAACCATTGTCATCGTTCAACCACCACCAGAGTCACAACTAGCGCCAACTATAGTCTTTGCAAACTGCTCGGTCTTCACCACCATAAATCGCCACAATAGCCACCCCAATCCTGCGAGCTCCACCACTCATTCCACTATCATTCAGCCACCTTTCACCATCATTGACACCATCATCAACGAAAACTTGACCAACCTTTGTCCTGATTAAGCGTGCAACCACTATAAGAACCCGCCAAAACCCATGACCTTCCATCTCCATATTCTCCACCATTAGACCTTATTACTATTGATCACCACTATTATAAGAATCCTTAACCTTCACCAACCAAAGCCAACCATTATTATGACCCATCATCACCGGAATCTCCACGGCATAAAAATGCACCTCATCACTATTAGCCCTCTGCTACCCGCTTGAGTTGGTTTTCCCAACAAACCTCGAATCGACTAATCCATACTATCATTCGAGGCTCTTCATTATCAAAGCTTCGAATCTAACCATCATTGTTTCTTTTCCATGACGGCCCTTAAATTGTTAGGGACCAAGGTCAATCTTATTATTAAAGAAAAAAATCACATGGCTTATCGAAATTGTTTGATGATCTTGTTTGAACATTTTGGGCTTATTGTTGATCTTAAGGCTATTTTTGATTGGATATTTAAATTGAAGATTTTATCATTGACATCATCTCATAAAAAGTATATCAAGTATGTCTCTTGTAGCCCCCAAAGGCGTGGCGGATTGGTTCTGATTAGAGGCGTAGCCATCCAAAACTTTCGGTTTGATTCTTAAGGTAAAGGGGTTAAAACGATTTGGGCTTGCCTATCCTCTTACATTTAAAAAAATATATGTCTCTTGCAAATTTACAAGATATTCTTTACATTGGTGGAGAAATTTAATGGCAAACGAGTTCATCAAGGAAAAGATAAGATTTGCACTTCGTATGATATGAAGAGGAAGATTAAAGTTCATTTATACCTTATGATTGTGCAAGTCCATGTTATACCTCATGATTATCTGCAATGATATTTTATAAGTTTGAGAATTGTCGTAAGAAACAAAATATGTTTGAGCCTATCATTTTCAATTTTGAATTTACTATTCTCATGTAATTTTTTTAAAAAATGATTATCTATTAATTTAAGATTTGTAAGAGGTTACGTGATAAGATCAAAGAACAAATTCCTTTGCATTATGTGATTAATGTGACTTTTGGGATATCATGAAAATCATGTTGCGGGTTGAAACACAAATCCAAAGAAAAGAAGTCAAAGTATCGACAAAGTTAAGTGACAACATCCACACGCACCAATTTGAGATCCCTAGTCTTATTAATAGCACAAAGTGAATTACATCCAGATGAAAGAATTTTGTGCCTTTCACATATTGAAGAAATGCCTGATGTTGCAAAAATAAAGAAGTAAAATTATTATTTAATTTAAAGTTCCAATTTGACAATTTGTGCAAAACGTGCATGATGTTCCTTGGAGAAGACAAGCGTTAAAGATGATGAGGTTATTGATTTATCTCGGTTTTAAAAGAAGAAAAACAACTACTCTTGATTTGAGCATTGAGCCCTAACTATACTATTGTTGAAATGATCGAAATAGTTGTACATATTCACATTGAAGACAAGAAGGTAGTGCTTGAAAAGGTTTGATTGAAAGGTGAAATTCATTGAAAGGCACATTGAGCATCAATTAGGAAGAATAAGAGTTATTTGATCATTGCTTATTCTTGGAATTGTTTATTACCTTCGAATGTATAAGTAAAGGAAATTGATGAAGTACGGATTCTTTTGTTTTAAGAAAGATTGATGAAAAGACAAGTTCAAATTACAAGATGATTCTCTCTTTGCACCAGTGTCAATCCTCAGGACTATATTCAAACTAAAGATGAGTTTCTTTTAAGAGAGAGAGAATTGTGTAGGATGCAATTTTAAGATTATAAATTTTTATTATTTGAGGATTTTTATTTTAATTAGAGCGATTCATAGTATGTATCCTTGTATTTTATTTCTATTATAATTTTGATTTAATTTCTCTTTTAAAGTTAACTTAGGGAAATAGGTTTCCTTATTATAAATAAAGAGGTTTTGTTATTATTTTCATAACTTCATTTTAATTATTTAATACACTCTTTTATAATTTCTCTAGGATTATCTATAAAAGCTCTGTGAAGTCGTTTGGATTAAATATCTCACTTAATGCATTATTAAAAATCTCATTGAGTCATGATCGAGAGGAAGTTTATAGTTCAAATTATCCGTTGATTAGAGACTAAAATAAATGAAAAAATTAAATTCGCATTAATTCAAAAGAATGTCGTGAATTTAGGGTTAAAACTTGTTATTCTGTATGGCAGAATAATGAAATTAACCAAACTTCAAATACTCTTCTGATTTGGCGAGAATATTATTGAACTCCCAAATCTGCCTTTGAAGGCTCGAAAGAGCTATTTATATTAGTAGTAATTATCTTAAATCATGAAGTAAAAGGAAAATAAAAGTTCTAAACTAGAAAAGAAAATAAAATCTGAAACTTTAGATAATAAAGAAACTAATCTAGTATAATATGGATTCTAGTCTATATCATTCTCCCAGGGTTGGAGAGAAATCGCCTCAATTGATTGTTAGTACTAGCATCTTCATCATGATCACCTCTATAAGAAATAAGATGCTTGACATTGAATACATCTACAGTCTGCGGATATAACTAGGAAGCTTGGTTTGTAGGTATTAGATTTATCTTTTCTATAATGTCAAAAGATTCTAATTTTCCTGGTAGAAAGCTTGTTGTAGTCAACTAATCGAGAACCTATCTTTTGTTAGAATAACCCCAACAAGATCTCCACTGAAATTCTAAAGCTCACGCCTTTTATCACTCGGCCATTTTATAACCTTACGATATTCTTTTTCAAAGACTCTTATATAGTTGCATGAATTTTCTGAATTTGGTCAATAAAATCTTCTACCTTGTTACTCTTATGAACTAAATCGGCCCAAAGCTAAGTCGATAGGAGCTGCGGGATTGTATTTATAATTCACCTTAAAGGGCTTAAAAGCGATCACTACACTTAGCGCACGATTATAAGCAAACTCGACTTGGTACAACTTTTGATTCCATTTCTTGAAGTTATGCCAACTAGATTGTGTAGATGGTTTCCTAAAAAGTGGTTGACTATTTCGGTTTAACCATCGATTTGTGGGTGGTACGCACTTCCAAAATTGAGATGAGTATTAGTCAACTTCTATAATGTCTTCCAAAAATAGCTAAGAAATCTCGTATCTCGATCAAACACTATGAACTCGGTGAACCATGCAATCTATAGACTTCCTTAGCAAAGAATAGACAAGCAATAGTTAAGGTATCTATAGTCTTCTTCTGATAAAGTGAGCCGTTTTCGAAAATTGATCCATAATAACAAATATTGAATCCATGCACTCTAAATGCGAGGTAATCCTAAACAAAATCCGTGTTAATTTGATCGAGGTTGTGTTGGAATTACGATTAAATATATAAGCTTGCATTAGTTGTGGTGCCTTTGGAAACAACAAACGCGACAAGTCTCGACATAGTGATGTACATCACGCCTTATAATAGGTCAAAAGTAAGTGTTGGCTCTTAGGGCGGAGTTTTGTCATGACCAATATATCTTGCCGTTATGTAAATTTACAATGATTTTCAATCTCAAACTTGAGTCGAGGAATACATATAACCGATCACCTTTGAAAATGAATCCATCAAAAATGATAACTTAAGTGAAATCCTGCGCAAAATGTCTTAAATAGAGAAGAAAAAGAAAGGTTAGTCGTATAATTCTCGAAAATATGTCAATCCAATAACTTGATTATGCATCGTGTCAACAAGGAAGATCATTGACTAAGTGCATCTTCCACTATATTGGATTCACCGTATACGCTTACTTCAAAAGAATCTGTTGAAGGAATGATGTCTCACATGGCATGTCGGTGAGAAAACTTGTCTTAACTATTGAGATATTTTAATGCGGCGTGGTCGATGTAGAAAATAAAGTCTCTATAAATCAAATAATGTCGCGAATGTTTTAATGCGGACCACTATATAAAACTCATGTCATAAGTCTTATAATGAGTCTTTGTTCCATTTAAATTTTACTACAATAAGCGATAGGCTTACTTTTCTAGCTAAGAACAACCCTAATGCCTCACTTTGGATGCATTACAATGCACATCAAAAGTGAGCGAAAAATCTCGTAGAGCAAATCTTTGAGTAATAATCAATTTCTCTTTGATAACCTCAAATGCCTTAAAAGCTTACTTCCGTCAAGAGAATTGTGCTCATTCATACAATCTATGATTTGTACCATAAAATATCAGTAAAATGAGGAATGAATCGTTTGTAAAAAGATGACAATCCATGAAAACTTATGGCGGAACAAAGTAGTTGGTTGTGGCCAATCTCGAATAGCATCCACTATGGATTGATCAACAAATACACCATTCTTTGATACCACATATCCTAAAAATAATATTTTCTTGGTCAAGAAAATATACTTGTTTCTTTGCGTTATATAAACTTGCTTAAAGCCAAAGTATTTCCCTCAAGTGTTGCAAATGTAGCTCGTGGCTAGATTTCTTAGATAAGATATCATCAAAGTAAATAACCATAAAATTTCCAATGAAAAGGCAAAGAACTTGATTCATAACTCGTATAAAAGTACTGGAGCATTGGATAAGCTAAATGTCATTACCAACCATTCGTATAACCCTTTGCGAGTTTTAAAGGTTGTTTTCCATTCATCCCTAGGCCATATTCGAATATAATGGTATCCACTCTTCAAATCAAGTTTAGTAAAAAATTGTTGCCCCACTGATTTGATCCAATAAGTCATCTAATCAAGGGATTGGAAATTGATATCAAACTCTAATCTTATTGATAGTGTGACTATCCATGCACATTCTCCAAGAACTATCTTTTCTCAGAGTCAACAAAGCAGGGACCGCACCAGGACGGAGACTTTTACGAACAAATCCCTTTTTTAGTAATTCTTCTACTTGTCTCCTTAACTCCTCATGTTCCGTAGAACTCATATGATAATGAGGTCGATTTGGTAAAGCTAAACCCAGTACCGAATGAATTTGGTGTTGCATGTCTCTTAGAGGTGGTAAATTATGCAGTAACTCATTGGGGGAACAAATCTTGAAATTCCTTCAATATGGGTGTCATAGCTTAGAATCTTTGAATTATTTCAACTCTCCTTCCCCAATAAAATATAGACCTCTTTATTTTTGTTATAAAATCTATAAACTCCTTCTTACTTGACAAATAATTTCAAATCCTATGTGAGAAATGAGCTCCTTATTAGGTAAAAGAGAATGATCTTAGTGTTGTTAAACATAAAGCTATAGGTGTTCCTTTTTCCATCACGTATTACGTTTCGATCTTACTACCAAGGTTTGCTTAGTAATAGATGACAAGCATCATAGCCACAACGTTACACCAAATTTAGTCTTTATAGATCGATCCAACGGATAAGAAGAGTAGGCAATGTTTCGACATCGCCACTTGATTTCTTTTCTTACAATTGCCTCGAGTCTACACCATATGGCATACTTTTTCCCTAATTGTGCAAGTAGTCTAAAAATACTTTGTCGTAACCATTTGTCTTTATCTTATCCTTTAGGAGTGAAGAGTGGCGATTTACGATCAACATTGGTCTGCTATCATTATGTTCTTCAACGGATCGTGCATTATCACTACTATTAAAAGTTGGCTGTTCAGCGAACTCTTTAATTTCTTCCTCTTAGTAATCTTTACTTTCCTCAATGCCTATAAATAAGCTTTTACCATACTTTTCTCCCTTCTTACACTAGGTCATCTGATGCCCATTTTCTCTACAATTAAAATAGCGTAATCTTGAACCCGAGAATTGAATTTTACTGCTTTGACCTATTTCACTGGATTTATTAGTTTTACTTGGAGGATTTAAAGGAGTGATATTGCGTAGTTAGAAAGTCAGGTTAGAATTATCACGAATAACACTTTGAGAACCCCGAAAGTTTGAGTCACTAGTACGTTGACTAAATTGTTTCTCCAATTACAAAGTTTGTTGATGTGATTCTGAGATAAAATATGGATCAAATAAATTCAAATGATCTTAAAACTGTGATCGTAGGCCTCCAATATATCAGAAAATTTGTTGTTCTTTTGTCTCCATTAAATTATTGCGTACTACCAACCAATGAAGTTTTGTAGTATAATCATCTCCTGATTAATTACCTTACCTTAAATTCTATAGATGTTGGTATAATAGTTTGGCGTAATTGAGAGGTAAGAATGCTCCACTTAAGTGCTTCTTCAATTTTTACCTTATTTTATCCTCGTAAGTTTTGTTTGTTGCCACCAAACTACTACTCTTCCACGAAATTGAGTTGCAACAAGTAAAAATGGTTTATTANTAGAACTTCCTTGTATTCAAAAACTTCCTCAATGGCGTTAATCTAGTCCAATAATTCTTCCTCGTTGACCACTTACTTGGAATTCAAGAATGTCAATCCTCAATTCAAATTCCTATCTTCTATCGTCAATGGAATCAATTCTATGTCGATGCCCAAAGTGAATGGGTTAGTGAAGTTTTCACTTGATTTGTCTTCGCTTACGGTGTATGATGACGTTCAACAACTTTGCCATTTGAGCCAGCCAGTAGTTAACATATCAATTTAAGTTGTCATGTTAGCTAAGGCTTCATCTCTAAAAACATCATCTTGATTGTAAGTTATAGTGTGGGAGGCATCACGAGCTTTTCTTGGCGGCATTTTCTCGCCTTTGCTTAAAAAAAAAGGCCTGGGGATAAATTAGAAATTAATCAAAGCTTTAGGTAAAACGATAATTAAATGAAGTTTAGGTTTTAAGTGATGGTGGTCGAAATCCAAAGAAGGATGGGTGGATATGAAAGATTTAAGGCCAAAGGAGTGTGATGGTGGTCGGGTTTGTCCAAAAAGGTGGTGATTTTGTCGAAATTAGAGATAAAGGTGGTGGCTTAGTGTTGGTTTTGATTCCAAATATGGGTTAGTTGATCGATGGGGATCGGATAGAAAGGTTATATTGGTAGAGAACAATGGGTTGATGGTGGTTGCCCAAAACACAGAATCCGTTGATCTTGAGGTGAAAATTGCAGTTGTTACGACATTTTTCCAACAATCTCGATGGTGGAAAAGGTCGGGTCAAAGTGGAGCTTTGATTGCCAAACGCTTGTTTTGACTTGGATGGTGGTGGTTGTGACTGGTTCGGTAATGGAAAATTAATGTTGGCAACCTTTGGACAGTGGCCGACGCTACTAACTTTTCTGCTGCTGTTTCTATTTTTTTTTCTTTAAACTAAAGGGGGAAAAAGAAAGGGTAGGTGGATGAGGAAAGCTGAGAATCAGGCTTTAGACTGATACTAATCTGATGCAGCAGAAGTTTGTAGTTCAAATTATCCCGTTGATTCTAGAGAATACTTGAATAGATGAACAAATTAAATTCACATTGATTCAAAAGAATGCTACGAATCTAAGGGTTAAAACTCTTTGAGTTAGTAGAATATCAAGAATTAACTAAACTTAAATACTCTCACAGAGATTTGAGAACTGAGAATATTATTGAACTCTAAAATATGCCTTTAAAGACTACAAGAGAGAGCTATTTATATTAGTAGTAATTATCCTAAATCAAGAAATAAAAAGAAAATAAAAGTTATAAACTAGAAAGAAAAACAAAATCCTAAACTTTAATAATAAGAAAACTAATCTTAGTATAATATGGATTCCTAGTCTGTATTAGTAATTTGGATTGAAATAAGATTTAATCACACTTAGATTAGAGTAGAACCTAATTGCGTTGCCTTGATCCTCGTACTAAAATAACATGTAGTGTTATCTATTTTATCAATTCCGCTTCCCTTACCCGCTTAATGAAAGATCACCCAAAATGGAATGTTGAAAAGAGACAAATAAAAGGTCCAAAAGTCTATTTACACAGTCAAAGTAAGCTCTGGTTATTCTCCTTGCCTTATTGAATTATCATTCTTGATACTGTTAAATAAGTAAACAAAAATTAACAAGGCCACTCCTGCAAGAGAAGCAAAACCAAGCTTAATCACATCACACCTTAATGGAATTTCCCTGTTTTCAAGTGATAATTCTCTAGGTAAGTAACAAAGTTGCTGCGACAGAGCACTGCTTCCATCAACCATTCTCTCATCAAGATAAAGCATACAAGGGACAGAAAGTTGGTAGCAAGATGTTGATACAACTGCTTTGACCATAGCAAACTAATAGAAATAATGAAAGGGCACCTACAATTAAGGATAATATGTCCACATATTCAACAAAAATAACAAAAATGTTTCGAAATAATGTAGGGTGCGTTTAGCACACTGTATTGTATTATGATGTATTGCATTATTTTAATGCAGGTGTATTGTATTACGCTGTCTTGTATTAACATTGTATTATAATAATGTTGTACAGTACTTGACATTACACTGTATTGTATTAATTTTTAGTTATAATATGTTTGGTGTTGCACTATATTGTATTAATCTTTTTAGTGATTAATTTTGATTACATATTTAAAAAAAATAATATTTATTAGTACTTAGAAAAATACTAAATATAAAATTTTTAAAATTGAGAAATTTAACATTATTTTTTTAGTATAATTTTTTTTTAAATCATAATTCTTCATAAAGATTGAACTTTTATGGCTTTAAATTTTTGTCCACATAACATTTACTTTTTTTTTTGTATTTTCTAAATATATAGCATGTGAAATAAAGATTGAAGCAAATAATACAATTAAATAAACTTTAAATAATATCAAAATATAAATAAAATCCAACACGTCCAATTGTAGTCTTTTAATTTCATAAATTCAAATTCTAGGATTGCTTAATCCATAAATTTAAAATCTTTTTATTCTTTTATTTTTAGAAATTTCTTGCAAGATCTCTTATAAAAATAAAAAGAAAAAGAAAAACGAAAAAAAAAAAAAAGGTGAAGATCCTATTTTAACATAATCGACTGGTGAAGGATCATATTTTATGGGCAATAATTGGGACATGGAATTATAGCTAACTTCACCAAGGTTACATGAGGTTTGATACATGACATAATGCACAATCTTATTTATGCATAAGAATGGGAGCCCGAGCCCTTACAATCGGGAAAATTAACTAAAAATTGTCAAATATCGATGAGAAGAATAAAATGTCATATAAATATGATGGTTAAAAATGTCAATTAAATATGACTTGTTAAAACTATCAAATATTACACAGGTTTTAAAAAAATTACAATAATAGAGTCTCTTGAATTGGGTTACATAATCTATATTAGGTAAATTTAACACATAAATTTAAACTGAAATTTTGAACCAACTCCTAACAACACAATAAAAATGAAAAAAATCTGAATCATATTATTAACATCAACTTGTACATAAATGTATTTATATATCTAAATAAGGTCTTGTTTCCAAAACTATATATTTATCTATATATATACTTCAACTTAATTTCAAAATCTGTACCAATGAATCATTTTCAACACCAAAAGCGACACCCAAAACATAAACTCAACAGCTACATTTCTTTAATACAAGTCAGATGTAGTTAGCATTCCACCATTGATTCCAGAATTCTTCATAACGGGCCTGTGCAAATATAAAAAT
The DNA here is from genome assembly GCA_030449905.1 of Luvunga scandens. Taxonomy (NCBI): domain Eukaryota; kingdom Viridiplantae; phylum Streptophyta; class Magnoliopsida; order Sapindales; family Rutaceae; genus Luvunga; species Luvunga scandens. Next base: position 24,781 of record JASUUG010000408.1, on the reverse strand, counting down.
TAGAAACTATTAAACATATCTCCATTAATATAATAGCTAATAAATGCATCCCAACAAACAAATTAAAGCATATACGTAAAATTAATCATTTGAGCTTATAAACAAAATTTCAAAGAATAAAGAAGTTTCTTATATTTCTCTTTTTCAATCTAGTAGGTATCCAGATTCAGTTCAAGAGTATTTGGATAAAACTAAACCTCTAATTACAATCTATATAAAGTTTAATGTATCAGAACTTCGTCTTTACTGCCACCAGACCCATCTTGAACTTTTAAATGAAAACAACAAGAAGATGTCACTTTTGGCAAGCTAGAAAAGTGGCTTATGAAGCAAAAGTAGCAAGTAAGACCTAAACTTACAGGATGCTTAGGGAGACTAATTGGCCAACAAGGATATAACATACTATAGATATGGGGAATCATTGTAAATCTTCTCGTTGAGCATGTTGAAGATGGCATTTATGAAGTAACTGAAAAGAAAAGAAAAGCTGCTTAAAGATTTTAGCAATTATGTAAACAACATTTATAATCAAAACAAAAGTAAGGCATATATGATATGACAACACTACTAAGTTAATCTATGTTTTTGTATACACAACATACAAGCAATCAAGTGCAAGCTTTGTATAATATTCCTTCACTTCTAGCTAAAAAAAAATGGAAAAGAAAAGAGGGCAGAGTTACTAAATTTTAACCATAGAATTTCTGTAATAGTGAAAAAGAGCACAGAGTTACTAAATCATAACTCATCCTAATATTTATGTCACTAATGGAAGCTTGAGTCACAAAAGTCATCACCTATTCACATTGATAAATACTGATCTTTAATACTTTTATTTGATATCTAGAAATAATAAAATTAAGCTATTACAAGGATATCTAAATAAAGATGAAAATAACTTAGGCAACATTTGGTCTGATTAATCCATGTTAACTCATCTATCAATGCAATCAAGAACCTGGAAAAGAATATTGATAATGATACAGGCTGCCAATGTCATCATTCAATAGCAATAAGACAAAAGGAGAGAAGGAATAAACTTCTCTTCATATCTAAACTAGAACTTTAATACTGATATAAAGCAAAGGAATTTCTAATATTAAAGCAATAAAATGCAACTCTTTTTTTCTTAACCGAAAAGCCTATGTTTAATGAAAATAATGATACAATTATTTCAATTTGGTCCAGTTTATTTGCTTTCACCTCTAAAAGGCTTCAGCTACAATGCGGTTTAAAACCCCGCATGCTTTGCGAAAGGCAGTGCAACCGTTGGATTCGCTCTATTTGAATCCAACGGCTAGGATTTTAAAGGGTTGAAAAAAGCAAGGAAAAAAAAAGGGAACCGATTGAAAAAGATGCAATCGGCTCCCTCTCATTATTTTTCCCTCCCTCTCTCTTTCTCGATCCCTCTTTGTTTCTCCCTCCCTGAAAAAAAAATTTCCCTCCCTTCCCCCCCCCCCATTCTCCCTCTATATGGATGATAACACAAAACCAAACCTTTTTTTTTTCTCTCTTTCTCTGTCAATCGCAAGCTCTTGCTCTTACTAACTCTATCCCTCCAGCTCCACTCACAGTCTTGCTCTTGGTCCAACTCACACTTACGCTCTACCTTGCTCTCACCGTCGTTCTTGCACCCGACTCTAATGTTGTCTCTTATCATCAAGGTGAATCAACTTTAAAGTTAGGCTTGTAATGGTTAAAGTTATTAGGTTTTTAATTTATTGCATTTAGGAAAAACAAATTATTAATGATGTAGTGTATAAATATAATGCACAGATAATATTTGACGAAATGCCACAAAAAAAGTATTTGGTTTCTTCTGTTAAGATTATAGGTTGCCTTTTTTTTTTGTTTGAGAAAATGTTGCAGCTGCATTTTGCTATTCTGTAGAAGAATTTTATAATGAATGAAAATTATATTTAGCTGATTGAGTGTGGCAGTTGTGTGATAGGTTGGTCTATGCATTGGTTTGGCGCAATGATATCATGTATGCCTTTGTTTAGATGCATATCGGTTGATGCGTATGATAGTAGTGGGTTGTGTTTTGGTGCAATAGGCACTAGTCGCACTAAACACGAGTGTGATAGGTAGTAGTTGTTGTTTGTTAACTGCTTTGTTGTAGATTTTACAAAAAGACATAGAATCTGTTCATCTTAAGAGAGAAAATTCGAAAGGAAAGTCAGTACAGCAAGAAAAGCAAGGAGCGGAAAAAAAAGCATGGATATATTATTTGTAAGTATAAATTCTATGCACTTATGTACCCATTATTATTAAAGGTTTAATTTTTTTTAATTAATGCAACTTAAATTATTGATTACAGTAAGGCAGAAGCTAAACGACTAAGGTCATTAGGGGTTGAAAAGGTGGATAAAATGGTATGTAAACTAATTATAACCTTCTGAATATTGCATTTCCTCTTTCGTAAAATAATATGCCACTGAACGTATATGTATTATCATTACTGCAGGTTAGAGCTGATATTTCAAAAAATTGGAAGAAATAAACCATTGAGGAGAGGCGTCAATGGATTCTTAGTAATATGGATGAGATCTTTACCTCCATTATTGATGAAAATAGTGGTGTGAGAAAATTTACTGAGGAATTTGATTAGGATAAAGCGGATGGTGGCAACCTTCTATGTCATTGTCGTGTAGCTTTCTTCTTGTAGGTGGTTTCATCTTTGTCAATTGATCAACAAGAAACAGTTAAAGAAATCAGCTTTGGAAGCCTACTTGATTTAAAATGTGGGCGACTAAGACAAGAGTTATGCGCAACGTTAGTTGAACAATGTGATATAGATAGGCAAAACATACTTCTTCATGGGAAAGAATACAATTTAAGCCCTGCAACTTTTGCAACCATAATAGGGGTTAGAGATGGAGGTACACGTGTGGACTTAAATAACCAAGCTACTTATAAAAGTGATATGCGTGCTATGTATAACAGTGGACCTAGAGGCATTCATATAGCATTGGTGAGGAAAAAGCTAATGAGCAATATAAGTTATGATGATGAATTCAAGATACTTTTCAGTCTTTTTGTTTTGAGAACCATATTATGTCCCACCAGTACAACATACATCAATCCGTCATATCTTCATGTACTAAAATATAAAAATTGTATTAGAGAAAAGAATTGGGCTAGTTGGTGTTTTAATTTTTTGTGGGAAAGTGTGGAAAAGTTTAAAGAAAATAAAGTGAGTTTCATTAGTGGCTGCGTTATTTTCTTAAAGGTATGTTTAATAAAAATATGTTACTCTAATATTGTGTTTTACTTATTTCGTTCAATTATGTGATTTGACTTTATAACATACGTACTTTGTCATTGATGCACAACTATTTTACCTTACTTTCATTGCATATGATTGACCTTCAATCGACAAAACAGTGTGTCCTATTAGTGTTTGGCACAATGATGAGATTTGACGATTCTTAAAATGGCAAAAAAGGCTTGGTGGCATCAAAAGCAGTAGGGTATAAATTATAACATTACTTACTATTTTAGTGAAATCAATGTACCATGTTTTAGGCTAAATTATTATTATTTTATGAAATATTGAAGGTTGCAATTGTTGATCTTATAAATTGATTTTGATGATAACAAAACTTATATGTTCTTGATTAAAATGTTGGGGCTATTAAAATGAATCTCTTAAAGCTATAAACTTGTTTAAAGAAAGCTTAATGGTTGTTAACTTGAGTTGGAAAACCTTTTTTCTAAACAAAAGTTGCCGAAAATATAGATTCTAGAAATTAACGATAAACCGTTTATTGGAAAACGGTTAACCGATAAATTACAGAGAGGAAACTGCCTTTGTAATCCTGCACCGTTTATCTGAGAAAATTCTGGAAATTAACGGTGAACAGTTTATTTGACAAAGGCTAACCGATAATGGACAGAAAGGAGAAAACATTTTAACCTTGATCCGTTTAGCAAAAACGGAAAGCTAAGTTTGTTTTGCAGGTCTCTGGAAGAAATCGGCGATATAATAACTTTAAACGGTAAACCGTTTATTCAAAATCTAAGCATAACGGCTATTTGGACAAGTCAAAACGGTTAACCGATAGAAGTAATCGGCGATCCGATTATTCTCAGAAAGTCAACAACAGCTAGTTTTCAGCTCCAACTATAAAATAGCTCAATCAAATTCAAATGAATAGTGATCCAATAATTATCTTTGAGCTTGCTATTGAGAAAACAATCTTTTTTTAGCTTTAAACTTGTTATATTTCATTGATTCACACTTTGGAATAGATTGTGTGAGAGATAGGTTGATTTTAAATCTTTATTATTGAGTGATTGTAAGTGTTAGGATACACTTGGGTTAAGAGATTGGGAATAATCTCTTGTTGTAAAGGTTCATTGACACCTTTGAAGTCAATTATAAGTGTTATTGAAGCCTTGGAGGCTTGCTTAGTGGAATCCTCAAGCCCGGTGAGCTTGGAGGCGTCGACGTAGGCACGGTTGGCCCGGTGAGCTTAGAGATTGTAAATCTCGTGTTTGATCTCTCTTCCCTTATATTTTTAATTTCGAGCATTGTTAAATTTATTGCTTTTAATTTTATTAAGACATTAGTTTTAATTGTTGTGTGGTTTTATTTGCTTTATTTTTAAAAAACCCAATTCACCCCCCTCTTGGGTAGCCTAGTTAGTATTTCAATTGGTATCAGAGTAACATTCTCTTGTTAGGACTTAACCATCTAGAGTAAAAGATCCATGGCAACCTAAAATGATTCTAGCTTTAGGGAAAGACAATCCACCACTAGACCACCATTCTTTGATGGTAATGATTATCTTTATTGGAAAACTAGGATGAGAATTTATTTGCAAGCTTTAGATTACGAAATATAAGAGGTTGTGTCTGATGGTCCATTCATGCCTATAACTAAAAATGAGGAAGGAGAAGATATTCCAAAACCTTAACGTGAATGGAATGAGCTGGAAAAGAGAAAAGCTTCTCTAAATTCCAAAGCTATGAATGCCTTATTTTATGCTTTAGATAAGAAAGCATTTCATAGAGTTTCAAGTTGTTCTAATGCTTATGAAATTTGAAAGAAACTTGAAGTTGTTTATGAAGGTACAAATCAAGTCAAAGAATCTAAAATAAGTAGATATACTAGGCAATACAAATTGTTTCAAATGGAACAAAATGAAAGTGTCTACTCTATGTATACTAGATTTACGGACATTGCAAACACTCTAGGAGCACTTGGGAAGACCTTTTCAAATAGCGAGAAGGTAAAGAAAATCATTAGGTCATTACCAAAAGAGTGGAGACCCAAAAGAACTGCCATAGAGGAAGCCAAGGATTTAAACATTTTATCTATTGATGATTTAATTGGCTCACTTATTTCTTATGAAGAAGATTTGGCAGCCGAGAGAGGAGATGAAGATAAGAAGAAGAAAAGTATTGCCTTGAAAGCATCAAAATCTAAAAGTGATGAGGAAAGCAAACTTGAAGATGAAGAAATGGCCATGATAGCCAGAAAATTTAAGAAGTTCTTCAAGAAAACCGGTGAGCGAAGAAAGTTCAAAAATTTCAAGAATCAAAAGGAGAATAAGGAAGCTATCATATGCTATGAATGCAAGAAGCCTGGCCATATAAAATCGGAATGCCCTCTTCTCAACAAATTCAAAAAGAAAGCCATGATGGCAACATGGGATGATAGTGATGAAGAATCAAGTGAAGATGAACAATCGCAAGAAATGTCAAACTTGGCACTCATGGCAATAGGAGAAGATGTGCTTGATGAGGTAAGTGATCTTCCATCTTATAATGAATTATATGATGCTTTTAATGAGTTGCATAGTGATACGATAAAAATTGGAAAGAAAAATGCATGTCTTAAGAAGAAAATGTTAGAACTTTCAAATGAAAATGATGCTTTGGAAAAATGCAATGATTTGCTAAATGAAAAGATTAAAGGACTAGAATTAGATAACAAAAGATTGCATGATAGAATTGCATCCTTAAAAGGTAAACAAAGTACTTCATATGAGCATGAAAAATTACATGTTGATGACTTTATCAAAGAAAATGAAGAACTTAAAAAGAAGAACAACGAGCTCAATGAGATTGTGTTAAAATTCACAAATGGTCAAAAGAACTTAGAAAAATTACTTGGTGCTCAAAAATGTGTGTTTGATAAAGGAGGAATTGGATATAAGCCTAACTTGAAACAAAAATATTACAAAAGCTACTTGTTAAGGCTACCTCCACTAATAATCATAAAATTATTTTTATTATTGTAATGGAAATGGTCACATGAATTATAGATGTCCCATTAAGAAAAATGCATATTGTGGAGTTAAATGTGTTTGGGTTCCAAAAGGAACCATTACTAACACTCAAGGACCCAAAAATTTTTAGGTACCTAAAACTTGAGATCTTCTCTGCAGGAATCAAAGAAGAAAGGAAAGAGAAATAAATGGTATTTGGATAGCGGATGTTCAAGACATATGACCTGCGATTACTCATGGCTCTCAAGTTTTACCAAGATCGAAAATGGTGGGGATGTATCCTTTAGAGATAATTCAAAAGGAAAAATCATTGGTATTGGTAATGTCGGTAAAGTTTCCTCAACTCTCATTGAAAATGTATGCTTAGTTGAAAATCTAAAACACAACTTGCTTAGTATTAGTCAATTGTGTGACAAAGGATATAGAGTTATTTTTTATAAAACAAATTGTGTTATTGAAAATGCATGTGATGGTAAAATTTCCTTTGTTGGAAAGAGGTGTAACCACTAGATCATCACTTAGGAACACATGTGCACATACCGTATTCATATCTCAAATTGAACCAAAATCATTTACGGATGCGGAAAACGATGAATCTTGGATTATGGCAATGCAAGAGGAGTTAAATCAATTTGAGAGAAACAATGTGTGGAAATTAGTTCCTAAACTAGAACATCAATCCATCATAAGCACTAAATGGATATTTAGGAATATGATGGATGAATCCGGTGTGGTTGTAAGGAATAAAGCTAGATTGGTAGCTCAAGGTTACAACCAAGAAGAAGGAATTGATTTCGATAAAACTTTTGCACCACATAGTGAAGATTAGAATCTATTAGGATGCTTTTAGCATTTACATGTCATAAGAATTTTGTCTTGTATCAAATGGATGTCAAATGTGCATTTTTAAATGGATACATTATGGAAGAAGTATATGTAAAACAACCCCTTGGTTTTAAAAATGAAAAATTTCCAAATCTTGTTTACAAGTTGTCAAAAGCTTTGTATGGATTAAAACAATCACCTAGAGCTTGATATGATAGGCTTAGTAAATTTCTTTTCGAAAACGGTTTTTCAATAGGTAGAGCGGATACTACACTTTTTATCAAGCATAAGAATAAAGATATACTTGTTCAAATTTATGTTGATGATATTATTTTTTGTTCTACTAATGAATTTTTGTGTAAGGATTTTTCATCTTGTATAAGCAAAGAATTTGAGATAAGTATGATAGGAGAATTGAAGTACTTCCTCGGATTACAAATAAGACAAAACGAATAAGGAATCTTCATCAATCAAGCCAAATATTTGAGAGATTTACTCAAAAGATTCGGACTTGAAGATGGAAAGGTCAAAAGTACTCCAATGAGCTCAACAATCAAGCTTGACAAAGATGAAAAAGGTAAAGATGTTAATGTTAAAACATATCGAGGTATAATCGGATCTTTACTTTATTTAACTACTAGTAGACCGGATATTATGTTTAGTGTATGTTTGTGTGAAAGATTTCAATCATGTCCTAAAGAATCTCATTTACTTGTTATTAAGAGAATTTTCTGCTATTTGAAAGGAACTATAGATCTTGGCCTTTGGTATCCTAGGGGAACTCATTTAGAGTTAACTTGTTATTCAGATGCCGATTTTGCTGGTTATAAGATTGATCGGAAAAGTACTAGTAGAACTTGTTACCTTCTAGGTCACTCACTTGTCTCTTAGTTTAGTAAGAAACAAAACTCGGTTGTACTTTCAACCACTGAGGCTGAATATATTGCAGCCGGTAGTTGTTGTGCACAAGCACTTTAGATGAAACAAACCCTTAGAGACTATGGTACCAATCTTGCTCATATACCTATCATGTGTGATAATACAAGTGTCATAAACCTTTCAAAGAATCCCATTCACATTCTCGGAAAAAGCATATAGAGATAATGCATCATTTTTTAAGAGATCATGTTCAAAAAAGAGATATTTCATTAAATTTTATTTCAACTGAAAAACAACTCGCTGATATCTTTACAAAACCTCTTGGCGAAGAACAATTTTCCAAGATTAGGCATGAGCTTGGAATGATAAATGTTGCATAATAGTGATTTATACAATATCTTCTTTGTTTTTCTATAATATGATATTTGTTTGCTTTGGATGTGTTTAAATTTTGTAATCATGCATTATATTGGCCTTACAAGATATTCTTGATCAATAAAATGATTTAGAAATGTATTGAGTGTTGGCCGTAGATTAAAACATATGTGCGAAATCATAGTCGAGAAAACGGATTACCGTTTACTCTTAAAACGACTTACTGTTTAATTCCAGAAACACTAGAAATTTTTTTTGGACATTAGCGGCTAACCGTTTATTACTAATGGTTAACCGATTACGATTTCTAGCTCTCTGGACGCTATCGGTGAAACCGATTGATTTAAATGGCTTACCGTTTAAGTAATCTGGTAAGCACTAGAAATTTGTTTTTACATTAGCGGCTAACCGTTTATTACTAACGGTTAACCGATTACATTTTCTAGCTCTCTGGACGCTATCGGTGAACCGATTGAGTTAAACGGCTCGCCATTTTTGTTCGATATAAACTGTTTCAGTTCTTCTTCCTCGTCTCTACTTACCCCCTCACCGTTTTCTCTCAAACCAGCGAACCCTAAGCTCTCTCTCTCTCTTATATCTTTCATTTTTCTTGCCATTTCTTGCCAAATCAAGGTCTTATAAACATTTCCCATCATCTCTAGAATAGTTTTTAATCATTCAAAACATCAAATTATAGCTCAAATTAACAAATCCCAATTTGAAACCTTAACGGCAGCCGATAAGTTTTCTCTATTTTTAGCTCAATTTTTGACGTTTTCCTACCAAATTGAGCCTTCAAATACCTTTCTCTACTCTTCCTTGTTCTTCTCAGTGGTTCAAACTCATTCATTTTGATCATTTTATGAAAATCCCAAACTTTCAAGCTTCAACAATGGCTGAATCATCAAGAACCGGTCGTACGAGGAAGTCAGTCCCAAGTAGAAACCCTATACCACCTAGGGAGCCCTCCGAGTTCCAGAGGATTCATTTTCTAACAGCTCCACTGACAAAAGGATTTGAAACCCGATTCATGGGTCGCAAGGTAATCGACTCTTACTTTATGGACTTAGATAATTTTGTGAGTTGGTTGTTTGTAGAAAAAGTGTTAAGCAGATGTTATTATCGTGGGAGTCTGCATTGGACTTAAAGGAGAGGATATATCCTAACCTAGTCTGTGTTTTTTATTATTCGAACATAAAATTGTCCGCAGAAAGAGTCGATAGAATAGTTACCAATGTCGTGGGTGTCCCTATTGATTTTGATGTTGATGATTTGAACCACATTTTAGGACTCCCGCATTCTGGACATCATATTTATACTTCTAGGAAGGAGTTATCCCTTGTCGATTTTGTCCATCACCAAGGGGTTAGAAACATTTGTAGGCGTCGGGATCTCTTTGATGAGATTTGTGCACTTCCTTTTAGGTCACAACTTTTACCGCTGCAGGTTAGAATTCTTCATACCATTTTGCAGCACATTGTCACCCCTAGGAAGGGACACTCGGATGAGGTAACTAGGCTGGATGTCGGGATTCTTGATAGTCTTCTTTGTGGTCGCCCTATTAACCTCGGATACATTATTTTGTGACATGTGTTGAGTACTCCTGCGGTTAACCATAGGTTGCTTCCATACGGTAGAATTATTTCTAAGTTGTTGCGACATTTTCGAGAACCCTTCGCGACTCGGTTTATGTTGAGATAAAGAAGATTGGGGAAGAGGTTATTTCGGTGATTGGTTTTTCTCGGAGGTGTCGGGATTGGATCAAAACGCCCAATACAAAAAACCAAGACACCTTCGTAACTCCAGAGGATAACCGGTTTCTAAACGACATTTTCACTCCTGACCAGCTACCGGATTTTACGCTCGGCGCTAGACCTCCGCCCCCTCGTCGTAGATCTGTCTCATAGCCTCCAGCAGAGTCTGATGCTGAGGAGCATGAGATGGATACCGATCGGCCACCGACTTCAGATGCTCCACCTGCTCATGATAGTCTTCTTCAACGAAAATGTTAAATGATGTTCGAGCACTTTCCGAGCAGGCAAGAACCGGGATCGGTTTGCGTCTTTTTCGGCTTCAACAACAAAGCAGATCTTTTGGACGGACAAAGAACAGATCTTTTCTGCACTCGGCATTCCACCCTCCTCTTCTTCTCCTCCTCCCCTCCTCCGCAGTAGTTTCTTAGTGTTTTGGATACTTTGATCTCGCACAAACATTTTCATGTTTTCTAAACTATTTATGTATGATGATCATGGATGATTATGTGTCTTTTGATATTGATTTTATTGTTTGGTTGAAGTTATTTTAATTTTTTACTTCTTGGGTGTAAATTGTTGCTAATATTTTCTGAGAGATGCATAATATACAAGAGAGATGCTGCCGAAATTTTTACTTGTTAAAAGCGGTTATATTTTTATTCTTTTCTTTTTTATGCTGAAGGGGGAGACTAGGTTAAGTTATATTTCTAAGGGGGAGTTTAACAAAAAAAAAAATTTAAGGGAGCTTATATTCAGGGGGAGTTAACCGATAGAAGTAAACGGTGATCCGATTATTCTCAGAAAATCAACAACGGCTAGTTTTCAGCTCCAACTATAAAATAGCTCAATCAAATTTAAATGAATAGTGATCCAACAATTATCTTTGAGCTTGCTACTGAGAAAATAATCTCTTTTGAGCTTTAAACTTGTTATATTTCATTAATTCATACTTTGGAATTTCAATTGTATTCATATAGATTGTGTGAGAGATAGGTTGATTTTAAATCTTTATTATTGAGTGATTGTAAGTGTTGGGATACACTTGGGTTAAGAGATTGGGAATAATCTCTCGTTGTAAAGGTTCATGGACACCTTTGAAGTCAATTGTAATTGTTATTAAAGCCTTCGAGGCTTGCTTAGTGGAATCCTCAAGCACGGTGAGCTTGGAGGCGTAGACGTAGGCACGGTTGGCCGAACCACGTAAAAATCTTGTGTTTGATCTCTCTTCCCTTATCTTTTTAATTTCGAGTATTGTTAAATTTATTGCTTTTAATTATTAAGACATTAGTTTTAATTGTTGTGTGGTTTTATTTGCTTTATTTTTAAAGAATCCAATTCACCCCCTCTCTTGGGTAGCCTAGTTAGTATTTCAGCAATGCGTGATCCAGATTGTGTTCAGAAGCCTGAATAGACAGAGAACCCGTAGGCAAAATGATGTCAATAATGATGCTTTGCAACTACTAACCGAAAGGTTTAGGGCATTTGTTGACCAAAGCAAAGAGTCGTTCTATAGCCTTGAACAGAGATTAGAGAACATAGAAAAATTATTAGGTGAATTGACATCAACCTATTATAGAGGATCAACCAAACAACCATTTGTTGCCGATCCACCTTCAAATATGAAAAGCTGAAATCATTCATCTCCCCATGGGAAAACAATGTCAAAAGCTGAACGGAAAATGATTTTGGTCAGTGATGATGACTTTGTGGATCGTAGAGTGAAAACTGGTTTACGAGCCTTTGATGCCATGTTGGATGGTACTGAGACCACTGCACAAGTTAGCAAAACTCTACTGGATTCATTTAATTTTGATGAAGGTCATGTCCCTGATATAACAACGATACGCCAAGAGGAATGACAGGTTTGTCTATGCAATCTCTAGCTATAATTTGATTTCGATGATAATGAAATAATTATGACCTTGAAATTTTGTAGAATTTGGATGAACCAATTGACATTAAGCAAAAGTTCCAAACTTCCACTAGTATGAGTGTATCGGCAACACGACCAGTAAGGAACAAAAAGCCTGGGCAATACCAACTTTCTCCTTATGATGAAGTGTCTCAGGGAGCGAAGGCTAAGTTTAAAGCTGGTCCTTTCTTTGTAAATAACCATCTTTTTCTTGACCAATTGAAGCTCATTCAATATGCATTTGATACATATGGTAATGGATAGTACTTGTGGTTTATATAGATTTGTTTTTAGATTTCCCCAGTACGTATGTCGTCATTAGCTAACACTTTATTATTTGTTCATGTTTTCAGTGAAATCATTGTCTCTATTGATGATCAATGCATATCTAGGCATGCTTTCATGAGTCTTTTGCCTAACACAGCTCTGAACGGAGAGGATGTGGTGTATTCTCACAAACTTTACGTATGATGTGTTTGGATGTCTTATTCTTTCCCAATATTAAGTTTTCATTTATCAAAGACTGTTTTAGATTCTTACCATGATAACATATCATCTCACACTTTGTGAACGGGCTAAACGTGCAGATGAACCAATAAACCGGTATTTACTAACACTCTATGCAATAAGTATCCACAACTTACTTTTCTATGTTAATTTATGTTGTTTGTTTATGTACAATTATTTTTCATACATTGTTTTATACAACAACATATTTTGAATGCATTATTTACTGAAATATCATTTTTTTATTTAATTTTTTTTTTTTAGCAATCAGCACTTACTGTCGAAGCTGAGGTGGATGGTTTTGCACAAGCATCAAAGGTTGGAAAGCCTTTTATGCCAGATTTTCGCAGGTGTTAAAAGGTTAGTTTTTAAATTGTTAACTGATTGACAGTTTATGTATTGTATAACTTCTTCTATGACAGAGACACTGATCCTTTTTTTCTAGATTTATGTTCCAATTAACGATGGTGCCTTTCATTGGTTCTTGTTCATCATCAATGTCAAAGAAGCCTATGGTGAGATTTGGGATCCTCTTCCGAATGGTCAAAGTAATCGAAAATGGGAGCAACAAGCTGAACACATAATATGTTCTATTTGTACATGTTGTTCTTCAATTTATTGTGTATATTTATTTACCAAATTTGAGGTGTTTTGTTTTCAACTTGGCAGTTACATTCTCTTGATTCCATATTTCATTTGAAATTGCCTCGAAATGTCGAGCCATCAACAAGGTTCATTTAGTTCCCTATCCAATCAGGTCAGGGTGTTCTGAAACAACCAAATGGGTATGATTGTGGAATTTATATCATTAAATTCATGGAGACTCCAGGGCTCATTCCCAACAAGTCGTACATGGTAAAAATAACAAAATTTCTTATTTTTATATTAACTTATAGTCACCTTCCCAATTCAATTAGAGCAATCTATCTTATTACAGTATCTTTTACTTGTGTAGCATGATTCTCAAAATGTTCATGGAAGACTAGCAATTCAACTCATAGACTCAGCCTTCAATGAAGCAAGCCCTCGATTGCTTGCTTAAGTAAATATTACATTTGAGGAACATGTTGCCCAAGCTAAGGCTATAGCCTTTATACAAAAGGTCAACATATATCAATTATGCGCTAAAGCTCAAGGGAAAGCCAGAAAAAAAATCTAAAAAGAATTAGGGCATAGAATGGTTGGTCTTGTCGATGGGATTTGTGTGAAACGTGCCAATTTGGTTTTGGTTTGGTTGTACAGCTTATGGTGGACAATTTATACACTGACTGTTGTTTTATAAATTACTTTTCTGTAACGGAAGCATTATTGTTTCTATTATGTTGTGGTCATTTCTTGTAATCTGTACTATAACAATACGCTCTGCTTACATGCTTATGCGTGCTTTCAATAGAAAATTCTTGAATGGCTTTTCATAATCTTGGTGTAATATAGTCTTTTGATTTCATCCAAGTTCTAGTTAATGTATTCTGCTACGCTGTAACTTGTTGCTCTCTGCACTTATTCGTCATGCCTCTCAAGTTAACAATAATCGGTTACCTATTGTGTACCTCTGCCAATTTAATGTATACCGATTAGACGAATATTACATCGAAGTTTAGGGTTTTGGTTCTTCTCTAGAAAAACCAGTCTTTTCGTTTTATGGAAATGGCCAATAGATTACTGCACAAGACCACTCTAAAGCTATCTAGATTACCTCTTAAGTTATTCGGTTTGTCGGGTAGTGAATAAATTGATTATCCCGAGCTAACCGGTTTCACGTTTACATTTTCTAGAAATCTGGTTACCAGCAGGTGCATTGTTGCACTAATTGGCTTACCACTTAAATTAGTCGGAATGCCATTTAATGAATTTGAGCTTTCTGAACCCATCCGGCTTGCCGATTGAGTTAAACGGCCAATCGATTATTTTGTATCAGCATTCTAGACCTAACCAGCATGTCGTTTAACTATTCTAATTTTCGTTGTAATGAAGTGAACCTTTCTGGAGTTAATCGACACTTCGGTTATTAAAACAGTAGGCTGGTTAGGTTTAATAGCATTTTGGAATTAATCGGTAACCTGTTTAACGTAACCGGCATCTTGTATTTTGGTAGAAACCTCTCTGGACCTAATCGATTTGCCGTTTGTATTAACCATCTTGTCGGTTACTAGTAGAATCCCTCTAGACCTATTCGGCACGCCGCTTAATAAAATGGGTATAATGTTTAATGTTCTTCAACATATCTGGAAATATCCAGCATGCCGGTTAATTTAAACGGTAAGCCAGATAGGTCGATTAAAGACAAACCAGCCATTCACCTTCTCATTCGGTAAGCCCCTTAACCACTCTCTCTCTACAAACCGTCAATCACATGCCCAAATCCTTGAATTTCTTCTAATCCCACTGCAAATCAAGTGTCGAAATCCATTTTCCCACTCTCCTATATCAAAAAGTAACCATTTAAACACACTTTTCTCATCAAATTCCTAAAATCCCAAATCTAAACTTAGCTTTTCTCTCGCAATCTCTCACAACGATTCGAGCATGTTTTAGTGATTTATGGTATAAATTGAATTGACATATCACTTCCAATCAACGTTTCAGCCAATATAATCAGTTAGTTTTGCTTAACTACTCACTTGTCTCATTTTCACCATTGTTGTGAAATTATGTCCACTTCAAGAATAAGAAGTAGTAAGGGGAAGGAGAAAGTGAGTGAGGTTGATGGCAAACAATCACAAACAGATAAAGGAAATGCTGAGGAAAGTAGTTTAAGGCAAAGCACTTTCCAAACAAGCAACTGGCCAATAGGTTCTTCACCAAATTCATGTCTCGCTTTGTACTTTCTTGTTTTTATGTTGAGTTAGAGTTATTTTGAACTGTTCTGATTGGTAATAGAAATTTAGTGCAATTATTAGAACTGTTGGTTGGGTGAATGGTGTTGTGATTGAGGAACAAGTGTATCCAAAAATAATGAAAGTGTTTTATTCGAATATGGATACATCTGAGGAGAAGCAAAATCATGTAATTACTCATGTTGGCGGAATAATTATAGAGCTTGATGTTGGTCTTCTGAACAAAATCCTAGGGACTCTAGACCATGGCTTGGATATTTATTCTAGTAGGAAAGCACCTTATTTTCATGATTATTCTCATGTTGAAACAGTTAGAAACATTTGTAGAAGAATTGATTTATCTGATGAGGTGTGCACTGTTCATCTTTGTGCCCAATGCTTGTGTCTACAGTCTCGAGTTTTGCTTTGCATTCTTCAGGCTATTTTTACTCCTAGGTCTGGGCATGTAGATGAAATATCTCATATGGATGTAGCCTTGTTAGATTGTATTCTTAGGGGACGGGTTGTTAATTTTGGGTATACCATTATTCAGCACATGCTCAGTATTCCATGTATGGTTAACTATTCCCTTCCTTACAGTAACCTTATAACTCGAATACTTAAGTTCTTTGAAGTGCCCATAGATGAACCAACTTTTGAGCTAACTAAACCTATGGGAGATGAACTTATTTATAGCCTAGGTTTTGAGTGGCGCAATGAGGAATGGTTGAAGGTTAAGCGAGATAAGGCAACTTTGCTTGTGCCTAGTGACGATCGGCCTCTAAACTCTATAATACCTTTGATCGATTACGATTTCTCCTTACCTTTGCGGGGTCAGCGCGAGAGGTCCGAGGATGCAATCATCCATGCTTGATTCTCGTATCTCCTACCCCTCCTCATGAGCACATGGGTTCGAAAGAGGTTACTCTACAAAGAATCGATGGATAAAGTTAAGATGCTATCCATTCAAGAAACTAGCTTTTGACAAAGATATTCTTGAGGAGCATGAGCGTTTATTCCAACAACAAAGAAGAGCTTCTTGATGGCCAGCGACGTCTTTTTGAGCATTTAGGTGTTCCTTATCCATTCCGACCACCATCGCCACCCCCCCAGTAGTACTTGTAATCTATCATTTGCTTGTAGTAGACACAACAACATGTACTGCTTCATTTAATTTTATTTTATTTAAACTGATCGCATTAACTTCCTCTTTTGGATTATGTGGATGTTTATTTCATATGGATCTTTGTGGATGTTTATATTCTAGATTGGCCACAAAAATGCTAAATTGCTTGCCTTGGCATTTCAATAAATGCTTTATTGAGCAATTTATCAAAATTTGTTGATGGATAGGGAGATATGATATATTTTACTATGTTGTTATGAAAAAAATCCATAAAATGATCAACTAATAGTGAAGAAATATAAATCGTGAGCAAGTTAAGGTTAATATAAATCTCACATTAAGCGAGAGTGTGAAATAGTATCAAACAAATAAAATATTCAATTACAGCCTGCCAAAATGAAATGACGTCAAATAGAAATAATATTTCTTCCTTCCGATTCTGAAAACTCACTCATCACCAAAGCAAGAATTAGAATGCAGGTTACAAAAAGGAAGACTTGTAAGTGTATTCCCTCCCACTAACTATGACATGGATGCATTGGTGCTGAAGTAATGCATGGGTTTTGAGAACACTTGAGAACTACTCCCACATTCATAAGCTGCTTCAATAGGGGATTCTGAAAATTGTAAACTTGAGCGACCTATCGCATAACTAGCATGACCGTCGTGTTACCAACACTTCCGAAATTAAAATTGTAAAAATTAATTTATTACTAATCGGTTATGCATATTGTTGCAAAATATTAGAAAACAATATCCAACAACTGTGAATACAAGTCACTTGATGTCATTGCTGGCAATAGGATAGGTTCGTGCAGTATGACCACCTAACCGGTAAACGCTACACTTTCAGTAGTCTCTCGCTGCTTTGTTGGTTGTTGCTAATCCTTTTGTTCTTACTATTATTGGATATAGTACCCTTGAATTTTGTTGTGCACCACATGTAAGGCTTAGGTTGGCAATTCGCTCCTGTCGAAACAGTTGTTGAAATTTCCATGTCAATTTCTTAATCTCAGCCAAAGCCTTTTTAAACGAGTCCTAGCTCTTTACGGCATGAAAGCACATTGTATTACTAGCGGTAAATAAAGCATTAAATCTTACAAAATTAGAAGCCTCACTGTCAACTTCTGGACCAACAAGGCTGAGTGAGTTATAGTCCTTCGCTGTTTTCGTCTAACAAGGAAGAACCATGCTATCAAGAATTTTTTTAAATTGTTCCACTTTCATGACGTGAAACATGTGTCGGTATAGGATTCCAACAGAATCTATCATTTGACATAAGTATTCTATTTTATTTTCTTGTTTTCTATAAACCATTATCCATTTAAAGTCCGCATTCTCGAACTGTGTGAGTGTGTAGTAGTTAGAATCAGTGCAATAAAGCCTTCAAACTGAATTAAAGTGGCTTCTTCATAAATTTCTTCCTTGATCCAATGGAATACCCTAATTGGAAAAAGAGCTACAACATACTTTTCTAGGCAACGTAAATGGGTTGACAATACAAAAGTACTGTATTTAGTTTTGAACTCATCTTTTCTTTCGGTGCAACGAATGCTACGGAGTGCATGATCAATTTGTTGCACGAATTCATATAATTTCAACCGGTATTAAAGAAAACGATTGAGATAAGAATTCATACTCTCACACTGCTGAATGCTTTCCATTCCAGCAAAAATACTTCCTTTAAGATACGCTTCAGCCCATTTATGTCACTTTGCATACATTTTCTTAACCCAAGCATTATCATGTAACTTGAACTCATCTAGTAAAGTAAACCATTGTTGGTCAAAATCACTTGGACTGAATCGGGTCAACATAAGATCAAGAAATTTACGAATGAAGTCTTTATTTTTTATATTTGCTTATGCACTCCTCTCTAAATGCCAACACCAAAGACGGTGAGTACATCCAACAAAAATAGTTTTAATTGCCTTAGACATTGCCTTGTCTCCATCGATAATTACGGACTTCGACTTCCGGTTACCCATGGCAGAAATAAAAGTTTGCAGTAGCCACATGTATTATTCAATTGTCTCATCTACGAGTAGGCCAAATCCAAACACGGTGGTTTTGCAATAATGGTTGGTGCCAACAAGGGTCACAAGTGGTTTCCGGTATGCATTAGTCTTGTACGTCGCATGAAATGCCAAAACATCCCTGAAGCACTTATAATCATACCGTGCCATGTAGTCCGTCCAAAACAAGTTTCTTAACCTATTCTTGTCGTCTAATGTGTACTCGTGATATAGCTTAGGATCATTGTCATCTTTTGTGGTAAAATATGCAATAGTTACTTTAGAATCAGTATCTCCAATCTCTGCACGTCTAGCCACATCCAATCTATTTTGCAAATCCTTACATTTAAATTTGAGATTTTCTATACCCCCAACTTGATCCCCTATGTAATCAACAACTTGGCATGTCTTCACACCAACATGCGTCAATGCCATAGCTTGAGCAAGATCTACTTCAATAACATGCCAATGTGAACGAAGTAGGTGTACTTCATTTGGAGAAGTCAGTGGATGATTGTGCTCTGCTATAAATTCTATCGCAATATACTTGCGGCTGCATTTGTCTTAATTCACTCGAAATGATGTTTTACAACCAATACGCATTATTGGTCATGGTTCTCACACTCTATTATCATTTGCCAAATATTTTTCAGCCCTATCTCCTTCTAGATTACAAACCCAGCGACGAATTGTAGTTCGGCCAGACTTCGACTTTTAAAGCTTGTTTCTTCTAACAATAAAACCAACCATTCTTGAGTAGTTCATATACCATGCATCTGCATCTTCTACTGAATCAAACTGAGCTCCAAGTACACTTGATGGATGTAACTCACCAATATTAGATGAAATACTCATATGTAACTCCTAGAAAATAATAACATTAAATATGGCCAAGAAATAAGATTCAATGACAATGGATATATTACAACACAATCATTTAACACCACACACCTTTCATACACTTTTAAAAACTAATCCAATGCCTGAGTGAATGTTGGAAAACCTAAATCGAAATTATAAATTTTCATCATTCCACACATGAGTTAAAATCTTTTTACATGACAAACACAAATTATAAACAAAACTTAAGTGTGCCTTATTTAAAAAACAAGTATTTTGCTCTAAATCACTTACTTGATTAATACTACAAGCTTTCATTGGTTTCAGCTGTAATAAAAATACCAATAGAGGTAAAACCAAATCTTGGTGGTTTCCCTTTTTTTACTA
The DNA here is from genome assembly GCA_030449905.1 of Luvunga scandens. NCBI lineage: Eukaryota > Viridiplantae > Streptophyta > Magnoliopsida > Sapindales > Rutaceae > Luvunga > Luvunga scandens. Next base: position 5,106 of record JASUUG010000408.1, on the reverse strand, counting down.
CATCATTTCAAATGAAAAATGAAAAAATAGTAATATATACATAGCTAAATTAATGAAGGGGCAATGCATTAATTTAACACTAGTGACTAAGTTATAAATGCAGTAATAAATGTATTAGGATAGTTGGTGAACGAAAAAGTTTAGGGGGGGAGGGGTTCCACTAAATATTACAAGCACCAAGGAACATCATACATGTAACGATTTACTTAGAATATGCAACAACTAACATGAAACATGAGTCGTCGAACAACTTCAAACACGAAACGTGAAACATGAAACCACTTGACTTGTAACATGAAACTTGAACATAAACATGAAGGGGGAGAAAAGAAAAGTTTGGGGGATTCGATAAATATTACATGCAACAGGAACATCAAACATGCAACAACCTACTTAGGACATCAAACATAAAACACGAACTTAAAACATAAAACATGAACGTAAACATGAAACGGGATGAAAAAAGAAAAATTTTGAGGTATTTGGAAAATAATTACAAGAAATATTGAACAATGAATATGAAAGAACTCACATAAAACATGCAAAAATAAACATAAAATATGAGGACTTCTGTAACAGTGAATATAAACGTCAAACATGAAATTCCGAACTTCCAACATGAAACATGAACATAAACATGAAATGGGGTAAAAGAAAGAAAAATTTCGAGGTATTTGAAAAATAATTACATGAAACATTAAACAGTAATATATGAAACACCTAACTTAAAACATCCAACAATGAATTTAAAATATAAGGACTTCTGTAACAGTGAATATAAAACGTCAAACACGAAACTCCGAACTTACAACGTGAAACATGAACGTAAACATGAAACGGGATGAAGAAAGAAAAATTTCAGGGTATTTGAAAAATAATTACATGAAATATTAAACAATAAATATGAAACACCTGACTTAAAACATGTAACAATGAATATAAAATATAAGGACTTCTGTAACAGTGAACATAAAACGTCAAACATAAAACTCTGAACTTGCAACGTGAAACATGAACATAAACATGAAATGTTGTGAAAAAAGAAAAATTTCGCGGTATTTGAAAAATAATTACATGAAACATTGAATAGTAAATATGAAACACCTGCCTTAAAATATGCAACAATGAACATAAAATATGAGTACTTCTTTAACAGTGAACATAAAACATCAAACATGAAACTCTGAACTTACGAAGAGAATCATGAACATAAACATGAAACGGGGTGAAAAAGGAAAAATTTTGAGGTATTTGAAAAATAATTACATGAAACATTGAATAGTAAATATGAAACGCTTTTTGACTTAAAACATGCAACAATGAACATAAAATATGAGTACTTTTTGTAGAAAGTGAACAAAAACGTCAAACATGAAACTCCGAACTTCCAACGTGAAACATGAAAATAAACATGAAACGGGATAAAAATGAAAAATTTCATGTATTTGAAAAATAATTACATAAAACATTGAACAGTAGTATATGAAACACCTAACTTAAAACATTGAACAATGAATTTAAAATATAAGGACTTCAGTAATAGTGAATATAAAACCTCACACACGAAACTCCGAACTTACAACGTGAAACATGAACGTAAACATGAAACAAGATGAATAAAGAAAAATTTTGAGGTATTTAAAAAATAATTACATGAAACATTGAACAAAAAATATGAAACACCTGACTTAAAATATGCAAAAATGAACATAAAATATGAGTACTTTTGTAACTGTGAACATAAAACGTCGAACATGAAACTCTGAACTTGCAACGTGAAACATGAACGTAAACATGAAACGGGGTGAAAAAAGAAAAATTTCGGGGTATGTGAAAAATAATTACATGAAGCATTGAACAGTAAGCATGAAATACTTTACTTAAAATATGCAACAATGAATATAAAATATGAGTACTTCTGTAGCAGTAAACATAAAAAGTTAAACATGAAACTCCAAACTTACAACATGAAACATGAGCATAAACATGAAACAGGGTGAAAAAAGAAAAATTTTGGAGTATTTAGAAAATAATTATATGAAAAATAAAACAATAAACATGAAACTTGAAATATTAAATACGAGACATATTTTATAGAAAATGGATTCAACTTTTATTTTTTTGTTAACACTCATTTTATTTTATTTTAAAAAAAAATTTATAGTAAAAAATAATTTTTTAGTTTTACTTAACCTGTCTTTTTTTGCATATTATTATTATTTAAATGAATTGACCCCCTCTATGATGCAGGGGCTTTCCCTGCATCATAGCCACCCCCCCTAAAATAATGCCGTTGAATCGAACCAACATTGCTTTTCCTTCTCCTTTCCTCAAGCCTCACTACAAAATCAAGAAAAACTTACAACAATATCCACAATAAAACACAAAGTTCTATAGTAAAAAATGTCATTAAACCAATAACGAGACATGTGTCTAATTTGCGAAGCTTAGTTTATCAAAGTTCAAACTGCTGCACGTTCGAAAATCAAACGAAAATTAAAGCATGAATAGAAAAACAAAATGTCACTAAGAACAACCATCGAACACCTTCCCTTCATTTCCTATCGTGCTTTCAGTGGATGCTTTACAATCTCCTCCTCTCACAAAACCAAAAATCCAAAACAAAAACCCACAATCATCAAATTCAAAGCGAAAGCCAACAACAAAACAAGAATCCCTATACACTCCTCAAACAAGACCTAATAGAAATCCTCACTCACTATGCTTCATTAGGGTTCAATGTCCCCAAATTATCAAAAAAATAGCACTTCCATCATATTGTGAAACATTTACATAAAAAATTAAAGTTAACAGTTGGGAACAAAATGCTTAAAGAGAAATTAAATAAATTGAGAACCTTCAGGTTCTTGAAGATCTATATAGGTCTAAGACTATAGCGTTTGCCATTTAATGGAATAGAATGAAAGCAGACATGTGTTATTCAACCTTTGTTTTGTTACGGAAATCGTGAGAAGAAATAAAGAGAAAAGACCTTTTCAAAAATCAAAGCTATAGCTTGTTGATTCAAAGCGATGAAGGCAAGAATGACGGTGGTGTTGCGAGGTGGTGGTGGTGGAGTTGGCTATCATGTTGTGATGAAGATTGCATGGGTGGTCATGTCGTTAGTCAAAGAAGAGAAAAAGAGAAGCGGTGGTGTTGCCGATGGGGTGGTGGTGGAGTCAGGTGTTGCGTACGAAGGAAGATGGCTTGGTGTGGAGCGCTGTGTGTTCATGAAAGAACATGAGAATGAGAAAGTCGAGAGAAGGAGAAAGACCTATTACAAACTCACAAGGAGAGTCGGTTTATTTATCCGTGATTATAAATTTTAGTTAATGTAATGAGTCGTAATTATGGATAATAATTTGACCGTCTAAATTTTAGTCCAATTGACCCTATCCGAATTTTTAGGGCTTTGGCCCAAATATTCAGTGTTCGAACCTGCTCAAAGCAAATCCAACCCAACCCTATAATTAAAAAAAAAAACACACTCGCACAATAACACACACGATTACACTCATCACACACATCACAATCACACATAGACACACTCACAATCACAATTCACAAAAACACAAAAAGCGAAAACTAAACCAATCAAGCTTTGACTTCGAGCGGGCGAACCTTGCCACCGATGCAAGCGCCGCTCTTCTCCAATCGAGTCTCCCACTTCTTTATTGTCTCACCGAGTGACGCTGCCACACCCTAGTTGATTCAATTGAATTAGGCATTCAAGAAGCTTGCCCTCCAATTAACTGGGCACTGCCACACATGCCGCAGCCCAACTTTCACCCTCGTATTGGCCCTACGTTGTCGCCACCACCAACCGGAGCTGACTTTACTTGTCGGCTTCTACTAGTTTTAATTTTACAATTCATAAATATTAATTAATTTTTTTCATTTATGCTTATAGATTAATTTTTTGAATTTTAGCTAAATATATTTCTAATAATTATATAGTTATTAAATATTATATTTTAGTTAAATATAAGGCTATATAAGATTATAAATATAATTTATTAAGTTGTAATTGTAAATTAAGTCTAAATTATTATGTTATAAATATTAATTATCACATATAAATTAATTTAGAATTTGTGGATACTTTTAGCGTTAGTTCGAAGATAATGCAAGTAATTACTCTATCAAAAATCATAATAGTATTGAAGCAACATGCTTGATAAGATTAATATCTTTAACATAGCATTCGCTTATATAAACATACAAACCGGTATTGAATGTAACTGAATGCCTCTATTAAGTGATATCGGAAGACCACACAAGAAACCGCAATCATATTGTGAATTATAATAAATTTATGGCTCAAGAGCTATAAAATGAAGAGAAATTGCATCTCATTCTGTGTGGTTACCATTGTTTCTAAATGTTTTATTGACATTAGGAATCTTTCCTTGATAATCTAAGCACTAACACATAATCGTCATGAATTTAATAGTCCACAGTTTCATTGGACCCAGGTGTCACTGCTGTGTCAATTACGTTAAGTCCCCAACACCAGCTAAGTACCGTACTCAATAACAATAGCTCTAAGCTTTAAGCTCTTTCAGCCAAGCTGATATCTCCTCTCAATATTCAAGTGTTTCACTGCTCACTACTACAATACCATAAAGTTTTTAATAGCTGATCTTAAATTATTTTCCCCTCCAATTTAATATGGTTTCTACGAACTTTTTAATTAAGAAATAGCCCATATTGCTCAAGATTTCTTCACTAGGTATTGCAAATTCAACAAGAACATTAGCCGCAATAATCAAAGCATAATAGAACAAGTTATTTTGTACAATGGCTTGATCATTTCAATATAAATTATTATGTTGTAATTGTAATTGTAAATTATTATGTTGTAATTGTAAATTAAGTTTAATCATATTTTAAGTTTATAAATTATGAATTAATTTAAAGTTGTTATGCATTTAATATAGGTCATTATGTCAAATTCAAATGCATGGAAATCGAAATCATGGAGATTTTCATGTGGCAAAGAGAATATAAATGATGCCATTCAAGATGTCAAGGGTCTAAGAGGTTGAAAGAGTTGAAAAGGTATCTTGTAATGATGATGGGGTGCAACAAAGTAGCAATAAAAAA
>JASUUG010000407.1:600000-830323 GCA_030449905.1 Luvunga scandens | reverse complement strand
TTGATTTTACCACTCTTAGCTAAACAACTATTGAGCGAATTCGTATGAAAAGAATTGCATTATTTTGGAAAAAGGGTCCTAGTACTACACAAGATTAAAGGCGATGGGGGAGTGGGGGGTATTAGTTATATTTTATTTATAGACAAAATAAAGTTAATAAGGAGGGATATTAGGAGCCTTACCCCTAAGATTCATAGTGTAAAAATATATATTTATAAAAAAAAGACTAGAAAATAAAAATATAAAATATAAAACTAATATTGAAATTGTACTTTTTGTGGCTTTGAATTATAAAAAACATTAATTATAAATTTTAAGTCAATAGTATAAGTAATTTCTCTTTCAAAATAAATAACCATTCAATTATAATTTAAAAAAATCATTTTCCATCTTACTATGAATTATGAAGTGATGTCTCGATAAGTTTCATACTTAAAAATGCACATTCTGTTGTGGCTGTAGAAATAGGAAAGGTCAACACCAGACGAATTAATCTGTCAATTAAGAAATAGTAGGACTTCATTGTTTAAACTAATCACCAACATAGCTCAAAAATATAAGCAATGTTTTGAAATCGTGGATGAGAAAGCACATCAATCTTATAATGAACTAATTCTCCATTCAAAGCAAGCATCTCATTTGGAGTCAAATTACAAGGATAAAATTTCTAGCAAGAGAACTAATACTATCTTTTTCAAATTATTTGAACCCATCAATTAGATCCAAAGTTGAGCTTAAAGTAAGGAATTCCATAGTTTGCTTTGGGAAACTACTATTTAACTCTATCAATTGAAAATTTATTACAACATTAAATATATCAAAGTGATGATGATTTTCAACTATAATATAATCTTTTTGTTGATAAGAACGTCATGTGCCTTCCATATAACAAACAATAACATCAAGCATAGTAACACCATATTTTTCACAGGAGGATACTACACTTTTAATAAAATCATCCATCCACTATCTCAAACTCTTGCAAATGCCTTTTTGTACTTGAGATATAATTCAAAGTATTCAAGATGTCCAATGATTTTTTCATAATGCTCGACAAAGAATATAAAAAATTTCTAATAGTTTAATTAAAACCAAAAGCAAATAAACATAAACGATTTCATCTCTTTGTATTTTACTTTTAAGCTTCTCCATGTATATCTAATTAGATCTATCATCAATCATCTTTCTAAAACTTTATGACTTGCACTAGGACATCTTTATAAACCTACTAATTAGAAGTAAATGTGAGCTCAATAAGTATCTTTAACCCTTTTTAAGGTTCTAAATTGATTAGCTTTGTATGCTAGTTTTTAGGCTCTTCTAAATAAGCTATCAAATCTATGGTTTTTCTTTTTCTCAAATGATCTTAAAAAGTTAGGATAATGTTTGGAAAAAACTAGCAAAGTTAACAATGAAACTCAACGAAAAAACAAATAGTCATGCCTCATGCATTTCTTTGGATGTTGCAACTAATATGATTTGTAGTCAATAAGCAAAACAATGTATATAATAGACATATGGACAATCATTGTGAAAATAAAAAATAAGTAATCCATTCCATTCACCCGCCATATTACTATCACCATCATACCCTTAATCTCTTAATTTTTCAACTAAAAGATTATACCGAGCAAGGGCAATGCATATCCCATTTTTTAAAGTCCTTTGTTTCATCGACATTCACAATTTCAAAGAAACATTCTCGAACAAACCTATCATAATCAACATATCTCAAAATAATACCAATTTGTTCTTCAGGAGATTCATCAAGTGCCTCAAAAATTGGGATATAAAATTTAACATCGCCAACTTCCTCTTGAATCTTGTGTTGTGCTTTATTAACAATAATATTCCATAACTCCATTCGAACCTTAAGTGCTATGTTTGGGCATTTTTAGGAGTATTTTCTAACGTAATTTTATTAATCTCCTCATTTATTGTTGCTAACAATTTAATTAATTCAATAAAGTTTCTATGATTAAGAGAATTAACCAACTCATCATCATGAAAGCTCATGCTTGTTTCGCTAACCATTTGGTAGCTACTATTGAAGTTTTGAGTCACAATCTAATCTTTAAAACTAGTTGTGAAGATTAATATAAGCAAAAGGACATGTTTCTTCACAATAATTTTATTGATATATCATATATTTCTAATAATATAAGAATATCTTCGTATTCTGTTCTAGCTTGATCATACCAAGAAAAATAATTTTGCTTAACTAAAAATGTGTGGTAAAAAAATGTTAACATGTAGAAAATTTTAAACAAAAGTTTATAAACAAAATATTATGATAGAGACTTTATGGTTAAGCCAATTTTAGAAGTAAAACTAATTCTAATTGCTTTGAATCTGATTTTTTAATTGATGGGTATTTTCTTTGCTTAATTAAATTAAATGGATAACCTATTTTTCGTTTAACTAGTTTAACATTGATTTTATAAGTTTTATCTTATTTTTACAAGTGTTTATTTATTCACGATTTAAAAACTAGTTTTACTTGTTTTACCTTTCATTTTCTAATTTTATGTATAATTTATAAAATTTATATTTATCATGTGTTAATGCCATAATTTTATCCAACGACAACATAGAATTTTTCTAAAGAAAATTACTATTTTGTTTTCATTACTACTTTCAAATAGGTTACCAAGCATATTTTTCAAATTCAAATTATAAACATAAATTAAGCGAGGCTGAATTTAATTCTAGTTCAATTGGTTATTAACCTAACTCTTCAAATTTGTTCTTTCTCAAATCCCATCTAAAAATTAACAAATTAACTAAATAACGAGTGATTTCTCATAATCCCATCAAAAATTAACTAACCATCACACTTCTTCCTTAAAATCAAATTGTTATGTGAATAGTTCTCACTCTTTATATATTGATTTTAATCTTTATATATATATATATATATATATATAGAAGAGAGAGAGAGAGAGAGAGAGGGAGTGTATTCTGGTTATTTTTTTTTGGACATGCTTTTAAAGTAGTTGATTTAATAAATTCGAGAATTTAATATTGTTAAACAACGTAGCGTTGTAGTGCATTAAGCTTACTTCTCATAAACCACGACTAATAAATGTTCACGTTAAAGAACATAAAGGGGTGTGCACTCTTCGATAATGTGAACATGCACAAGTCCTCGTGCAACATGCATAAGTCCTCGTGTAATTTTACTTCATGACCTCTTCGATAAGACGGACTATTGATTCAAGCCATCGAAATTACTTAAAGAAAGGAGATGAAAAAGAAAAAGAAAAGAAAAAGCGTTGTGAGAAAAAAAAATAGAAGAAAAAAAGAAGAAAAAAAGAAGAAAGAAAAAAAAGAGAAAAAGGAGGAGGAGGAGAAAGGGGCGGCTAAGTCGGTAGTGTGTGACTGTGACCTTGTATGTTAGAGTTAGATGGGTATGGGTTTCTAAATTTTTTCTCTTTTTTTTTAATTTACTTAATTAACTCAATCGGGTTGACTATTATGTCTGGGTTAAATTTGAACCAAATACAACTCAATCGGTTTTGAGTTTTGAACCCAAACGGGTTCAAAGTTTCAATCTAAACCATACCAAACTCAAAAATAAATTTCTATTCAGTCGATTCGGGTTAACTCGATCCTAATGTCCACCACTAATGGCAATGAATTTTGGGTTTTATTTTCATTTTAGTGCCCGATCCAAATGCCCACCTCTAATGTCAATAAAGAAGGAGGGAAAGGGATCAACATCCATGTACGCATCCTGATACTCTACTTGTTATTTTTCGTACTCCCCATTCCCATCATAATTAATTGCGGGAGTTGAGAGGGGATGGAGATCATGAATAATAAAAGGATCAAGGATTCCAAAATAACTAATATTCTTACTTTTTTGAACTTGATTTAACTATATTAAAGTTAACGATAAAATCATATTACCAAAACAAAAACATCAAAATAGAATAAAATAATTAAATGATTTCTATTAGACTAAGTCAAATGTCATCAACATTACAAGATCATCTATGAAATTAAGCAAAAGTAAGCTTTAAATTCATAAAATTGATAATATCTCTTGCATTAACATTAATCCATTACAAAAATAAAACTATTTCTTACTTATGAATAAATTAATTTTAGTAAACTTAACTCAAATCTTTATTCTAGCACTTATTTATATTAATATTATAAATATTATGATATTTATTACTTAAATCCATATTGTTACTATTAAACTAAGAAGGATTGGTGATTTAATTAATTTCTTGTCCTTTCCATTAATAAAAATTAGATATAAAATTTTTCATATCCTTCTCGAATGAGAAAAAATGGCTCACGCCCGTGACATGCAACTTTTTCCATCGCTAAAACCAAATTGCCCTAGAAATTTTGGTATTCATTTCTAGGTATTCACATTATTTGGTTTTGGTCATGGCCCAGATCTTCAAAGCAGATCCATGCAAAGAGTTGTTTTACAATAATACCTCAAATTATAATTAAAATTACATCTTTCACCAAAAACCCTCCCGGCGACCAGGCCAAACACCAGACAGAAGCCATCACAGTCACAGGCGCACAGACCAAAACGAGTGAGTGAGCGAGCGGCAATGTTGAGGCCTATTTCTAGAGCAGCAGCTGCTGCTGCACTCTCCAAACAGGGAAACGACACCGTTTTGACCTCAACCTCAGTCCTCAATCACCAATTCTTCTACTCAACAAAAACACAAACAAAATCCAGCAAGAAGAAACAAGATGATAACAAGAAATCATCAAAATCCAAATCCCCCCGATGCCAACAGCTTATCCGCCGCCGCCGTGGCACAAGCCGACTCAGCCGATGACTTGGAGTCGCTTAGGGCGCGCGCGCGCCGTTTAGCCGAAGACGATCGAAACCCCTCCCTCGATGTGGGCCCCAATAACAGACCTCTCTTCACCCAATCCACTTCCCTCTCTCTGCTCACTCGCAAAGACGCTTGCACTTATTTCAAATTCAGGTATTAAAAAAATGATTTTCTCTTTTTTATTATTTTTAAATTTTCAGTAGTACAAAGCGTGTCACGTGTTGATTGGTTTGTATGCGCTCAGCGAGGACGGACTTAACGCCATGTTACCGGAGGGGTTACCGACGGGGACATTGGCGGAATTTAAAGACTCAATGCGGTATGAATTGCTTGTGAGGCAAAGCTTTTGGGATATTCGCGATAATTTCAGGCGAATTGTTGATCCTTCCTTACAATCAACAAACGGTGAATTAACTAATTAGTTAATTAATTAATTTTTAATTATTATCAAGTTAAATTATTGTCTTTACTGTGCCTTCAATTATTTAGTTTGTACTAGAGATTTGGTAGATTTTGGTTAGTTGTAATGGTGCACGTGCTTGTGTGGAACAAGGGTTTGTGGAGAAATAAAGCTAGAGTATTTTGTTTAGTCAAATATTATTTTTCAACAGAAGTTGTCATTTTTACTAGGTTTTGATGAAGGAATTCTGTGCTTTTTAAATCCTTTTTTTCATCTCAAACACAGTACTAAATCTCATGTGCTACTCATACATTGGGACACAGAAAAGTCTGTAGATGCAATTATCCTAGAGTTGAATTTGTGAAATATGTGCTACATTTAGAGTGTATCTTTTAAATGCTGTGCTAATACTTAGTTTGGAAAGTGCTGCAGCCAAATTGTTTAGTAAATGTCCACTTTTACTTAGCAGCTAATGTATGTCATTCGCACTCCTGCATATGCTTGACAAGCAGCGATTTCATCCCTCATTAGCTGTGAGTTAATTGAAAGCCACGACACCTCAAATCCCAAACATATCCTTTGGCTTTTAGTTTTTTCCAGGGCCAAAAATTAGGAAGCAAATTGTCTTGGATGGTCCTCTTTGTTGTGGAAAGAGTATAACACTTGCAATGCTTGTTCACTGGGCTCGTGAGGAAGGTTGGCTGGTGTTATATGTCCCTAGAGGATGGGAGTGGACTCATGGAGGATATTTTTATAAAAACCCACAAACTGGTCTTTGGGATACTCCTCTTCAGGCTGAAAATGTCCTCAAAGCAAGTATACCTCTTTCCCTTTTTCTTTTATTGTAGATAGTATTAGATTTTGTATGGATTGATAAAAAACTGTTGTCATGAATGATTAACAGTCACTTTTGTAACTCTATATGGTCTAAATTTAATGCTGATAATGGAATGAAAGTATAAAATTCCTTTACTCTTTACTGCTGGACAGACAACACTAGGCTGGGGAGAGGCATTAAGCAAAGGAAGCTATTATTCTCATAATGTCAACATAATGTCAACAGTGAAATTATGGTTGTTGACTATAAGCTGGTAGATACATGTCCCTACATTTATGGTGGAAATATTTTGGGAACACCCATTCCGCCTTTTTATGCTTTCATGCTTGATTCATCTTTTAGATATACAATGGAATTATATGTTCTTTAGATGTGTCGCCCATCCATGCTATACTTTTTGTTGCTTTATGGGTTAATTTTTTCTCCAGGACTTCATCAAGTATAATGAATCTCGTTTGAGAGAATTACCATGCCAAATACTTGATCCTATTCCTCAGGGAGAAGGAGCCGGTGTTGGATTGTTGAAAGGGGTTGATTCCAAGGAAATCTCGAAAGGTTCAACTCTATACAATTTGGTTCAAATGGGAATCAACCAAATGCATGCATCTGTCAGTGTTGTAGTTCGTTTGAGGAAAGAGTTATCACTTGTGAAAGATATCCCTGTGCTTGTTGCTGTTGATCAAGTGAGCACCAGTTCTAGTTCATTTATTTATTTATTTGTATTTATATTTATTAAAAGGTAGAAGGTGGGCAAAAGCCCAAATTAATTTTTAACACCCTTTCTCCCTTAGGAGGAATATTCAATTTTTTGAACAGTTTCTTTCTCCTTTTATTTATTTACTTTTTTTTTTCTGTTCTAACTTCTTGAGATTGACTGCAAATGTTTACAACTATCTGCTATCTCTTTCACTCATTTGTTGCGATTGCTTGTCTCCAGTATAATAACTGGTTTACATTCAGTGAATATGAAGAGCCAGTAACTATTCGCTCTACTCGACCATTACGCCAGAGAACTTGCAATGGTTAGTATCAACTCTTTCTTTGCTCTGCAAATTGTCTAAAAGTTTGCTTTCTATTAAATGATAATCTGTACAATATTAAAGCAATTCTGTATCTGCCTTTTGAATTTTTCCTAAGGCTTACGACAATTCAAATATCTTTAGATGGACTGGATGCTTTTACCAAAAGGTAACCTCCTAATGGTGTCAAGCACGCTTTTGAATACAATTATAACAGAAATGCTTGTCATCGGGTTCTGATGATCCAATCTTCGGCATCTGGATTGGCTTTTGTCCGTGTGCCTTTAATCTTTTCAATGGCAGTTAATATCTCATCTCTGTGGTATATCTGTTTGTAGTAAACCATGTTAATTCTTTGCTTTTCTTGGCAGGTGAATGCTTTTAGGTCTATGATGCATAATGACATGATGGTGGGTGCTTTCTCTCATTCAACTGCAGTAGGGAAGCTTCGCAAGGACTTGCCACACGTTCCAGTAGATGCCCGCATTAATTTGCCTCACTACAGTCTAGATGAAGCAGCAACTGTTTGCCACTACTATCAGATTTTAATAATTGACAGGATTTCCAGATTTTAAATTTATATAAAATTATTATGCCACCTGATTTTCTTTAGCATATTCATAATCCAAAAAAGAAGGTTTGACATTTGCAGCTGCATTTCATACCATGAATGAAAAATTTTGTGCTTCATTAAGACTGATATTTCTGAGCTACATGATTCGCGTAACCATATATAAGGAAAAGGTTGCATTCTCGGAGGAACATTTGTCCATGAATGAAGATTTTGTGCTTATTCAAGTAATAATAGAAGACCCTTGGATTAGACCTTTAGGTCAAGAAAAATCCCTTAGGTCCACCTACCTAGGATATTTATGTCCCACAGAGTTTGCAGACTGCCAAGGTTGTAGGGGCTGACAGTAGTCCCCAGTTCAGAACTTGGTGAACATAAAAAGGTTGAGGGATTTCCGTGTACCAAAACAATTGGGGGGTGAATTTCCTTGCTGCAGAATTATTTAGGTAAAGTGGTTTTTTGCTGAATTCCTTTCACTTCTCAGATTTTAATATGTTATAAAAAATAGGGAAGGATGTTAGTGCTTGTGATCATAAGGGGATTGAGTAAGATAATTAACCAAAAAAGGTTTGAATACTTTCCAGATCACAAGCTTGACAATTGTTCAGCTGCTTTGTCAACAATAGTAGGGCTTCTTTGAACCTATTGATTCTGTAACTTGGACCTGAACTATGTGCCTGTCAATTAATCAAGTAAACGAAGAATATGAATTTCCAAAGCTATGTAGTGTTATGTGTGTTTGCTGACTATGACAGGCAAAGATTAGTAAGCCATGAGGTATTTTCTGAGGAAAATTGAAAGAAAGTGTATTATTTAGCTAATGGGAATGGAGCAGAGATGAGGATGTTAGTTCCATTGATGCACTGACAATAGCATATTTGTTCACATGGCTTCCTGCTTCATCGGATTCAGAATACTAGTGGATTGAGTCCTTAACACTGATGAAATCAGTGACATTAGGGATTCTCATATTCAGTTTAATTATCTGGTTGAGATCATTGTTTATCGACATGAAGGATGCTGTTTAAAACTGATGCACCATGCATAAATCAGATCCCATTTTGTATTCCTTTTTTTTTTCCCAAAATAAATTTTGATCTTTATGTGACATTATCTGGGTGAGATCATTGTTCATTGGCATTTTATCAACATTTTTTATAATAATGCTACAGTCACGCAACCTTTTACTCAGTTTTATTGTTCCAAACCCCTATTATTATTTGAGTAATGTTCTAATTGCAAGTTTATTCCCAACTGAAGTTACTGAACCAAATCTTTACAATCTATTGGCACTTATAAGTTGGATACCTTGTTTCAGTAATATACTAATTTGAGAATATTTACGTGAAATTCTAAGTGATTTTGATGTATTGTATGTTTGTTTCACAGAAAGAACTTCCACAAATTTTTGAACTCTTCACCTTTATCAAGGATCTTTGTATTTAACTTGTATTTCAAGGTATGATGAACAGTGGCAGTATTGGAAAATGGGGTTTGACGAAGCGACCAAAAAAGGAAGGGATGAAAAATTTTCCTATATTAATTAATTCAAGTAATCTGCTTAATTTAGTGAAATCAGCAATACTTTCACAAATGGATAAATAAAGAAACAAATGAAAAAAGTGACAGCTTTCTTATCCTCAAATCTTCCATATACAACTCTAAACTTCTATCTTCTCATTTTAACTATATTCTATTCTATTCATATCTGAAAACTACAAGATAGGATCTCCATCCCCCTCACTCAGCATGTCTGTAAAACCTGCTTGATCAATCATACGGGCGATTAGACAATCATCAACAAAATTAGTTGGTAAATACAACATGTAACAAGCATGTCAAAATTTTCACCCAAGAGCACCAAACGACTACGTCATGTAACACTTTCTACTAAAGATTCATTTATCGGAATAATTTGTCGCACAAGCATCCCCAAGAACAAATATTCTTCAATTCTTAATTATACATAATTTCGACTATTTCAATAATTAATATCTGATATGGCTGAACTGAATTCAGAAAATATGTTCAGTCTCCTATACTCTGGGCACTCAACAAAAAAAACAAATTTTAACGGCAAAACCAATGGGCATTTACGGAAATAACTGAACATTCGGTTAAAAGAATAAAATCTGGGGTATAGAAATTCGAAAAAATTTATGTTTCATGAACTCATATCCAATATTCAACATCTGAGGTGAAGGATGTACTTACTTGGAGACAGTTCCGATTTTCTTGAAAATCCCCCAAGATTACTATATAAAAGATCTGAAATTGCAGGTAGCAACTTTTATCAGCCAAACAAATTTTATATAATAACATTTCATGGAACAAAAATGGCTATTGTTATGTAGCTCACCTTGCGTCAGGTGCAATTGCGCTACTGGAGGAAAAATTCAAAATCACACACTCAACAAAATACAGTAATTAAATTGTAGACTAAAAAATTTCATATTTTGGAGAGAGATAAGGGGTGGAGATAGATATTACAGTATTGTGCTCTAACAGTCGGTTCCAGCTTGAATCACCATCCGTGACTTTCACACAAGTAATAGCATTTTAAACTTGAGACATGTAACATGGTAATCTATCCTTCTGTTCTACAGTAGTCACTTCTATTACATTGATGTCAGTTGCAACCAGAGGAGCAAAATCCACAAATAACTACAATTGATGTCTAGGTCAGAATGGAGATTGGCACAGTGGGCATGATGATTTGTGAGAAGTTGAGAACCACTTGTAGAGGCAGGCTGAATGTAACTTGTGTTTGCATGTCTTGCAAGCAAGACGAGGAAGGCTATGGTTGGCAGTGTGGATGACGCTGTAACAAATTGGGCACTCCTCAACACCTTTGAATTCCTTGTCAAAATTGCACTTCCATATCCATATTGCTTCAGCTAAAGCTCCATTCCAAATCAAAAGTAGAGCAAAATTAATAATCTGCCAACCACAGATGTCCTCTTAAATATAATCGTTTCCATGCCAATTAATTGATCGTTTTGTCATTCTTTAAGCTTCTCTTTTCGTCCAAGGGCCATGATGGTGGATCATAACTCCGTGTATATAACCATGATCAAAGGATCTCACATCCATTGCATGAAGTAAAAAGAACAGTACACAGAGTATGAAGCCAGAGTGAGTACCTGATTACGAACAAACAACATCATTGACATCAACCACTTCCTCTGCTTCACTTCACTAATCCCTAGGCTCATACATTCAACATCAACAGGACATAATGGGTAGGATGCAGGAAGACGAATAATAAGATCCATTTTTGTCTCATCCTTTGTGCATGTGGCAACAACCTCATTTGCTGATTTGCTTACGGTAAGTGAAAAATTCTCATCAGCAATATTGGCCTTCTTTATCTGCAGTAGAATGCAATTAAGTCAGCGGTGTACCAGATCAATAGATTAAATTCATAACATCAGTAATGTCCCACTCTCCATTTCCTTTTTCAGAAAGTCAAGTCAATCACTGAATTTTAGAAAACAGTATTTAGGTGACTAGTCAAAAGAATATCAGATAAAAAAATCTGACAACAATTAATCTTCCCAACCATGTCCCTACACATACAACAATGAGAAACCCAAAGGGGGCAGAAATTTACTAAAAGTTTACCATTCCCTAGAAAATCATTATAATTAATTCTTTAGAATAAGTTGGAATCACATATAAGCTTAAATTTTATTATTAATATTTTTTTTATGAAATAATTATTAATATTATTATTACAACTGCTATTTTTTATAATAAGCTGCTAAAACTTGGATGAATTCTATGATCACATATACTCATAGAGCTTGAGGTTTGCATAATATAAGAACTTCACATAACTAGAAATTAAACATTTTATTGAGCTATATAGAACACCTGACATAGTTCATTTGCAATTAGAGGAGGGCTGCACCACACTCGTGTGAAGGACTCAACCAAAGATGAAATGGACCGGCCACGTAAGTCACTAAACCACCCTCGAACATAAGCAGGAAGAACACAAAGCATCAAACCATAGATTGCTCCAGCAAGTGAAGCCAGTTTCACAGGTTCAACAGGCCAAAGTGATTCCACAGGAAACAATAATGACCCTGTTGTGATAGCATGTTTTGCTGCAGTTGCAGCTGCTGATACCTTGGCAGGAAGATCCCCATCTTTCTTTTTCAGATCTTGCATCACGCACAATTCCAAAGGAATATGCTGCTGGAAAATGCAATCTAATATCACTCTATTAGCTGAATCTAGAATATACTGGACCAATCTCTCCCTTTGCGATGTTAATGATGGTAAAGATGATAAGTGAGATAGCAACAAAGACCATGCAAGGAATACGTTCACCTGTGGATTAGAGAAGACAATTACATCAGTCCATATTTTTTTTTTTGGTTGTTTTTCTTTTTTTTTTTTTTGGGGAAGGGGGGGAAGAAGAGATCCACTAACCAAAAATTCAAAAGAGATAAATAGGTTCACTGTGGTAAAAGCAAATTTACCCGTTCTTGGGCTGTCAAATCCATTTCAACAATCTGGAAGGGTAACTTCTCAATCATGCAAGAGATTTCATGCTGCAAATGCACAGTTTCTGATGACAAATCAAGACAGTTCGTGTCCTGGTCAACGCCAGAATCAGCACCCAAAGAAGATACAGAATCCTCACTAAGTATAGCCAACTGAGAAACAGGATCAGCTGACAAAACAGCAAAAGCAGCATACTGCAATGGTGCAATTGGTTTAGAAGAAAATAAAATAGCATATAAAGCAGTCATAGGCCCTTTGCATAAACCCCAAAACTCAACTGACTTCACCGCTCTGTCTCTAACATGAGGAGATGAGTTAACAACACTTGATGCCACCAACTCCCAGAAACAAAAATGGTCAAGCCGTGATGACGCAATAACCGAAGCACTTTCAAGACCATAGGAACTTGTAATAGCCTCAGAAATGCCAGTGCAGAAAAATAAGCGAAGAATACCTTCTGTGATCCGGTTTCTAACACGGTCCCATCTTTCTGTTCTCAAGGGGCTGGAATTATCTGAGTCTTCAGTTCCATGACATAGCAGAATATTACGGCACAGAGAAAATGATAAAATGGCATTTCTCACATTATTTATAGGAGAAGGGTCTGAAATAGAAACAATTTTTTCAAGCTTCTCAATAATGTCATCCAAATTATTAGAAGAAGAGCTTTCAGCAATAGCATCGTTCACATTTTCAGCAGCCTCTTCCATGATCACAACTGCTGATTGAATCCAACTCCTCAAGTGTGAGAACACAGGACCAATCATCTTCAGTAAATTCCTTCCAGCAATAGCCAACAGAAATTACCATTGGCCGTGATAGCAACACCTGCACCACTGGCAGCTGATTGGCTATACTGCCTCCATGCCTCTGCTTCCGAAACAATCAAGCAACAGTGTTCTCTCATCATGACTGATATTCCTCTCCAGCTTAAACAGTTCTGCTCCCCCTCTTCCACTTAGAGGATAGCAAGAAATAACCAACTGAAACCATTCTTCCATATCTGCAAGAAATAAAATGATAGCATCAATATGATTGATCAAAGAGGAAATGCCAGATTTGAATGAAATGAAGAGTTAGCACAAACTCTAATGTCCTGTACACCAAGTTGGGGGAAAAAAGGGCTAATCATAGTTATAAAGACACAATGCTTTGTTCAGTCTCTCACAGGGTCATGTAAAGTCAGACAGTGCAGCATACTACCAAAAAAATAGACAAGTGAGCAGAACCAGACTATTACTTATTTGAATAAATTGAAAATAGCATGCTTTACCTTCTCCAGACTGCCATGTAACCAAAAGTGGGAATAATACAGTTCGCTGGAGCCAACCTCTAATTCTATCCTGCACCTGATGTCCTTTAGAAGTATCTGAGTCAACACCTCTACCATATTCATCAGAACCAACGCTTAATGTTCGTACAAGGACACTAATAATTGGAGGAAGAATTCTCAAGCAATTCTTATTGATTGCTTCACCAATAAAAAGTTTATTTACAAGCAGGTCAAACAGAATCATAGCTTTGTCTCTTTCCCACATATCATTTTTTAACAAAGTGACAAGCAAAGACACAAGAGCTCTCAGGAAGTGTTCTTCAATAAGCTCCACTTTATCATCTAAAGGAGGCCACATATCAAACAAACTCTGTGAACAGTTTCCTCCATGAACAAGAGCACCATCAAGTAAAATGTTAAAAATGGAATCTAACAAGTTTTGCTGAGATGCTAAATTTCTACTCTTGGCATGTGAACACAGCAAAGGTAAGAAAGAATCTAGGGCATTGCCTCCCGGCCATTTCCATGTGCATAATACTTCAGCAGCAAGCCAGGCTCTAGAAGGAACCTCGCTAATTGTTTCCTCAGGCGGAGATGGACAAGCATGCGTAACATGACCAGCAACAACTTTTTGAAGCCCAACTTTTGAGATAATCTTATCAATTAAAGAAACAAACCTGTGATGCCCAGATACCTGCTCATGATTATATTTTTGAAACATGTCAGCTGCTAAATCCAGTTATGTGACAAATTCAATTATTACTGAATTGATCAAACTATATCCTCTTTCACGGGTACAGGTACTGGTCTGAGGACAGATAAAAAGCTCAAACACTGTTTCCTAAAGAGTGGTAAAGCATACAGATTTTTAATGGTGAGCTTCTCGGGGTATGGCTCTTGTTCTCATACCACACTAGTCTTACCGAGTGTCACTGTAACTTGGTATATCACTCTATTCCTCAATACATACATGGGATAGTAAAGGAAACAAAATTACTCACCTAAACTGTGGTACTCTTCACTTACATTGACTTCTTAGCCCCCAGATTTTTTTTTTTGGGATATTCGTCATCAGAGCATCTTTTTAGTTTACAACCACTAACACCAGAGATTTTATTTTCTTAATCACACTGGATTGGCATTACAGATAAGCACATTGTCTTTTTTTCAGGAAAAGTATACAAATGGAGGTTGACAACTAATTATGAGATTATTGACACTTAAAGATTGTAAAACAACCAGATAACCTAGAATCATGACTTAGTAATGCGCATACAGCTTGCACAACAGCTAAAACGGCACACACAGTTGATTTAAAAGTTCAAAATCTGGAAGCGGTTGAACATAAAAAGATTTCCATAGGTTGAAGAACTAAGATTAGAGACGAAATCTTCTGTCATTACAGCCAAGAATGTTGAGCAAAAGAAGAGGTACCATAAAAAAAGGCACAAAGGAAATGGAACTAGAGCACATGGTACCCCAGTTCATTGGGCACATAAAGATAAGGCTATGTCAATACTAACAGTTCCAACACCACATACTGCCAAAACATTATTCCATATTATGCATCCTAATGTTGTTCCCTGAAATATGTCCAAACTTTGCGAAAATTCTTAAATAGACATGTAAAAGCAAACAAAAAAGTAATAGCACGACCACACCACCCCCCCCAAAAAAAACCACAATAAATTAATGAAAATGTCTACTCACATATATATTAAGAGACTCATTTTCAGTATTTAAGGCATCCGATTCCTTTGGGGTGCTTAAATTGGGATTGATCCACAAAGGCCATGTGGCATCCCTGCTCAGAAGCTGGTCTAACAGATTTTGTTCCTCATATGGATTCTGACTAAGATACTCGAGTATTTCAACCATCCACAAGTAGCACAAAGATACAAGTTTATCACTCTTTATATTATGTTCCTTGAAAATGGCATTCGTAACAGAGTGAATCAAGATACTCCACAATTTCTTCCGATTGTAAATGTTGAGACTTCTCCAGAATCCATTGCTTATCTTGGAATGAAAAACATGCACGGATTTGCAAACAGTCAACCTCGCTTGATTTTCTTCATGGATTCATCATCAAGTGTATCATCTAACACTGTTGCCATGCTACACTCCCAGTCAATGATAAATAGAGCAGCTGAAATACTTGAAAGAAGGCTACTTTCATCATCAATTGTCTTTAAGCAAAAGAAGCTACCATCAAGTATGTCCAATGTAAACAGCGCCATCTCAATCACATTTACAGATTTTCCAATTTCAAACCTGAAATCTTTTGCTTCAGAAGTTAATAAAGAACTCGCATCTCTAACCCAAGTGAAAGAGGATTCCCCAAGAAATGTGATTAATTTTTTAAGAATCTCCTTGAATATCATTATCAATACGTTTGTAGACACAAAAGAAACTGGATTGGCTTCAGTTGAGACACCAAGAAGAGCACTGCAGGTAAGACAAAATAAGATTTGCATGCAAGTATAAAAAACATAAAAAGAGAAAGAAAGAACTCAAATAAGCAATTATATATTTATGTGCTTAAAGAACACAATTAAGTTGCCTTCATATGAAAAAAAAAAAAAACCAATAATCCCTGGCCCCAAAATACGTACACCTTGTCATTTTAGTACAGCTTGAGCATCTTCTATGGATAGAACAAGAGCACTTCACAAAGAAGGAGTTTGTTAACATAAGATAAAATCTTTCATCATTGTATTATGAACGTATTTCCTGGAACTGAGTATTTCCTAGGATGCAATATGCTGGACCAGTACTTGCATGTTGGATAAAACCTGTGATGAGCTAGTTTTATATCATGTATTCTCAAAGTATAAAATTGCACCAAATTGGCATCTGAAGCCAATCAAAAATAAGGGTTGATGAGGTTAATTAAAGAAGTTCTTCAATAAGATTTGCACATGTTACCACGTCATGGGAAGAACAAGAATGAGAATGAATTTAATATCACTTAGGAAATTCCTAATGTTACTACGTTTCTAATATTTAATGTGGTAAGAATATTGATCAAATCAAACCAGAGTTGGAGGTCAGTTCCAGCACTCAAACCTAAATGATCAAATTTTCATATCTAGACTCTTTATTAACATACCGCATTAACCGCGCATCAGAAGTGCCAAAAGGAGGAAACGAACAGGCAATAGCAACAGCAATAGAATCCAGAAGCTCATGATGCAAATGATCCAGGTGAGAAAATTGCCAACTTGTGGAATGTTCTCCCACCTTCTGTTTAGTAATTTTATCTCTTAACTTCTTGAAGAGCATTCTAGTACAAATATATGGCTGGGCTCTAAGGAGCCAGGCTCGAACCCAGAATGCTTTACATTAGCTGCATATGACATTACAGCACACCATTGGTCAAGAAAACATTCTTCATCAAGCAACATAAGCAAAAGATCCAATCGAGAGCTCATGGAATGATTATAGCCGTCCAGGCACCAAGGCACAAATGCTTCCTCAAACACTTGCAGAAAAGACCCTGAATCCACCATCTGATCCCCATCATCAGTAATAAAGAGTTCGCGAACAATCTTGCGTGGTCCAAATACTGATATCGAAACTGATAAAAGTCTTATACCATTTACAGAATCCTAATGTAAAAGATAAAAGGAGAATAAATAATAAATAAGAGCACATGAGAAAAATGCATTTGAAAATATGCAAAAGGACATCCCCAAAAAAGTATAATAGTATCTCATATCCAATACCCCAAAGAGCACCAAGAAAAAAACTCCTAGAGGATTTTGATTCATGACGCAAGCTATTCTACATGCTTCATTCTCTCAAAAACACAAAATGCCTCAAGGTTCCTATGAGAATGGAAGGGAGGACATTAGGCCTATTGACTCTGTCTTCGGAAAAACTTATATAATAGAATACGCTCCCAGGCCAACCTAACCATGCACATAGGCTGAGAGCAAAAGTATCTGTTTAGGATTCTGTTCGATGGGAACACTAAAGACATTTCAACAGACCCCAAACAAGTAGTAGTAAGCTTGGTGTAATAACAGTCAGCATACATGTATTTATGAACATCATGGGCAAATTATTAAGGGCAATACATACTTACCAGAGATTTTATCATTGGGAAAGATTTGGCCAGCATTGATCCCACTAAATAAACCAAAGGCCAATCTTCACCTTTCTGAATTGCATGTTGCTCCAGTAAAGATAAAAATTTAATGATCTGCTCTCCACTAAATAAACCGAAGTTTTCTTTTTGCTGAACCACCTGCAAGCAAGTCTCATGGAATGTTGTACAGAAGGAGGAGAGCAATTCATGTTCCAGCAAGTATATGCCCAAGAGAATTTCAACGATGCATTTTCCCAATTCTTGGAAATAACTCTTAGGATACTTCATATTCAGTGTGTCTGCATTCTTCTCATTGGAAGGTAGATTGCCATCCTCAGGTGGATTCGTAGACATTCCTGAGAGTTGGCTGTTCTGACCTTTTGAGCAACCAAAGAACAGGTAATCTTGCCACAGAAGCTTCACAAGAATATTGTCAACAAGAGCCACTCAAAAATGAAAAATGGAATCAACACTATCAAAATATCTAGCACAGCACAGAACAAAGCAAGCATAACTAAATGCATATACATATTACGAATATATGGGCAACTAGATGCAGCAGTATATAGAAGGAAAGCTGTTCAACAAAAGCACACCTGGATGCATTAAGTAATCCCCAAAGGAAACATTCTTTGAATGCCCCGAAAAATGCTTTATGATCTGAATTTGAGGGATGTGGCTGGTTCCTTCGAGCCCACAAGCTATTAAAAAAATCTTGAAAGAATTTATCTGCAGCCACTGCTTTAGGAGGCACAATGTCTAAAAACAGAACCAAAGCAGGATAAGAAACCTGCTGAGATCCAAAACACCCATTTTTAAGAAAATGCCAAAACCGATTCAGTATAGTTTTCTGAGCATTCAACACCATCCAACTGTCTGGGAATCGCTTTGAAAGTAATAATATCGCATCCCACATGGAAGAATGACAAACAGGATCCTTTTCCTGGAAAGCACCAAGAATTATAGTCACAATAATTTTCAAATTTCCTTCATTAAACACATGTGGAATGTTTTTAATATAACTCTTTAACACCGAATAGGTAGCTGATCGTATAGAAACACTTTGAGATTTCAGAAAGTCTAGAAAGTATTTATGATCTGAGAACAACTTTTCCGAGAACGAAACAGCAATTGCCCTAGCCTTAGATGCATGTTTTGGTTCAGCAGTTATGTTCTCAAAACCAGGTCTTCCAAGGTGTTCACAAGCTAAAACATCAAGAAGTGTTGCCAATGCGAGCAATGATGATGATATCACCTGCACTCCAAGCAAATAAAGTCAAACTCAGGACTAGATCAAATGATAGGACAAATTACATTACAACAAATGGAGAATGTAACAACCACAATTACAATGATGCTGAAAGAAATGAATAGTAGCTCTCCATATTTTGTTTAAAACATTTAGAGAAGTTTTTACTGATAATTAATAAGTACCCTATACAAGACTTTCCTTGAATGGTTGGGTCAACTAATATTAATTTATGTTCACACTTAAATCATAAAAATAGAAAATGAATTCCAAATGTCAAATGGTGCCCCTGATCCACACCTGCTGGTGCTTCTCTTCCAACTCATCAAAGGCAACGGCTTTATCAGACAGATTTTGAGGTGTAAGCTTGAGGTTTTCTTCCAAATATATGAATACCTCAGTTGCGCATAGAAGCAAAGCATCTAATCTCTTTTCCTGGGCAGGAAAGGCTGCCTGTTGAAAACAGCCAAGTAATGAGACGAAATAAAACTAAAGCGGTAACGCCAAAATTGGGGGATACATAGATAGCTTTTTTGATACGAGAACAGAAGATAAATTGATGATACTTTCCAACATCAAGTGTAAGAACATTAAAAATTTTTTTATAAACATCAAAATTATCTGTAAATTGGTCATTACCCACACAGGATAAGCAAAGATAAAAAATCATAATTTGATCAAGTCATCAAAAGAAGTGAAACTCTCTACCCACCAGTACCAGAAACTATTGGTAGGTATAGAAAATTCCCTGTCGTCCAACAATTCATCAAAGGAAGTGAATCTCTATCTAGCAGTTCCAGAAACTATTGGCAGTTATAGAAAATTACCTGTTGTCCAACACCAATTGTTTTGACAGAGAAAATGTCTATGCTTGATTAGTCATCATAAGAATTAAATGATAAGGATGCAAAGGTTGCCTCACAACTGCATTGCTTAAATGATAAGAACTGCCGCAAATTTTTCAGGGGTTCAAATGGGCAAATGGCAAGGATTGAAGCCCAATTTCATAAAATCTGGGAGCTCAAGCAAGATAAGAGATGGAATAATGTCCCAGGTTTAGGAGCAAATTTCCCCTTAGAATAGTACGATAATGTACGTACAAAACCTGACGTATTATTCTCATTATTTTTGCATTAATTAAAATGACATGGTTCAGAAAAGAAGACCTAATATGGCTTTATTTCCAGAATGGTGTGTCGTTTGTAAAAAAACTTCAGAGAATGTTGATCATCTATTTCTTCACTGCACTGCTGCCTACTTTTTGTGGTCTAACTTATTTAAGACATTCAATCTAAGCTGGTCAGCTCCTGCCTCATGTTATTCCCTACTTTTGGAAAGCTTTTCTTGCTTGAAAAGGAAAAAAAAAGCAAGGGTTCTTTGGAACTGTGCAGTCTTGGCTATTTTTTGGGTGGTGTGGAATGAAAGAAACCAAAGAATCTTCGATAACAAAACTGGAGAAGATCCTTCACACCTATGGGACAAAGTCAAGTTCTGGGCTTCCCTATAGGCATCCATTACTACTGAATTCAAAGACATCTCTTTCTTTTTTATTTTGCTTAATTGGGAAGCTTCTGTATCTTAAGAGGGCTGCATTCTTAGTGAGCTAGTGTTTTGGGGTATTGGGATATTTTGATTTGTGCAATTTTTAGTGTTCTTTTTAGTTTGGGACTTCTCGTCCTTTCTCTGTCGATTTGTAGTCCTTCCGTTCCTTGTACATGTTTCTTTTAGTTTTATGATATTTTGTTTCTTAGCAAAAAAAAAAAATGAGTATTAATTCATTATAATTTTCATTTCTTTTACCATCTTTGATCGACACCTCAACAGAAAGTTCAGTTCCAATACAATGCTTTGATGTATAGAATTAGATCAAGAATGTTGTACACCCTCCACATTGAGTTGGTACACAACTTATTTTACCACTTTGCTTCTGAAACAGTTTGCTCAAGTTTAGAACTGAGAAAATTAAGGGGTATTAAAAAAGACCTGTAATGATCGCTTTGCAGCTTGAGAAACTTCAGAATTTGAATCAAACTGAGAAAACCACCACGGACCCATCAAAGACTTCAGATGCGGAGCCAAATCTCTCCTGAGTGCATACAAGTGATTTTGCAAGCAAATTCTCAGCATAAATCAAACAAAGAAATAATCTACTGCATTGAATTCAACGGAAGATTGTTGAAGATAAACTTGCACATGCAAATACAAGAGACATTCAAAAAATTTTGAAGCATATGAATAAAAAATGAGGCAAGTGGACGAGGGTTATACAGAATCTCATAGGTGCCCACATATTGGACCAGGGTTATACAGAATCTCATAGATGCCCACATATTGGACCAGGGTCATACAGAATCTCATAGTTGCTCAAATATTGGACCAGGGTTATACAGAATCTCATAGGTGCCCACATATAGAAGGTAACAGTTTTATTTCACTCTCGACCTCTCTACATAGCTCACAAATAGTCTCATGTCACTTAAAGCACACCCTTGCAGTGGATAAATTAATCTCCTTACCAGATGTAGATTCTTAAAGGAAAAGACGAATATAGTGGTTGCCAAATTAAAATTTAACATAAAAAGGAACCACATAAATGCATATCTCAATAAAAATAACTAATAGTAGGCAGGAGAAGGAACCTATGATGAGGCTTCATGGCTCCAAAAAGATTCAAAAACCATATAATCCCAAAAGAAAACACAAAGTTACCCCTGATCTTTTATTTTCGGTGTAAAGCTTACTTATCAAGCTAACTTCCCAGAAGCAACACAAGCACTAGGTCATAGGACGTGACATTTTTAAAGATAAAAACCAAAGCAAATGAAATTTCCCAGATTTTCAGATAAGTTGTATCAAACAGAAGTAAAGGAGAAGATAGCTATAAATCAAGAATCCATCATACCCAACCGTGATGACAAGACTAGTCATCGTCTCATGGGTGGCTCGCCGAACCTCTCTACTATAATCCAGCAACAGCCTTTTGTATTCAAATGCCTACACAAAAAGAGCAATATACCAAATATTACGCAATAGAGGAAAACACCCGATTTACCAAAGTAGAATTGAACTTAATTAAGCATAACTCTATTGCCTGCAGGAACTATAGTTCAGTATAGTTTTTCAATATGTATTCGTTATATCAAACACTAAAAGTAATGGTCCATCTAGGTCTAATAATTGCTAACCAATCCAAGTGCGGTAAAACAACTCTTAAAAACAAAGTTTTGGAGATCTTAGCAGACACCGATTGATGAATGTGTTATAGGTCTCAACTCAAGCCAAATTGTCTCCTCTGTTCTCTATTTCATATATAATTCTTCTACTAAAGATTAAAAAAATATAAAAAAAATGGAGCTCAAGAAGATGAGCATAGTAAATTTTAAAAAAAAAAAGTGAGAGAGAGAAACAAAAAGATTATATATGATTAAAAATCTAAAGGCCCAAAACTAATGCACAGATAATTGCTTCTATGTCAAACTCAAAACACAGAGAACTCCTTCAATCTTGCAATCAACAATAACATAGATCTATAACTCCTGAGTAAAGTGAAATTCAAAGCTGCTCCCTTCCTCTCTCTTTTTATATGCATTCCTTTCATACCCACGATTAAGTTTAAGTACCTTCAACAATGTTTCCTTCATTTCATCATAGATCAGTCCCAAAATCTTAGGTAACTTGTTGAGACAATCCTTACAACCCCCGAATCCAATTAAATTAGACATTTCCCATTTTACTTACAAGTTTCTCGAATAGGGTTTCAACACAACCACTAAATAGTACAAAGTTAGATGCTTCTCTCTATCTTAAAGTCCTACACGGACGAACATACAAGCACAAAACAAAATGCTCACATACAAACTTTCTTACTTTAGGTACCTCAATTGGTGTTTATTTATAACCACTAAATATAACTATACTCTTTTTTTATACTATGCACATATTAGCAAATATAATAAATAACATACCCATTGAGGAATGATTGGTGCTATGTCCTTTCCAGATTTTTCCTTAAGCAGAGCAGACAGAGATGACAAAGCCTTCAGCTGTTGAAAAATTCATCACACAAAATTATCACCAAATTGAAACAGTCACACCAATTATATTTCAACAAGTAACCAATCTAAAGTATCCAGAATTAACATACATTTTCATACTGTACAACAAACGCCACAGTGCCCACGGTGTCCATCATATTTTGGGAAACTTATAGGTACATCCTCTGAGGTTGGCCTTGTCATATACAAAAAATAAATTTTTCCCCAGAGAGTTTTTCCTTGTTTTTTGTTTGTCAAAATAGTTCCTTTACACCAAACCGTACGGTTCTTCATTTATTATCTACGTAATAAAACAAAATGATTATACATTAATACTACCTTGGTGATGGGGTCTTTCCTAGCAAGCCTCTTCAAATGTTGTGCCACCTCGCTATCTATGTCCCTCATAGCCAATATCAAAATTACCCAAAGTTATCTAGAAGAGAACAATCACAACTACAGATACATCATTTAATCAGAACAATTCATCGTGGCCATTACAAATTAGCACATTCAAGATATGCTTGAGAGCATATCCATGGCTATGAAATAAAATCACTAGTTGTTAAGCATGATTGAGCAAGTGAGTGATAAATATTCTCTGCCAAGAAAGAATTGGGTGTCTTGCAAGCACTTTAGCCATTTGTCCGTGCGTCCACACACACACACACATATGAGTATATATATGTATGCATACCCACACACACATATCTATATATGAAGAAAAAAGATAGGAGGGCGGGCAAAGCCCAAGTGACATTTGTCCCCTACCTTCCCCAAGGATTTGACTCAGGTGGCCAGTCAAAGAAAACTGCTTGAAACACACAGCCAAGCCCCCAGGCCATTCGTGTACAAGAATCACTTTTTAACAATAATGAAAATACACACAATATTATTGCTTAGGAGCTATCACTGTGACTATAAAAGCATTAAAAAAAAAAAAAAGCAATCATGATATAACACGAAACAATGATATAAATCTTGCACAAAAGTAGACTAGAGAAAACAGAGTAATTTACCAAATAGGGGCTTGATTCTTCGGTAGATAGAGTAGATTCGAGGCGGGAATTACCGACGTAGCCACCGAATCCGACGGCTACACCAGCTGAAACCGACGGCAGCAGCGACGCAGCGAGACTGAAAAAGTAAATTAAATAAAATAAAAATAAATAAATTTACATGACTGCTGTAATTAATTAATTAATACGTAATGAGAAATAGAGAAGAACGAATTAAAAAAATTACCGGCTGCTTGAAGGACGAGCCTTTGCTCTACTTCCATCTCCTTTCTGTTTCCTCATTCTGTTTTCTCATAAACGAAAACGCAGTCGTTTTTGTAAACAGAGAGAGAGAGAGAGAGAGAGAGACGGCGAAGACCGGGGAGTCTGCAGCTAAATTGAATTGCAAGGGCGGTGGTCTGAATTAGGAGGTTAAAGATTTTTCTCCAGTACAGCACGGTATACAGTTGGAAACAAACGCCAATTACATCTTGCCACGTCAGAGATCAGTAGGCATACCATGCGTCGGTTTTATGCTGGTACCTGCCTAAAGTCCAAGTAATTGATTATTAAATAAAATATATTGATGTAATTACAGATATCCAGCCAGTTACTAGTTAGCTTGATTGTTAATGGGAAATTTATAATAATAATCATAAAATTTTTATAAATTATATAAATAATCACATAATTTTTTTTTATTAAAATTAGTCAAACCATAATATTTTGGACCATACTCTCTTTATCATTTTCACTTAATTTTTTTCAAAACGGAAGCATTTCTCCCAACAAAACTCTCACCAATCGCCGACACCAGAGAAGAACGACGTCAATCATCGGCGGCCAATCTCTAGGGCTCACGTCCAATAACATCAATCTCACAAAAATCAAGTCCAATAACAGTGAAGAGTAATTAGTGTTAAAAATTATATATTTATTAAAGGATAAAAATGTTATTTTATGTATATATTATAATTTATATTTATATTCATGTAATATATTAAGAATTATTAATTATGTTTTAATTATATTTAATTTTGAGTATTTTTATGTATTTATTAGATAAAATATTGATTTCACATAATTCGAGGCTCCAAATGAAAAAATGAAGGTCAAATTTAGATTCTGGAGGTCCGAAAACCTTAGGATAGGTCAAGATCAGCTTAAAATCCAGCTTTTGGAATAAAAAATTGACTTTTTCAATTAACCAAGCATTGATTGGATGATAAAATGAGTTTACAATAGATATGGATGCATTGGATAGCTGTCAATTTTGACTAAATCTCAACCGTTCATTATTCAATGGTCAAGATTGTGCCACGTGGCAATGGTTTGTGAAGCAAGTTGAAGGATCCGAATCTTTGTATTTAGGTCAACCCAATCCAGCCATTAACCCGCCAAATCTCAACCGTTCTTTGATCAAATCGGACGTTTCATATGATGCCACGTGTAAGGTTGACTTTTGAAGTTTGACCAGCCGTTGGATCTTGATCTAATGGTTGTGTGGAGCTTGATCTAATGGTTGTGTGGAGCGCATGCATCAAGCTTATCATAGACCGCAAAGCACTGGATTATAAATTTATTTTTCTATAAATAAAGCCTCATTTTTGTGTTTTGATCATCCCTCTTCCTTTCAAATTCTCTCAATCCCCTTGTAATCCTCTTTTCCAGATGTGTTTTAATATTTTGTGTAATTATTTTTATAAATAATATTAGTTTTATTCTCAATTTTAGTTGTTTTATTTCCTTTTTAATTATAAGTAATTTAATTTCAAGAATTATTTTTATTTCAATCATGCTTAATTAAATAATAATAGTTAGGGTAAGGTGAAACTCTTGAGAAATAAATATTATTTAATCAAATTCTATTTTTAATTATATAAATTAAATTATTTTCTAATTAATTTTATACATAATTTATATTTTGAAATTTTGATTTATTGTAGACAAATTAAATAGATTTTGGCACAATAAATTCTTAATATCTTAATATATGATATGGTAAGATGGTATTTTGATTTATTGTAGACAAATTAAATTTTGACACAATAAATACTTAATCCATAATAAAATTAATGAGAAAATAATAATAATTTATATAATTAATCTTTTGGGCAATAAATCCAAAAAAAATGGTAAAAAGAATTTGTTAAATTTTATTTACTATTAAGAGTGAATCCATAACCCTAACTAATTCAATTTCATAGTTTCACTTAAATTAAGTTTCATATATTCAAGTTTTATTTTTATTTTTTAGAAAAAGAGATAAAATAAACAAATTAAATCTTTTCTCTGTGGATCGACCTCGGACTTACCGAGTTATAATACAACAAGACACTCTTATACTTAGGAGTTAGAAATCACTTGTAAGTTGTGTCAAGTTTTTGGCGTTGTTGTCGGGGAGATGTATTTATTTTGTTTTAATTTATTTCGTTTTTATTTCTTCTTTTTTTTTATAAATTTTCATTTACCTCCTTTTTCTTTTCTTAAATTCTGTTCTATCCTTAAAATTTTTCAGACTTTCACTTTCACCCCAAAAATTTTTGTCTCCAGCTCTTTCTTCTTATAATTACAGTTTGACCACAAAATTCTAAGAAATTTACGATTAAATCCCTTGCCGAAATTTTCCATAATAATCAAATTTAGACTTATAACTTGAATTTCTTTGTACTTATTGGAACTTATTTGGACCTTGTTTGGACATTGTTTGGACTTTATTTAGACTCTATTTGGACATTATTTGGACTCAATAAACAGAATATTGACTTTAAAAATTACAATAAATGCCTAATAATTTGAATTAACATTTAATTGGTTGGTAATTTAAAAATAAAAGAAAAAAAAAGAAAAAAAAGAATCTACACGTTGAGGTAAGTATTCCTTATTTCTTCTTTCAATTTTTGCATTTTAATTTTTGCAATTTAATTTTCGCATTTATTTATTTTCTTCTTCTTTTAATTTTTGTAATTTAATTTTTTGCAATTTAATTTTCGCATTTTAATTTTCGTAATTTAATTTTCGCATTTTAATTTTCGTAATTTAATTTTCGCATTTTAATTTTCGTAATTTAATTTTCGCATTTATTTTTCTTCTTTATTTATTTATAAGGCAAGTTCAACCGCCTATTTAATTTCAATTAATTAATTTTAATTTTATTTATTTTGTATTTTTTTCTTGTATATTTATCTTGTTTATTTAATTTTCGGTTTGTTTTTATTTTGTGTAATTTTAATTTATTTATGTATTTATTTTTGTGTATTATTTTTACACTATAATTTCACACACATAATCATCATCATCATTGCATGAGACATTGGTCTCGAACTTCGAGTGGTAGATTAATTCGTAGATCTCAATCACCACCACCAATCATGGTTGAGATTTAAGACGAAAATCTTTTGGACCAACTTAATCCTTAAATTGATCAGGGAGACAATCATTCTCAACATAATGCACATGATCAGAATCAACCAAGAACCTTGAGAGACTACATGAATCCAACTAGAACCGGAGCCCCCTCGTGTATAGTATTTCCTCCAGAAGCAGTACGATTCAATTTCAAACCAGGTATTATCCAACTTTTACCAACATTTTATGGTTTAGAATCTGAGAATCCATACTTGCATCTAAGAGATTTTGAGGAAGTTTGTAATACATATACAGACCAAAATTGTAGAATGAACATAATTAGATTAAAGCTTTTTCCTTTTTCATTAAAAGATAAAGCTAAAACATGGCTACAAAACCTTAGATCTGGATCAATAAGAACTTAGAATAACATGCAAGAACGGTTTTTTTAAAAAAAAATTTCCACCTCATAAAACCAATTTTTTTAAAAGGCAAATCACTTCGTTCACTCAAAAAAATGGAGAAACATTATACCAATGTTGGGATAGATTTAAAGAATTGCTTAAAATATGCCCACACCATGGTTTTGAAACTTGGCGATTAGTCACTATTTCTACGAGGATTTGACACCCCAAAGTAGACAAGTTGTAGAAATTATGTGTAATGGTGAATTTAGAGATAAAAATCCTGAATATGCATTAGATTATCTTGACCAATTAGCTGAAAATGCACAACATTGGAATACTGTTGGAACTTTTGAATTGACAAATAAACCACAACCATCTCCATCCAGTGGAGGAATCTATAACCTTAGGGAAGATCATGATTTACAAGCAAAATTTGCATCCCTAGTTAGGAAGGTTGAAGCTTTAGAAAATAAAAAAAAATGATCAAGTGAAATCTGTTGAAGAAATTGCATGTAATATTTGTAGCTCTAATGATCATTTCACTCAAGATTGTCCTACTCTGCCTGCACTTTAAGAATGTTTGTATGATCAAGCAAATGTCATTAACACTTTTAATAAGCCAAACCCATATTCACAGACTTATAATTCTGGTTAGAGAAATCATCCAAATTTTAGTTTGAGGAATAATAATAATGCACAATCTTCACAAGCACCACCTTCACAAAATTTTCAAAATGCTCAGCTTTATGTACCATATGTTCCATCACCATGGAAAAATTTGAAAAATACAATGCATTCATTCATTAGGAAGCAAGATGTTATTAACAATCAAAATGCACAAACCTTTTCTGATTTGAAAGATACTCTTCCTAAAATTGCTTCTGCACTCACAATTCAAGAAAAAGGAAAATTTCCAGCTCAACCACAACCAAATCCTAAGATTCAACAAAATCCACCCATGGACCAAGTCAAGTCAGTTATAACTCTTCGTAGTGGTAAGGTTGTTGATAGACCTATTCCTGAACCTTGTGAAGATGAAAATTCAAAGGGTAAGAAAGGACTAAATAAACTTACACCTCGTGAAGAAATAACCATTGTTCCATCTGAACCACCATTTCCGCAAGCATTAAATAAATTAAGAAAATCAAACCACTCTTCTGAAATTTATGAAATCTTCAAGTAAGTAAAAGTTAACATTCCTTTGTTAGATGCAATCAAACAAGTACCTTCATATGCCAAATTTTTAAAAGATTTATGCATTGTCAAGAGGAAATTGAAGGTAAAAAAGAGTGCTTTCATGGCCGAACATGTAAGTACAATTCTGTCTACTAATAATAAGGTTAAATATAAAGATCCTGGTTGTCCTATTGTTTCTTGTATTATTGGTGATAACAGAATTGAGCATGCTTTACTAGACCTTGGTGCTAGTGTAAATTTGCTTCTATATTCAGTTTATCTTCAACTTAATATTGGTGAGCTAAAATCAACTTCAACTACACTTTTGCTTGCCGATAGATCAGTTAAAGTGCCAAAAGGAATAGTGGAAGATGCTTTAGTCCAAGTTGATAGATTTATATACCGTGTGGATTTTATTGTCTTAGAGACTGAACCTGTTGTGAATAATTATAAACCAATTCCTGTAATTTTGGGTCGACCATTTTTAGCAATTGCTAATGTTTTGATTAATTGTAGGAATGGTTTAATGAATTTGTCATTTGGAAATATGACTTTAGAATTGAATGTTTTTAACATGTGTAGGCAACCTAATAAAGAAAATGAGAATGAAGATGATACTGATGAACAAAAGGAATTGCTTGAATCTTGTATAGAGGAAAATATTCAAAAAGGAAATTTTTCTGAGCTTAGTGATGTTTGTTTGATTAATTCAATTGAATTAAATAAGCAATGTTGAGTACTAGAAAATGTGTATTTATAATGGAGAAAATCATCATTTTACACTCCAAGTCTCACTAACATCCCTATTTTTATGTCTTTAAGTCCCTTGTAATTTAATTATGTATGTTTTATTTTAATTAAGTATTTTATGTATTTTAGGGGATATCATGGTCATTTCACAACAAACGAGAGATCAGATGGAAAAACGGACAGCACTTTTGAACTCAGGACAGTCGAAAACCTTAGGAGGAGCATAAAAAAGAAAAATGGTACTGTTCACATATACTGATGTTCACACACATACTGATGCGGTTGATATATACTGATGATCGTACATGACACGCTTCACGGCACTGTTCACATGTATCAGTATCTTTGACGTGGCATGCGATGACGTGGCACTGCATGCGATGACGTGGCGGCATTTGATTGGACGAATGATGTGGCATTGACCGCTTATGGGCATTGTTGATGATGATGACGGCGTTGATCGATGACGTGTCACGAGCTTATTGGACAAAAAATGTTGACCGGTGATGTGGCAGAATGTTAGTGGACAGAAAAAAACGTGTGTATAGTACATGCATATACACAGAATAAGAGCCCTGATGATGTGTTCCATCCAATAGGAACTTGCCACGTGGCGCAATCCTGAGCATCCAAATTGTTTTAATCCGATGGCCATGATTTACTCAGTGTATCTATAAAAAGGGGGGTCCCCCCCTAATTTGACACCCCTGAATCCATTTTTGGACCCCATTTTCTGTAATTCCATCTCCATCTTGTATTTTCTACGTATTTTAATAAAATTCCCATTTTACCCCTAGTTCAAATATGAGTGGCTAATTTTCTTTCAAGCTTGGGTTGAAGGTGAAGTCTCAACATGCTCCATGGGCTTAATTTGGTAAATTTACTTTTCCTTCCCCTTTAATTTATGTGGTTGTTTTGACTTTTCGTAGACAGATAGTAATAATCTTGTCTGGATATCGGCTGAAATAACCGCCTCCCTAGGCAAGGTTATTACTATTTGGCACGGGAAGCCCTTAGCACCATATCTATTAGAGTGTGGTTCATGATGAGTGGAAGTTCCCCCTTCATGATTTAATTGGTACTAATAATGAATATTAAGCCGATGGTGCATGTTGAGTGATGATCCAGGAGATCCAAGTATTTCATTTTAATAGTTTATTCCAACAAATAAGTTAAATTAAAACATTGCCTACATAATCGTCATTATAAATCCAATCACCCTCTTAGAAAAATTAATTCTACAAGTAATTAAAATCCACCTCCTCGTGGGATCGACACTCGTCACCATTGAATCTATTCTACAATAGATTCGTGCACTTGCGAGTTCAATAAAATTTGCACAACAAGCAACTTGAACATAATACTTCTAATATAAAGTTGTTGCTTGACTCTGCTCAGACTTTACAAAATGATGATGAGAAACTAGAATTTGACGAGCTTGGAATCATTGAAAAGACTGAACAACAAGAAGCACCTAAATTGGAATTGAAACCTCTGCCGGAGGGACTGAAGTATGCTTATCTTGGGAAAGAATAAACTTATCCTGTTGTAATTTCTTCTACTCTATCAAGCGACCAAGAAGGTAAGTTGTTATCTATTCTTAAAAAGCATAAAAACGCAATTGGATGTACTTTAAATAATACTAAAGGTATTAATCCTTTAATTTGCATACACATAATCAATTTGGAAGAAAATGCTAAAACATGTCAACAACCTCAAAGAAGATTAAACCCACACATGAAAGAAGTAGTAAAAACAGAAGTCCTTAAATTACTTGATGCGGGAATTATCTACCTTATCTCTGATAGTAAATGGGTAAGCCCTACACAAGTAGTGCCTAAAAAATCTGGATTCACTGTTGTCAAGAATGATAAAGGTGAATTAATCCCAACACGAATTACATCTAATTGGCGCATGTGCATTGATTATAGAAAGTTAAATGAAGCCACTAGAAAAGATCATTTTCCCTTGCCATTTCTTGACCAAATCTTAGAAAGAGTAGCTGGACATCCTTATTACTGTTTTTTAGATGGATATTTAGGTTATTATCAAATTCTTATAGCACTTGAAGATAAAAAAAAGACTACATTTACTTGTCCCTTTGGAACATTTGCATTTAAAAGAATGCCATTTGGACTTTGTAATGCTCCTGCAGCATTTCAAAGATGCATGTTAAGTATTTTCAGTGATATGGTTGAACATTGTTTAGAGGTCTTTATGGATGATTTGACTGTGTTTGGGAATTCTTTTGATAATTGCCTTGACAATTTGGAAAAAGTTTTAAAAAGGTGTGTTGAAAAAGAACTTGTGTTGAATTAGGAAAAATGTCATTACATGGTTACTTCTGGAATTGTTTTAGGTCATGTTATATCTGTTAAAGGAGTTAAAGTTGACAAAGTAAAAATTGAAGTCATATTTAAATTACCACCACAAAAAACAGTTAGAGATGTGAGATCTTTTCTATGACATGCAGGATTTTATAAGAGGTTTATAAAAAACTTTAGCGCCATATCTAAATCACTTTGTAACCTCTTATTAAAAGATGCACCATTTGAATGGACTGATGATTGTAAAAAATCTTTTGAGAAAATAATTGTCTTTTAATATCTGCACCTATTATGCAATCTCCTGATTGGTCTTTGCCTTTTGAATTAATGTGTGATGCAAGTGATTTTGTGGTGTTGTTTTAGGACAAAGAATGGATAGTTAGCCTTTTGTGATTTACTATGCGAGTAAGACTTTGGATAGTACTTAAATGAATTATTCAACAACTGAAAAAGAATTACTTGCTATAGTATTTGCATTAAACAAATTTCGTTCGTATTTGCTTGGTTCTAAATCCATTGTTTTTACTGACCATGCTGCTGTGAGATATTTAATGACTAAACAGGATGCCAAACCAAGACTAATTCGTTGGATTTTGTTACTTCAAGAATTTGATCTCACCATCAAGGATAAAAAAGGTACTAAAAATATCGTTGCTGATCATTTATCAAGACTCACATCTGAAATTTGCACAGACATAACACCCATTAATGATTCTTTCCCTAATGAATTTCTATTTTCTGTGACTTCAATGCCATGGTATGCTAACGTTGTTAATTTCCTTGTTACAAGTAAAATGCCTTTGCAATGGAATAGTCAAGAGAAGAAGAAATTTTTGGTTGAGGTAAAAAAATTTTATTGGGATGATCCTTACTTATTCAAATATTGCCCTGATCAAATTTTTCGGCGCTGTATTCCAAACGATGAGGTAAGTAGTGTCATTAATTTTTGTCATTCTAAAGCATGTGGTGGACATTTCTCTTCAAGAAAAACTACCGCTAAAAGTTTACAATGTGGATTTTACTGGCCTACCATATTCAAAGACACATACGAATTTTGTAAAACTTGTGAAAATTATCAAAATTTGGGGTCAATTACTAAAAGAAACATGATGCCTTTAAATCTCATACTTGAGATTGAAATATTTGACTGTTGGGGAATTGATTTCATTGGCTCATTTCCACCATCTTTTGGATTTGTGTACATATTAGTTGTAGTTGATTATGTCTTAAAATGGATTGAAGAAATTTCTTGTCGAAATAATGATAGCAAAACTGTGGTTAAATTTTTAAAAGAAAATCTTTTAAGTTGATTTGGAGTTCCTCGAGCCATTATTAGTGATAGAGGTAAGCATTTTTGTAATAAGTCATTTGAGTCATTAATGAAGAAATATGGAATTACACATAAAATTGCTACCCCTTATCATCCTCAAACAAATGGTCAAGTTGAATTAACAAATAGGGAGATAAAACAAATTTTAGAAAAGACGATTAACCCAACCCGTAAAGATTGGTCTGTTCGATTGATTGATACACTTTGGGCCTATCGTCCTGTATTGAAGACATCTTTAGAAATGTCACCCTATCGGTTAGTTTATGGTAAACCTTGTCATTTACCTGTTGAACTTGAGCATAAATCATTTTGGGCTATTAAAGCTTTTAATTCAAATTTGGATAATGCTGGTAATGTGCGGAAATTGCAATTGAATGAACTGGAGGAATTAAGGAACGATGCATATGAAAATTCAAGAATTATTAAGGCAAGAACAAAAGTTTTTCATGATAAAAGAATTTTTTGGAAAACATTTGAAATTGGTCAAAAAGTATTGCTGTATAATTCTCGTCTTCATTTATTTCCAGGGAAGTTAAAGTCAAAGTGGAGTGACCCATTTGTTGTAAAAAATGTATATCTATATGGGGTCGTAGAAATTGAGAATCCAAATAATAGTGTCACATTTAAAGTTAATGGACAAATATTAAAACATTATCTGGAATACCAACCATGTGAAGACAGCACCGAAATAAATTTGAGGGACCCACCAAATTTTGATTAAGTTTTTGGTTTTATTTTTTTTAATAATTTAACTTTTCACTTTCACTTTATCGATTGAATTGTTTGACTTTTATTTACACGTTATTATGCCTAAGTGTGTGTAATTATTGTATTTTTTGTCATTGTACATCATGACATCCTCGATGAGAAAATATCTTTTAAAATGTCTCGGAGAATTTTTACAAATAAAATTTCACTTGAGACGCATGATCCAAAGTTGTAAATCACATCTGATTTAGGATCAACGACCACCAACATTTGTGTCTTATGTTGAGGATTTGAAAAATCAACTCAGAGGAATAGAAGATGAGATATATGACTTCCAATTAGAGCTTGAGGTTAACTCAATAAGAGGACGAATGTAAGTTCATTTTTCTTTTTATTGTGTATTTTCTTATTTTGTTCGCTTTCACGTTTGATTCAATTTTACAGATTTGATTTTCTTTATTTTAGTGTGTTTTGATTTATTTTCCCGTATAAGTGGCGGATAACGGTCCTTCGTGGCTTTTTAAGTCAGTATTTTCAGTTTCCCATACTAACTGAAATCTCAAAATTAGACATGGAAGAAATACAACATAAATTGCATAAGCGTTTTCCTTCTCTCCCTCAAAATGTTCTCAAAAAAACTTATAAAGCTCGTTGTGAACAATTATGTTTGCTAATGATCAATGGAATTCCTCCTGACATCCGTTGGTTAATTAAAGCAAAGGTCCGATTGGCAAGTGAGTTTTCTGATTCATTTATTTCTTACATGTCTGGTTTTGGTAAAAGCACATATGCTAAGAAAAGAAGAGCTAAAAGACTTGGCTCTGACTATCATAACTGTGTAAGACTTGGTTGCAAGCGAGAAATTTGTAAATCTTTAGGAATGGTTTCTGATACTCGAGAAGATAAACTTAAATTCGTTAAAAATGGCTTGAGTAAAGAATCGTTAGATGATATCTTACGATTTCTTAAGACGCATCGAAGCGAATATATGCAACGTGAGATTCATAACTTATAGGGACTATTCCAAAAAGAAAGTGAACAGTTTAGTCTTGGGAATCTGACTAAAAAAGATCCTGTTTGCCAGTTTATAAGAAAACTGGATGGGATGTCTATCCTCGACCTATAGAAGGCGTTCAAGCCGTTACTGGACATAAAACCAGAGGAAGATGTGAGCCACAATCACAACTACCAGTACATATCCTTTTACTTTATCGTTTGCATTATTGTAGTTAATGGTGTGATTTTTGTATCTAATTATTGAATGTTTTCTTTTTACTGTTTGTTTTTAGTCACTATTTATTTTTTCTTTTTTCTTTTTGCTGTTTGCTTTTGAATTATTGAGCCACGAGCTTTATGCGTCATTTGACAAATACACCAACTCATTTACAGCTGTGTATCATTATGTCTGTCACCAAGGTCTTTAAATATGAGCTCCTTTTTCAAATATTTACAACTTGTTTTTGAAAATATAGTACCAAAAATTCCACCAATGCATCATAGGTTACTCCATCAACTTTTTGATGGTCGGTTTAAAGACTTGAAACTGAAACAATTGGATATTACTTTTGCCAATTTGAACTTTGATGTCATGAACAACGTTGATGCCTTGAAAATCGTCTTGTATTACTTTGCCGATAGGCTACTGAATGTTAGAAAAGATAACAGTCAGGCTTATTTTCAATTGATGAATTATGTTGATGATTGTTGTGCAAATTTTATTGAACTCGCAAATGCACGAATTTATTGTAGAATATATTAATGGTGACGAGTGTCGATCCCACGAGAAGGTGGATTTTAATTATGTGTAGAATTAATTTTCTGAGTTGGTGGTTGGATTTATAATGACAATGAAGTAGGCAATATATTAATTTAAATTAAAGCTGTAGGAAAAAACTATTTAGATGAAATGCTTGGATCTCCTGGATGCCTCAACATGCACTATCGGCTTAACATTCATTATGAGTACC
Source organism: Luvunga scandens (assembly GCA_030449905.1). Classification (NCBI taxonomy): domain Eukaryota; kingdom Viridiplantae; phylum Streptophyta; class Magnoliopsida; order Sapindales; family Rutaceae; genus Luvunga; species Luvunga scandens. Next base: position 794,506 of record JASUUG010000407.1, on the reverse strand, counting down.
ATTAAATCATGAAGGGGAACTTCCACTCATCACGAACCACACTCTAATAGATATGGTGCTAAGGGCTTCCCGTGCATCAAATAGTAATAACCTTGCTTGGGAGGCGGTTATTCCAAATAGATATCCGGACAAGATTATTACTATCTGTCTACGAAAAGTCAAAACAACCACATAAATTAAAGGGGAAGGAAAAGTAAATTTACCAAATTAAGCCCATGGAGCATGTTGAGACTTCACCTTCAATCCAAGCTTGAAAGGAAATTAGCCACTCATAATTTAACTAGGGGTAAAATGGAAATTTTATTAAAATACATAGAAAATACAAGATGGAGATGGAATTACAGAAAATGGAGTCCAAAAATGGATTCAGGGGTGTCAAATTAGGGGGGGACCCCCCTTTTTATAGATACACTGAGTAAATCATGGCCATCGGATTAAAATAATTTGTACGCTCAGGATTGCGCCACGTGGCAAGTTCCTATTGGATGGAACACATCATCAAGGCTCTTATTCTGCGTATATGCATGTACCGTACACACATTTTTTTCCGTCCACTAACATTCTGCCATATCACCGGTCAACATTTTTTGTCCAATAAGCTCGTGACACGTCATCAGTCAACGCCATATCATCAGTCAATGCCACATAAGCGGTCAATGCCACATCATTCGTCCAATCAAATGCCGCCACGTCATCGTGATAAATGCCACGCATCGTAAATGCGATGCCATGTCGGATACAAAGATACATGTGAACAAAGGCACGTGAATAATTGTCATGTACGATCATCGTATATATTAACCGCATCAGTATGTGTGAACAAGATCTAGTATATGTGAACAGTACCATTTTTCTTTTTATGCTCCTCCTAAGGTTTTCGACTGTCCTGAGTTCAAAAATGCTGTCTGTTTTTTCATCTGATCTCTCGTTTATTGTGAAATGACCATGATATCCCCTAAAATACATAAAATACTTAATTAAAATAAAACATACATAATTAAATTACAAGGGACTTAAAGACATAAAAATAGGGATGTTAGTGAGACTTGGAGTGTAAAATGATGATTTTCTCCATTATAAATACACATTTTCTAGTACTCAACAATGATGTCGATCACTTTTGAAGTCTTCCATGGGGTCGTATATCATGGGAAACGGTATACAATAGTATTGATAATGCATTGAACTAAAAGGCTGAGAAATTTAAGGATCAGCGCGACAAAGATCCTTCTCATAATATTGAGAAATACAATATCTATGGCTTCAGTCATGGAGTTCAAGTGGATATGAAAAAAATTTAAGTTCGTATGTGTACTTATGTATTCACAAAGTAATTTTCTTTAACTTTGTGACTTTGTTTATTCCAAACTTGGCTTTTTGAAGTTATTGAGAGGTTGCCATCAGAGTGGGCTATGAAGACAACGAAGAAGATTCCAGGCATATTAAAATGGAAGGCATTTTCTTCGTTGAAAATAAGTTATGGAGTCGTACATTCATATCTTAGTGACAACACTCATATTGTTAGTATTATATGCATAAAATAACTGTTAATATTATTAAGTACTGTATCATTATTCGAACATAAAATTTTGTCTACTCTACGGCAGGGCAATGTTATATAAATCATCGAACCAAGTACAAAGGAGAAGGCAAAAGATTATTGGAAGACTGTAGAGGATAGTGTGTTATACGTCTCAAGATTGGTTCTTAACGTAGGTATCCTTGAGTAGTTAATTTAAAACATCATTGAAGCTTAATATGCTTACCAATTATTATTTATTTTTTTATCTATTCTGTGCAGTATGAACCTACAATCAATGCGTAGTCTTTTCCAAGGAAAGCATAAGAGCCTCAAGAGTACATGAGTGGAACACATGAACAGCAAATCTCACTCGAAGGCGATCCTGCTATAGCTGACAGTGACGATCAATCATATGACTCCGATAACCCACAAGAGTCAGAGGTAACATCCTCATCAACGATCATTTTCATATCTTGTATACAAATTAATATATGTCTTTAACACAATCTCATTGTATTTGTGTTTGTTGATAACAGTCAAGGATAAAATTCCGTAACAACTATTTCATTAGACGGATGAACAGGATTGATCATAACATTTTTTAGCGAAAGTCCGCATTTGAGGCAGAGTGCAAAGAACAAAGGGAGTTTAAAAAACTCTTCATAGGACTTTTTGGTTCAAACAGCGAGGGTACATCTAAGTGGTCGAACGACGATTCCCCAATTAGACGCTCGTATACAGTGAGTAACTTTATCTCGTTGTATTTTGTTATTCTTTATTTTCTAATCTGACAAGAGTTTAATATGTTTATATTAACTATTTGATAGGTTCCAGATGACCGTGGAGCTCATACTGATATTAGTGATCATAATGATCATAATCCTTTGACATTGTACAGCTTCTACGGGGACTTAAGTGGTGATAGCATCAAAATTTTCACAAATGCACCATCGGGCATAAGTCAGTTTGGACGTCCATGTCGACCGTCATATATGGTTAATAGTCCGTACGTAATTCCACCTTTCAAGAGAGGGAGGAACGTGAATCCTCTATCCACAATCGAAATAATTGACCATGAGATTGACGAAAGAACGAGTTTGTATATAAATCCATTTAGAGGACTAGAGGATCCATCACAATTTCATTACTTGAATCAGAAAAAGAAAAGAAAAGAAAAGATGTTTAATTGAAACAAATTAAGGAAGATATAACTTAATTAACCATCATGCATGCATTTACGTGGGGAGACAAAAGAATTAATTCATAAATTAAATGGCAAGCACATGATGGGCTTTAAAATTCTTGTTGGCTTAGGAATTAAGGATGCGCCTAGCAGTATTACTTTATAAAGGCCACCAATCTAAGCATTATAAAAGGCTCAAGTGAAAGCCGAGAGGAAGACACAAAACCTAATAAGGAGATAAGATGAGAACCCGCAATTTATTTTTTGCATTTATTTTTATGGCTAGTTCTAAAAAATCGTCTGAATTGTTAATATTTTGTTAATGTATTACTTTTAATTATTTTATTTTTATGGTTGGTTCAAATGTTTAATATTTTAATTTCAGTTAATTACTTTTTACTTTATTTATTTTTATTTCGCATTTATTTATTTATTTATTGTTTATTTATGTTCTTTGCTTATTTAATTTTTATTTGGTGTTGTATGCATTATTCATTTGTTTATGCATAATTTTTTTTAATTTGGCACACACTCACAAATCATTAGCATTGCATGCGATGTTGGTCTCATACAAGCAGTAGTAGACTAATTAGAAAATCACCTTCACCACCTTTAGATATGGCCAACATTAGAGCTGATAATTTTTCTAAGCACGGAGATAACCAAGCCAGTACAGTACATGGCTTGTTAACCAACAGTGCGGACCAGACTAGTCCCATTCAGGATTACCTCTGGAACTTACGTCGTTGGATTCTCGCCGATATACCTTATACTAGAAAACTCAAAACATTTTCCTGTGGTTATACAACCCAAAACAAGCATTTCTTGGCCAAAGCAAGGTACCAACCAGATAAGAAAACTACAGCGAGTTTCTGATGGACAGGATCCTTTAAGGAAGGCAAGTGCAGAGCATTCTTCCTTGGGATTTTATGAATTGATTTTATTTTACTTTCTTTTTTCTTTATAAATCCAAGGCTTCTTAGAATTAAGAGAGAATAAAGTTTTAGCTAGACATGGTTGAGAGAACTCAAGAGTTTTTCTTAAAATTTTTCTTCCTTATTTTCATTCATAATATCATTTCCTTATATAGAGAAAGGAAAAGCTTACAACCAAGTAAAGGATAAGACATGACATTTATCCAAAGCAAAAGCAAAAGCAAAAGCAAACTACTTTAATTACAAAGCACGTGGCCGACAACATAAAGCAGTCTAAAAGAAAAACACTCAAGCACAACTTTTAAGAAATTCAAGCACACATTTTAAGAAAATTTAAGCACACCTTTTAAGAAAAGCAAACTCATTATTGTTTTGCTTCATCTTTTACAAAAGTAAAAGCTTAAAATTACAGAAAGGATGGATTTATCTCTTCATTTGATAGATTCATCACGTCATCATTAGAGTCACTCTCAGTCTTATCTGAACCTGTGTCTTTACAGTATGGCTGGTGAAGGGGACATTGATGGTATGGACTGTTGTGCAAATTTTATTGAACTCGCAAGTGCACGAATCTATTGTAGAATAGATTAATGGTGACGAGTGTCGATCCCACGAGGAGGTGGATTTTAATTGCTTGTAGAATTAATTTTCTAAGTGGATGATTAGATTTATAATGACAATGAAGTAGGCAATATATTAATGTAAATTAAAGCTGTCGGAATAAACTATTTGGATGAAATGCTTGGATCTCCGGATCTGTCTCAACATGCACTATCGGCTTAATATTCATTATTAGTACCAATTAAATCATGAAGGGAGAACTTCCACTCATCATGAACCACACTCTAATAGATATTGTGATAAGGGCTTCCCGTGCCAAATAGTAATAACCTTGCCTAGGGAGGCGGTTATTCCAAATAGATATCCGGACAAGATTATTACTATCCTGCTCTACGAAAAGTCAAAACAACCACATAAATTAAAGGGGAAGAAAAAGTAAATTTACCAAATTAAGCCCATGGAGCATGTTGAGACTTCACCTTCAACCCAAACTTGAAAGGAAATTAGCCACTCATATTTGAACTAGGGGTAAAATGGGAATTTTATTAAAATACATAGAAAATACAAGATGGAGATGGAATTACAGAAAATGGAGTCCAAATATGGATTCGGGGTGTCAAATTAGGCGGGAGCCCCTTTTATAGATACACCGAGTAAATCATGGCCATCGGATTAAAAACAATTTGGGCGCTCGGGATTGCGCCATGTGGCAAGTTCCTATTGGATGGAACACATCATCGTGGCTCTTATTCTCGCGTATATGCATGTACCGCACACACATTTTTTTTTCGTCCACTAACATTCGCGCCACGTCACCGGCAACATTTTTGGTCCATAAGCTCGTGACACGCCATCGATCGCCACATCTTGATCAAATAATGCCATATCATTCGTCCCAATCAAATGCCGCCACGTCATCGCATGACAAAGCCACGGCCAAGATACGACATGTGAATAAAGGCCGTGAATGATGTCATGTCATGATTATATATCAATCAACTGCATCATGTGTGAACAAGATCACTGTATATGTGTGAACAGTACCATTTTTCCTTTTATGCTCCTCCTAAGGTTTTCGACTCGTCCCGAGTTCAAAAGTCTTTCATCTGCTTTTTCATCTGATCTCTCGTTTATTGTGAAATGACCATGATATCCCCTAAAATACATAAAATACTTAATTAAAATAAAACATACATAATTAAATTACAAGGGACTTAAAGACATAAAAATAGGGATGTTAGTGAGACTTGGAGTGTAAAATGATGATTTTCTCCATTATAAATACACACTTTCTAGTACTCAACACACCCCCTAACCAGCTTGTTGCTAGTCCCTAGCAATTTGAGCGAAAACAAAACTGAAACAAATATTTTTTTTTTTTATACTGTGGTATTTATTCAATCAGACTAATGATAACAATCAAATAAAAGTATAAGCATTATCTACAGTCTAAAGAAATATCATTCCCACATCAACTCTCCACATGAATCAGTTGAGAAAACTTTGTCACAACTTCAGTAATCTAGTTATTTTTAAGAATGACATGCAAACCCCAAAATCTCACCGGTAGTAGTGATACTCTCACAAAGAAATTAAACCCAAAAGTAATCACTCCAGTGAATGGTAAATTGAGTGAAAATAATAAAGAAGAAATATCACACACTCTCACCAAGGTGACAAAAATATGCCCTCAGCTTAGAAATAGTATGATTTTAATTTAAAAATGCTAATCAAACCAATACATTCATCATTTTTTTTTTTAGTATGCATTACCACATCTTTTCAACCCATATAACTAGTTTCTATTTCAGACTATAGTTCCCCAAAATCAAGAAGGACTTTTATTAGGACGTAACGTAGGCTAGGGAAGTGGCAACAAATAAGGGATAATAGGAAAAACAAAATATATGTTTGAAAAATAGAGAACTTTGGAGATTGTAAGGTGCTTTTCACTTGATTTTTTTTTTATTTTTTTTATTTGTAAACATTTTTTTTTCTTTTGTTTCTTTTTCTTTTTTTTTTTTAGCACCTTTTTTTTTTTTCTTTTGTGAATGCAAAATTATCTCTTTTTTCAAACATAAATGGGAGGTGAGAAATACAAAATATAAAGTGATACTCCACATTGGAGTGGGACAAGATAATAGGTTGCCAAAGAAAAAGTCTTTATTTTTATTTTATTATTATTATTATTATTATTTTTTAAGGCTCAAAGGGGTTAACTATGGATACATATTAATAGGGTTGGCTAGAAAGGCTCAAACGGACCAAAGATGGCCTTTCTGTCATCTTTTAGGGTTCTAAATAATTTTCCATATCTACTAGTTAGATAGATCTTCAGATGTGGCAACACACACTTTAGTTTTTTTTTTTTTTTTTTTGGAGATAATGTATAAAGCAATAAACTGCTAAGTTGAATGAAGAATGGGCAAAAAGGGTTACTCTCTAAGAAAAATGATAGGCTCAAAAACTCACTTGGAAATTATTATGACATGTGCATTCTTTCAAGCAACTTATATTTGTCTCCAACATCAACATGTAGAGTAACAAACATGGTGTAACATAACTAAAGACCAAAGATAATACAAATACTAAAATTTGAAAGTTATCATGTCATCTAATTATGAAAAGATCACACAAAATGCCTTTTTTTTTTATTATAATAAGAAGATGCGTTTCTAGAGTTACTACACTCCATATTCAGCCATCTTCGACTCAAAAATTTAGCCACAGTTAGTTTCTACAATAAAAAATAATAAAAACTACACCAAGATTGAGATATTCCACAATTGTCAACTATTCCCTCCCCCCAACCTGAACGGAATATTGTCCTCAATGTTTAAAAGAGAATAGGGTTTAGAAGACATCACCTGAGTGCTGGATCACAGAAGAAAATATTTACAAGCGGAGAGTTAAATCTAATTTGCACTTCTTACTACGGCTACTGTTACCATCATTAGTTGGCCATTCCAAGACAAGGGTCTTGGGATCTGGCTCTGGTCTATAAGCTCAGAATGCATCAATTAACTCGTTAGCAGTATGAGCACAAATAAAGATTTTTTTTGCTGTGAAAGGGATGAAATGATTTTTTATTGCATGGTTAAGAAATGCGATGAAGCCATCATAAAAGTTATTGACATTTAACAAACCGATGGATTTCTGATGAATGTTCAGATGGGCCCAAGATGCTAATGTGATTAGTGCCTCTAGAGTTGCAAGATCTCCTGGTAGGAAAATAAAAGCATCAGCATGATTTAGCATTTCAGTTATTCTTTCTTGCATACCTGAGACAACTAACTCTTCGCCAGTTGGTGAGTCAGACATACAGGCCAACGGTTTGAGGCTTCTTGGGATGATGCCTAACACTTGGCTCCCTCTGAGATAAACAGCTTCTGAGACTAGTTTGGATAACCCTCGGTCACCTCCTCCATAAACTAGATGCAAATTTCTTTCTGCTATTCGTTGACCAAGATCGATGGCTGCCTCAACGAACTCTTTATGTTTGCCATAGTTAAATCCAAAGAGCACACAAATGTTCTTGAATTGTTTATTGGGAGTAGCTGCCATTGGGATGTTTCTCAAAAACAATTTGTGAGTCTAAAAGAAAATGATCATATATTAAGTATCTTGGTGACAATGTTTTACAGCTGTATAGGAGGTAGCATGTCTATGTCAATTAACGCCAAAAGCACATGGCTCGAGAGTCAAAAAGGAAATAGTAAAAGAAAAAGCACTCAATTATTAAAGACAATAATGCAATTGATAAAACAACAAAAAATAAAACAACAAGAAAATAAAACAACAAGAAAAGGATATTTACAGGTAGTTGTGATTGTGCTCACATCTTCCTCTTGTTTTATGTTCGAAACGGCTTGAACGCCCTCTACGGGTCGAGGATAGGCTTCCCATCCAGCTTTTCTTATAAACCGCAAACAGGTCGTCGTTTATAGTCGATTCCCAAGACTATATCGCACTCTTTTTTCTCAAATAATGGCCATAACTGAGAATTGCTCTTTCAGACGTATCCACCGGATGCGTTTGAAGAGATGAAGGACATCATCCAATGACTCTTTATTCAAGCCATCCCTAATGAATTGAATCTTATCTTCCCTGTTATCAGACATCATTCCGAAAGAACAAGGATTTTTATCGCATTTCATCCTGGCACACTTATGACAATTAACATGAAGTTTTTTAGCTCTTCGTTTTCTCGAGTAATTTCCTTTACCACAACCAGGCATGTATGCAATAAATTTAGGAGGCAACTCACCTGCCAAACGTACCTTGGCCTCGATTAACCAACGGATGTCAGCAGGGACGTTATTTCTCATAAGCAATCGCATGAGTTCGGACCGAGCTTTATATATTGTAAGGAGGGCATTCTGAGGAAGTGAAGGAAATCGCTTGTGAAGCTTTGCTAGAATTTCGTTTCTGTCCATACCTTATTCTTAGAATATTAGTTATTATGGGAAACTAAAGTAACCGACTTTGATTGTCACGGAGTACCGTTATCTGCCACTTAACCGGGGTAACAAACTAGAGAACACACAAAAAAGAAAAGAAAAGAAAAGAAAAGAAAAGAAAAATAATAATCTCACAATTGTCCTCTTATTGAGTTTTCCTCAAGTTCGATTTGGGTTTCGTTGATACCTCCCTCAATTTCTTTGAGTTGTCTTTCTAGATCTTCAACGTGGGATACCAACTCTGAGGGTCAGTAGCTTCCAAATACGATGCGTTTTACAAAATCGTATCCGCTTCTCGGATGAGATTGTACACGTTGAAGTTGTCCGAGAATGTTCAAGAGAACTCGTCTAGTTGAGGAACACATAATTAGAAGTGATAAAAGAAACTGAATGATTAAATAAACACACTTTTACAAAAATTTAAATCACCGAAAAGAAGAAATAAATAAGAAAAATTCTTAATTTAAATTTGGTGGTCACTCAAATCTATTTCTGCCTTTTTTCACGTGGTTGGTACTCTAGATATGGCTTCAATATTTGACCATTAACTTTAAAAATTACACCGTTCTTTGGATCCTTAATTTTAATCGCTCCATATGAAAAAACAAATGGGACTATAAAGGACCACCCATCGATAGCGTAACTTACCTGGGAATAAAGCGCAAAGCAAATGAAATCAATAAAAGTACTTTCTTCGACCTGGTGTGAAAGATTTTCTCATAATTTGCTTGTCATGAAAGACTTTCATTCATTTGTTTGTAAATCTTGGCATTTTTGTATACATCATTACGACTTTCTTCAAGTTCGCGATTGTGATTTTCTTTCTAAGTTAGCTTGCTGCGTGTAAAAGTTGAATTTCACGGCCCAAGATGCGCAATGCTCAAGTTCCTGGTGATTGTGATGATGGACTCGCTTTCTTCTCTCGATGGTATTAGTTGTTCCACTCTTGACTTCCATTTGTTAATGTCCATGGATGGTCTTTGATCGAGTAAGGCGTTAACTTCATCTATTGATCTATCAATATCAAAATTCAAACCAAAGTGAGTTAAACATGTTTGTAAAGGGTCATCACTAAGATTTGAAAGAAAAGTATTATCAACTAATTCTTCGATTAAATCCACATCAACAATTTCATCATCTGCATTGGGAGGTTGTTTGGCGATGTTGAAGATATTTAGCTCCATCGTCATATTGCCAAAGGAAAACTGCATATTTCCAGTCCTACATTGAATGTGAGCATCGGCAGTTGCCAAGAAAGGTCGTCCTAAGTTAATGGGGATCTCGCTTCAATCCTGGATCAAGCCGGTTGAGTGTCAATTACAATGAAATCAACAGAAAATAAAACTTATCTACCGTATAAGACATCCTCCACAATACCACGAGGTTTTTTCATGGACCGACCGCGTAGTCGTAACACCACCTGAGTTGGGTGTAATTCTCCCACCCAAGTTTCACAAATCTTGAGTAAGGCAAATGATTTACACTAGCTCCTAAGTCCAACAAAGCATTCTCAATTGTGTGGTTCCCTATACTACATGAGATAGTGGGGGAGCCTGGATCTTTGTATTTTAGAGGAAGTTTGTGTTGGAGTATAGAACTCACATTTTCTGTTAAAAAGGCCTTCTTTTGAACATGAATGTTTCTCTTTTTAGTACAAAGGTCTTTAAGAAACTTGGCATAAGATGGCACTTGTTTTATAGCATCAAGCAAAGGGATGTTAACACTTACCTGTTTAAAGATTTCAAAAATCTCACATGTAGATTTTCCCTTCTTTGTTTTAGCTAACCTTTGGGGAAATGAAGCTTTTGGAACGTATTCTTGTGGGTTGGTTTCTTCTTTCTCCTCTGAGGATGAGTCTTCTTCATTTACCGGTATAATTTGAGTTGTTTTTGGTACCGGCATCTCCATTTTGTTGTCGACTTCTTTTCTTTTTTGCAAGGTCATGACGACTTTGACCTCTCCATACTGCTGAGGTGAACTGGTACTTACTTCATGCACTCCTTTAGGATTAGGCACTGGTTGACTTGGGAATTTACCTTTCTCAACAGTCATTGCAAGCTGGCCCGAATCGACGAAGCAAGTTGTCCCACCATTTTCTCAAGGTTTGAAATTGATTGGGTTTGTGAGTTGAAACCCGCTCTCATCTCATTTCGTAGTTCATCAATGGTGCGGTTTTGTTGCTCGATTTTGGAGTGAATAAGATTCTTGAAATTCTGAAATGCATCCTCCCATGGTCTAGGCTGAGAATGGTTTGGGTTCTGATTATATGGTCTAAATGGTGGTTGAGAGGCTTGAGGATTTTGGGGAATTGGTTGCATTGGTGGAGCTGGAGCTGGAGCTGCTGGTTCATTCTGTTAGAATCCTTGAGACCATGAAAAATTGGGGTGGTCTCTCCATCCAGGATTATATGTGTTGGAGTAAGGGTTGTAGTTTGATGGCTTTCTCATTATATTTATTGCATTGGCTTGATCTGAGTATGAGTCCTGGTCATGTGGTTCCGTTAATTTAGCAGCTGTTAACGATGCTATTTGTCGGGAAAGACCTTCAACTATATCTTTGACTTCTTTAATTTCTGAACTTGGCCAGCCAATGTGAACCTCATTTACTCCTTTAACTCTTCTAGTACTCTTGAGTGAACGACTCCGTTGTTGGGAATTATCCGCTTGTCGCTGGAAGAAATCCCAAATCTCTTATGCACTTTTTGACATTAGCTCTCCTCCACTTGTTGCCATTAGCCATTCTTGCACATTCGCATAATAATCCTCCAAAAAGTATTGGCATTGGTGCCATTTTTCGCACCCATGATGTGGACACTTTAGGAGTAGCCCATAATCCCCTCTTCAAAAATTGTATTCTCTTGGTGCCATTGGTTTTATGTCTTGGGAAATATTTATTCAAAAATTTTGTTACCATTTGTTCCCATGATGTAATGCTTTAGCAGGAATGTATCAACCATGAACGAGCTCTATCCTTTAAAGAAAATGGAAATAATCTAAGCTTAACATCATCATCTGAAAAATTCTCATATTTAAAAGTTTGACAAATAGCATGAAAATCATTCAGATGATTATATGGATCTTCATTTTCTAGGCCATAGAATGTTGGGAGACAATTTAGCACACTAGGTTTTAATTCAAAACTCATAGCAGCTACATTTGGATATCGTATGCATGATGTGCTCAAGTTAGCTAAAGGACTGAAGTAGTCCTTAAATGGCCTCTCTTGTGGTGCTGGTTGCAAATCCATTTCAAATTTATTTTTAATTGTAACGTGCTTGTGTGTGCGAAGTGTTTTTTCTAATTCAAAGTCTATAGGCTCAATATTCGGTAATTGTGACCTTCGACCATGCATGCAAATAATAAAAATAAAAAAAAATAATAACAAAATTAATAAAGATAAAGGAAAGGGAGAAATTACGATACTAACCTTATCACGCTGTTACAATTTGCTATAAAAACAACTCAAGTGCTATATATAGAAAACAAAATACGTGAAACAAATTAAAATAAATTATTAGGCGGTTGAACCTGCCGATTTAACAAAATAAAAAAAAATAAAAATAAAAATAACATGAAAATTAAATTACAGAAATTTAAAGAAGAGAAGAAAAGAAAAGAAAATAATATTTACTTGAAAATGTAAATTCACTCTTTTTTTTTCTTTCTTTCTTTTTTATAATAATAATAAAAATATTACAAGGAAACAACTAAAAATTAATAAATAAAGAAATTAAAAAAAAATTCTATGAATTAAAATACTTACCTCTCCGGCAACGGCGCCAAAAACTTGTTGTGCAAATTTTATTGAACTCGTAAGTGCACGAATCTATTGTAGAATAGATTAATGGTGACGAGTGTCGATCCCATGAGGAGGTGGATTTTAATTGCTTGTAGAATTAATTTTCTAAGTGGATGATTAGATTTATAATGACAATGAAGTAGGCAATATATTAATTTAAATTAAAGCTGTAGGAATAAACTATTTGGATGAAATGCTTGGATCTCCGGATCTGTCTCAACATGCATTATCGGCTTAACATTCATTATTAGTACCAATTAAATCATGAAGGGGGAACTTCCACTCATCATGAACCACACTCTAATAGATATGGTGCTAAGGGCTTCCCGTGCCAAATAGTAATAACCTTGCTTAGGGAGGCGGTTATTCCAAATAGATATCCGCACAAGATTATTACTATCCTGCTCACGAAAAGTCAAACCAACCACATAAATTAAAGGGGAAGGAAAAGTAAATTTACCAAATTAAGCCCATGGAGCATGTTGAGACTTCACCTTCAACCCAAGCTTGAAAGGAAATTAGCCACTCATAATTTAACTAGGGGTAAAATGGGAATTTTATTAAAATACGTAGAAAATACAAGATGGAGATGGAATTACAGAAAATGGAGTCCAAAAATGGATTCAGGGTGTCAAATTAGGCGGGAGCCCCTTTTATAGATACACCGAGTAAATCATGGCCACCTGATTAAAACAATTTGACGCTCGATTGCGCCATGTGGCAAGTTCCTATTGGATGGAACACATCATCGTGGCTTTTATTCTCGCGTATATGCATGTACCGCATACACACATTTTTTTTTCCGTCCACTAACATTCTCGCCACGCACCGGCAACATTTTTGGTCCAATAAGCTCGTGACACGCCATCGATCAACGCCACATCTTCGATACAATGCCACATAAGCGATCAATGCCACATCATTCGTCCAATCAAATGCCGCCACGCCATCGCATAGTGCCACGTCAAAGATACAAAGACATGTGAACAAAGGCGTGAATGTGATTCATGTACATCAAGATCATATATATCAACCGCATCAGTATGTGTGAACAATACCGTATATGTGAACATCCATTTTTCTTTTTATGCTCCTCCTAAGGTTTTCGACCGTCCCCGAGTTCAAAAGTCTTTGTCTGTTTTTCCATCTGATCTCTCGTTTATTGTGAAATGACCATGATATCCCCTAAAATACATAAAATACTTAATTAAAATAAAACATACATAATTAAATTACAAGGGACTTAAAGACATAAAAATAGGGATGTTAGTGAGACTTGGAGTATAAAATGATGATTTTCTCCATTATAAATACACACTTTCTAGTACTCAACATGGACCACGTTTGGAACACATTCCCAAGTGCATGTTAGGGGTTTGAGTGTAGTCATGGGCAGTTTTGGAGTAGCCATGGGAGGGTTGGAGGTCTGGCGTGGTTCAAAGATTAATGGGTTGAAGATGAGATCATTGAGAGGATCTTCAAGTTGCTTAAGATGCTGGGATAAAGATATAAAATCTTTTTCTAGGTCTTGTGCATCTTGATACTGGATATTTGTGAAATCTGGTCTTTCTTCTTTAATCAGGATTACTTTAGACTTTTGAGGGATTGTAGGATGTGAGACCATGATAATTTCATGTTTAGGACCAAAGGAAGTATGGACAATGTCTGTATCAGGTGGTGGAACATTGTTAAGACTCAAGAGGAAGTTCTGAAGATTTTTCGAAATGAGGGGATCTTGTTCTAAGGTTCCAAGCTGAGGAACTGTAACCACTCATATGCTTGATCTTGAATAAAAAATAGTTTTGTTTCTGGGTGTTGAAAGTAGGGTCGATGAACAATAAAAACTGAGGTAAACATTGATAGTTTGTCCGGGGGAATGATGTCAAGGCTATAAGTCTGAAAACGACTTTGTAGTTTGCGTCTCCACCATGGTAGCGGAGAGAACCATTCGTGTAAGGTCCAAGTAAGGGAAGTGGCCTTTGAGGGATTCAAGAGCATCTGCCTAATGTGTTTGACTGAAAGGATCAGCTTGGTAGCAAGTAAAACCGTTAGACACCAAAAATACTAAAGCTCATTTTTAGTAATGTCTCTAGTAGTGGAGAGTATAAGACTTGTAAGAAACAGATGTTCTGGATGGAATGTGGTCATGGATGTGGAGTGGTCTTGGAGAGTGTAAACTCCCATATAGTACCTGAAGAGAAACTTGGTAGCATATTCTTAGATTTGATATGGGCTAGTGAAGGTTCAATAAAGAGGGAAGGTTTTTCTGGTCAAAGCCATTTGTGGGAGAGATGATGCTGTAGATCGGGTTGCCATGAAGATGACTGGGAATAAGAAATTTGAGAGAATGCAAGCAGCTGGTGCCTGCTTGTTGATTCGAGAGAGCATGTCAGGGATTAAGTTCTTATCCCCTTTTATATGTTGAACCTGGAAGTATACTTTTAAAACCATTCTTTTAGTCTTAAAAGGAGCTTATCAGGAATAATTTTTCCTTTGAAATTAAGCATGTTAGGGAAAACAAAATTATCTAATCGTATCAAAAAGTAGATAGTATTCAAATTTTTTGATACCTTGCTTTACCGCTACGACTTCCTTGAAAATGGTGTGATAATGCTGTTGGGCATTAAAGAAATGTCCACTAGCATATCCGACATAATATTCTCTGCCGTCAATTTCTTCGAGGAGGATGGCCCCCCAAGTTGTGTCACTTGCGTCTGTTTGCAAGATTCGGCATCCATCTACCATTATCCGCAAAGAAGGCGGATTTTGTGCTATCTTTTGAGATTTTAGACTGCAGCTGTATGGCTATCATTCCATAGGATAGGATTCTTTCTGAGCAAAGCTGATATGACACTTGTATCTTTATCCACATGGGGAATGAAGTCACAGATGTAGTTGATGATGCTAAGGAATTGTTTGTTGAATTTGTTTCCTTGTGAAATTACTGTCTGGGAAGTGCAGTAATTCCTGTGCAATATAACCACTGGGTTGATAATGACCATATTTTATTACCATCCCAAGATATTCAATAGAATCAGTGGCGATTGTACTCTTTTTCTCGGATAACATTATCCCATAAGCTTGTACAATTTCAAAAAAGTGTTGAAGGAGTTGCTGATGTTCCTGATGAGTACCTGAAAACAAGAGTAAATCATCAATGTAAATGAGGGTATGGTGAATGATGGGCTGGAAGATTTGGGTCATGGCTTTTTGGAATATGGATGGGGCTGTTTTTAGTCCAAAAGGAAGAACTTTTCATTGGTAATGGGCGTTGGGTATACAAAAAGCTGTTTTATACCTCTCAGCTAGTAGGATACCAAGCTGCCAAAAACCTGAATTTAAGTCAAATTTAGAAAATATTTTAGCATTTTTGAGGTATGTGAAAATATTGTTTCTGTAGGGTAAAGGAAATTTATCATCTTGTAAAAACTAATTTAATGGCTGATAATCAATCACTAGCCATTTTCTCCCACAAAGAGTTTCAGCTCTTTTTTCAACGTAAAAGGCTTGGCAAGCCCATTAGGAGCATGTGGGCTCAATGAGACCTTGGGCCAATAGTTGGGCACATTCATTTTGGGCAAGGACAAGGTCTGACGAGCTCATGCTAGCGTGAGTGGCCTTGGTAGGATTAATGGCTTCATTAAGCTTGAAAGGTAGCTTAATGAAATAGGCTTCATTTTTCCATAAAGGCTGAGGGTGTTTAACTTGGAGGTGGTTTTCTGGACATAATTGGAGTAATTTAGTGGTGATGGCTTGGTAATCTTGAGGTGGGTTGGTCAATAAGTAGAGTTTGAGGACATCTGTAAATGGCTTCAACAAAGATTTGTACCGAATCCCTGAAGGAAGGATTTTGATACGTTCTGCTTCATGGAGGTTGTCAAAGCCAATGAAAAGATCCTTGTATGGAAGACTGGATCAAATTAACTTAGTCCACACAACACAATTTGGGAATAGTTGAACCCCAATAGGATGTTTGGTGACTAAGTCTGTGGAGAAAATCTTTCCGTCTGCAACACGAAAATGTTCTTTATGGTGACACCAAAATTCTGAGGGCAGTATAGAAGGGTTAATTATACTGCGCTGGGCACCTATATCAATAAACCCAAATATAGTAATAGGCCTATGGTATTTAGTTAATAGGAGTTGAATCTTTACTGAAGGAATGGGAATTTGGGTTTGGGCTAAGACCATTGGTTTTGATTTTGGGCTTGTATTTGTGGGCTGATGAGAAGGACCAATAGTGTAGACCAAATTTGATAGGTCATCACTATCGCTGTCTGAAGTAGAGTCTTCATCAGATGATGTTTTAAGAGCAAACACTGTATTTGCATCTGCTTCCGCTTGTTCTGAGAAGAGGAATTCAATATGTTCAGTCGCAGGAGAGAATTTTGAGATAAATTGCAAATGTTGAACAAGACGAGTTGCTCTTTTGGGATTCTTAGGATAGTTTTTTACAAAATGGCCCTTCTTTTTACATATAAAACAACGACTGTTTTTTAGACGTCGGCAATCCTCAAAAGGAACATCTCTCCGTCGAAAGAATCAGAGATTACTTCAGTTTTTGTGTTTTAAGGATTTGTAAGGCCTGTGTCTGGACTTTCTGTCATAAGTCTTGAGCTTTCTGAAATGATGCCGCTTTTGGGTAGGACAGTCACATTTAGCCTTATCTTTACATTTGATCTAAAGATAAGGCTTTTTACATGCTGATCTGAATAGCTCTTTATCCTTAGCAATTTCCTTGAAAAATTTCTTCTGTTCATATAAATGTTAAAGACATGCCATAGCAAGTTGGAACAGCTTGCCAAGAGACATATTATCAATGATTAGATTGTTGGTAGCGATTTGTCTCTATATTTCAAGCTGAAGTTCTTCTGGAAGAGAGGCTAAGAACACATGCTTCAATGTTGGATCATTGAATCCACCAAGTTTGTAAAACAAGATGGACATTCTTTTGAAATGATAATTCAAATATTTGAATTTCATTGAATAGCATTTCATTTTAAGATAATCCTTCCTTGCAGCTGCAAAAATTGCTGCAGGCTCACCAATGAACTGCTCATGGAGAACAGCTAAGCCAGATGAAACATTTGAAAGTTGAATAAACTGGAGCTGCCTGTATTCCCCAACACTATTGAACCAGTCTCTAAGGGATCCTGTGAATCTCGAACTGAATTCTCTTAAAATGGCCTGGATCTCTACATCGGGCTTTAGCATTTGAACATCTAACCATGCATATAATTCTTGTAATCTTTCACGCCATTTTTCTGGTGGCAAATCATTAAACATAAACCATGGACTATTTCCTGCTGGTTTAGCATAAGATCCTTGTTTGGTTCGAGCACGTGGGCGTTGAGAACTTTCTGCTTCCTCTTCAACATCAATAGAAATGTCGAAGTAGGGCTCTTGCTTTGGTGGGTGTTGCTTTGTAGTCCTTGAAGCTTCTGTTTGACCAGCCATCAATAATTTTGAAATATCAGCTATATTTGAATAAGAAGCATCTGAAGATTGAGTATCAGATAAGGACGCAAAAGAGCCAAAATTTGTTTGGGTCTTAGATTTCAAGAGAGGATCAACTATAGAATAATACAACTGAAATATAGATTTTTTTTCTTGGGAAACTGTTTTTGGTTCAAGAGGTTGAGGGCTGGAACTAGAGGTTTCTTAGCGAGATTGTGTTTGAGGCAAATGAGGTTGGTCTAAATGAGGGGTTTAGGTTTGGGAACTTTCTGGAGGTTTAGGTCTGGACCAGAATAAAGGTGATAAAGGCTTTGGTTTTGGAGGATTTGGGAATAGAGTGTGAGTCATCCCAAATAACTTAGATGAATCATAAGATCTTAGTGGCGCAAGTAAAGTTCCAAAGGGATGGTATGGCTGAGGACTGATTACTGGTAAAGGTTGGGATTTTGTAAACAGAGTTGGCTATTGTTTTTCAGCATCGATCCTGGCTATTTCAGGTCGTAAAGTTCTAATCTCCTTTTCTTTTTGGTCAAATTCAGGATTGTAGATCCTTTGTTGAATCATGGTTCTCAACTCAAAATCTAATTGGGTAATCCTGGTTTGGAGCTTGTTGTATATTTGTGCCAGTTGGTCTGTTATCGTATCAACTTTTTTCTCAACAACAATGGGACGATGGGTGATCTATCAACCTTTGAACAAAGGGATTTGAGGGACTGATTTTGTGCCCTAGCATTATGGGTTTGCCACTTTAGCATGGCTTGAAAAGCTTTGGGTTCCTCTGGATGGCCAGTTGGGGTGATGGCCGATTGGATATAGGGTTTAGAAATGACATTTTTTTTAGGGTCAGTTTGTTTCTCAAGTGGAGGGAATTGTTGTTGGTATTCTTGTGAGGATGACAGTGTAGGGGTGAACATCATACAAGGAGGGATTTGAGGAGAAGATGGTATGGGCTTCAAGACTTGTTGTCTATAAGATGTAGACGCATTTCTTAATCCACCTGAGGCCTTTATTATACAAGGACAGAGGCGCTGCGTAATCTGGTTCTGGTGGATCAAAATCATCATAATGATATCTGCATGTGTCTTTTTTTTGTGGCTTTTCCTCTTTCTTTTGTAACATATCTCATCATCTTCTGTTTCGCCAAGGAATGGGCAATCTGGATCACACAATCCTAATCCCGAAATATCCCATAGAAAATGACCATTTATCTTTGTAGGATAAAGAGTATATACTTCTGAATTAAAGGACACAATGGGTAGATTTTCTTACCCAGTTTGGACTGAGGTTATCATTGAAGAATAGGTGAAAGAGAGTTTGGGTGGTTTTTCAGAGGCCGAAGGAGTTGGTTTAAAAGTCATGAGAACAGTGCCATCAAGGCGGTGTTCAAATATGTTTTCAGATGTTTGGATCGGAGTGGAATTACTATGAAACTGTTCATAGTTGGTGATCTATTCTAAAGGCATAACCTTTATGAGTTCTTGTCGAGGGATCTATCTGGGTATCTGGATAATGGTAGGAATCTCCTCTGATTCAGCAAGAATCATTAGAGCTTCAGAGTTTGTTGTTTGGGGTGTAGGAAGATCAAGAGCATGGTTTTGCAGACGATACACTAACTGATGATGTAAGGTTGCAATTTTAGCCGTAGCTATTTGTTCTGCTCCTTGAATCTAGATCTGAACTTTGAGTGCCGTAGACAGGTTTGTGTCAAATAAAGAAAAGTTGAAATTGGCTTATAAGGTATGCAGGACACTACCTGCATGCAGAATGGTAAGGACAGCTCCAATTGTGGCAAACTGGTATTGTTTGAACTTGGTATCAAGTAAGGCTATTCTTGCTGTGACAGGAAGGCCTTTTCTGCCATGTAAAGTAAGGATTAATCTCACCACTCCAAGTTGGAGGTGAGTATACCCCTCTTATTTCCAAGAAGATATAGGGTCGAGGGAAATCTCAAGGGTAACAAATTGCTCTACTGTGGTAGCTTGATGAGCACATTGGTCAAGTTTGGATGATTGGATATATTCTTTAGGATGGGGTCTCTAGTTCGGATGGATCGAGTAATCGAAGAAGTTCTTTTGTATAGGTGCTAAGGGTTAACAAGGGGCATAGAGGATTCGGGAATATAGGAATATTCAACTAAACTCTCGATTTTACATGCGAATTGTTTGGTACAAGATTTTGGTAAAGATAAAGTAGAAGATAAAGTAACAGGAGTAATTAAGGAAGTAGGAGTGGAAGATGAAGATAAAGATGCCATGGAATTAAAGTTCTCTTAATTCTCTGAAACCTGGATTTACGTTTAAATCAAGAAAGTATCATTAAATCATACCACAAAACAAAGTTTAAAATCAATATTTTCAAATTAGAAATTTGAAGGACAGTATGGCTCTGATACCAATTGTGGACTGGTATCGTATGTGGCTTGTTAACCAACAGTGCGGACCAGACTAGTCCTCATTCGGGATGACCTCTGGAACTTACGTCATTAGATTCCCGCCGATATACCTCATACCAGAAAACTCAAAATATATTCTTTGAAGGTTGTCAAAGCAAATGAGAATATCCTTGTCTGGAAGACTGGATCCAATTAACTTAGTCCACACAACACAATTTGGGAATAGTTGAACCCCAATGGGATATTTGGTGTCTAAGTCTGTAGAGAAAATCTTTCCGTCTGCAGCATGGAAATGTTCTTTATGGTGACTCTAAAATTCTGAGGACAGTATAGAAGGGTTAATTATACTGCGCCGGGCTCTTGTATCAATAAACCCAATTACAGTAATAGGCCTATGGTATTTGGTTAATAGGAGCTGAATCTTTACTGAAAGAATTGAAATTTGGGTTTGGGCTAAGACCATTGGTTTTGATTTTGGGCTTGTATTTGTGGGCTGATGAGAAAGACCAATAGTGTAGACCAAATTTGATAGGTCATCACTATCGCTGTCTGAAGTAGAGTCGTCATCAGGCGATGCTTCAAGAGCAAACATTGTATTTTCGTCTGCTTCCTCTTGTTCTGAGAAGAGGAATTCAATCTGGTCAGTTGTAGGAGAGAATTCTGAGACAGATTGCAAAAGTTGAACAAGAAGAACTGCTCTTTTGGGATTTTTAGGACAGGTTTTTGTGAAATGACCTTTTTTCTTGCATATAAAACACCGACTGTTTCTAAGACATCAAGAATCCTCAAAAGGAACATCTCTCCGTAGAAATAATCGAAGATTACTTCGGTTTCTGTGTCTTAAGGATCTGGAAGGCCTTTGTTTGGACTTTCTGTCATAAGTCTTGAGCTTTCTGAAATGATGCCGCTTTTGGGTAGGATAATCACATTTAGACTTATCTTTATATTTGATCTGAAGATAAGGTTTTTTACATGCTGATCTGAACAGCTCTTTATCCTTAACAATCTCTTTGAAAAATTTCTTCTATTCACATAAATGTTCAAGACATGCCATAGTAAGTTAGAACAGCTTACCAAGAGACATGCTATCAATGATTAGATTGTTGGTAGTGATTTGTCTCTAGATTTCAGGCTGAAGTTCCTCTTGAAGAGAGGCTAAAAACACATGCTTCAATGTTGGATCATTGAATCCACCAAGTTTGTAAAACAAGATGGACATCCTTTTGAAATGATAATTCAAATCCTTGAAGTTCATTGAACAACATTTCATTTTAAGATAATCCTTCTCGGCAGCTACAAAAATTACCGCTGGCTCACCAATGAACTGCTCATGGAGAACATCTAAGGTGGATGAAAAATTTGAAAGTTGAATAAACTGGAGCTGCTTGTATTCCCCAAGACTATCGAACTAGTCTCTAAAGGATCCTGTGAACCTCGAACTGAATTCTCTTAAAATGGCCTGGATCTCTGCATCGGGCTTTAGCATTTGAACATCTAACCATGCAGATAATTCTTGTAATCTTTCACGTCATTGTTTTGGTGGCAAATCATCAAACGTAAACCATGGACCATCTCTTACTGGTTTAGCAGAAGATTCTTGTCTAGTTTGAGCACGTGGGCGTTGAGAACTTTATGCTTCCTCTTCAACATCAGAAGGAATGTCGAAGTAGGGCTCTTGCTCTGGTGGGTGTTACTCTGTAGCCCCTGAAGCTTCTGTTTGACTAGTCATCAATAGTTTTGAAATATCAGCTATATTTGAATTAGAAGCATCTGAAGATTGAGTATCAGATAAGGACTCAGAAGAGTCAGAATCTGTTTGGGTCTAAGATTCCGAGGGAATATCAACTGTAGAAGAATACAGCTGAAACATAGGTTTTTTTTCTTGGGAAACTGTTTTTGGTTCAGGAAGTTGAGGGCTGGAACTGGAGGTTTCTTAGCGAGATTGTGTTTGAGCCAAAGGAGGTTGGTCTAAAAGAGGCGTTTGGGTTTGGGAAGTTTCTGGAGGTTTAGGTCTGGACCTGAATAAAGGTCATAGAGGCTTTGATGGATCATAAGATATTGGTGGTGCAAGTAAAATTCCAAAGGGATGGTATAGCTGGGGACTGATTACTGGTAAAGGTTGGGATTTTGTAAACAGAGTTGGCTATTGTTTTTCAGTATCGATCCTGGCTATTTCAGTTCGTAAAGTTCTAATCTCCTTTTCTTTTTGGTCAAATTCAGGACTGTAGATCCTTTGTTGAATCATGCTTCTCAACTCAGAATCTAATTGGGTAATCTTGGTTTGGAGCTTGTTGTATATTTGTGCCAGTTGGTCTGTTATCCTACTAACTTTTTTTTCGACAACAGTGGATTAATGGGTGATCTAATCAACCTTTGAATGAAAGGAGTTGAGGGACAGGTTTTGTGCTCTGGCACTCTGGGTTTGCCAATTTAGCACGGTCTCAAAAGCTTTGGGTTCCTCTAGATGGCCAGATGGGGTGATGGCAGATTGGATATATGGTTTGGAAATGACATTTTTTTTAGGGTCAGTTTGTTTCTCAAGTGGAGGGAATTGTTGTTGGTATTCTTGTGAGGATGACAGTGTAGGGGTGAACATCATACAAGCAGGGATTCGAGTAGGAGGTGGTATAGGCTTCAAGACTTGTTGTCTACAAGATGTCGAGGCGTGTTTCTTAATCCACCTGAGGCCTTTATTATACAAGGGTAGAGGCGCTGGGTAATATGGTTCTGGTGGATCAAAATCATCATAATGATATCTGCATGTGTCTTTTCTTTTGTGGCTCTTCCTTTTTCTTTTGTAACAGATCTCGTCATCTTTTATTTCGTCAAGGCATGGGCAATCCGGATCACACATTCCTTATCCCGGAACATCTCATAGAAAATGACCATTTATCTTTGCAGGATAAAGAAGATATCCTTTTGAATTAAAGGACACAATGGGTAGATTTTCTTGCCTAGCTTGGATTGAGGTTATCATTGAGGACACTTAGAGATTTCATGCATCCTACTAAAATAGGGTCACCATCGTGCATAGTTTTTCCTCTTGATGCATCTCGTTTTAATTTCAATCTTGGTATCATTCAACTTTTGCCTACTTTTCATGGTTTTGAGTTTGAAAATCTATATTTGCATTTGAGAGAATTTAAAGAGGTTTGTAACACCATACTGATCAAAATTGTAGTATGAATATAATTAGACTTGAGTTTTTCCCTTTTTCATTAAAGGAAAAAGCTAAAACTTGGCTACAAAATCTTAGAACTTGGGATGAAATGTAAGTACAATTTTTGAAAAAATTCTTTCCACTTCACAGAACAAATTTTTTCAAAAGACAAATCACCACGTTCACTCAAAAGCCAAGAGAAACCCTTTACCAATGTTAGGATAGGTAAAAAGAGTTACTTAACATTTGTCCACACCACGATTTTAAAATATGGAGGTTAGTGTCTTATTTCTATGAGGGACTAACATCCCAAAGGAAACAAGTCATTGAAATGATGTATAATGGTGAGTTGAGAGACAAAAGTCCTGAACATGCGTTAGATTACCTTAGCCATATAGCAAAAAATGCACAACACTGGGACACAGTTGGGTCTTATAAGTCATCTCCATCTGGTGGAGGCATGTATAATTTTAGAGAAGACCATGACCTTCAAGCTAAATTTGCATCTTTTGTTAGAAACGTTAAAGCCGTAGAGTTCAAAAAGAATAGTCATGTAAAATTTGTTCAAGATATTGCATGTTTTGTTTGTGATTCGACTGACCATTCTACGCAGGACTGTCCAACCTTGCCAGCTTTGAGAGAAAGTTTGCATGAATATGTAAATGTCGTTGACAATTTAAAAAAGCCAAATCCTTATCTATACTCCCAAACTTACAACTCTAGTTGGAGAAATCACCCTAATTTCAGTTGGAGAAATCACAATCATGCACAACATTCACAACCAACTCCTCTAAGTCAAAATTTCTAAAACTCCCAGAGTTACCTACCATATGTCCCACCTCCAAGAAAAACTTTAGAAGATATATTGCATTCATTCATTGAAAAAAAAAAGGCAATCAATAAAACTTAGACCAATTTGACAGAAACTGTCTCCAAACTTAATCAGCCCTCACCCTGCTTGAAAAAGGTAAGTTTCCTGCATTTCTTAATCATGCAATAAAGAATTATTTCATTTCATCCTCAATGAAAAAACTCTTTATTTATGCTCTTACTGCTAACGAGTTGATCTTTTGCAAACTTACAAACCAGAGCCAAATCCCATGACCTTGGTGTTGGATTGGCCAACTAATGATGATGGCAGTAACCCTCGTAAAAAGTGTAAATTAGATTTAACTCTTCGCTTGTAAATATTTTCTTACAGTGACTAGGTGATGTCTTCTAAACTCTACTTGTTTTGCTAAAACATTGAAGATAATGTCTCATTCAGGTTGGGAGGAGGGAATAGTTGACAATTGTGGAATGTTTTAGTTATAGTGATGTTTTTACTAATTTTTGTTGTAAAAATTTAAGTCGAAGATGGCTGAATATAGAGTATAGTGACTCTAAAAATATATATTCTTTATTTTAGAGTTTTGTTTTTTTAAAAAAAAAATTGCTTTCTAGCTTTTTTTTCTCTTCTTTTCTTTTTCTTAATCATTTCCTTTAAGTTTCTGCAATCAGTTCCAACTTCTTCTATTATATTTTCTTAAAAAAAAATTAGAGGAATTTTTTTTAACATTAGACAACACGATGGCTTCCAAATTTTGGTATTTATATTATCATTGGCCTTGAGTTATATTACATCATGTTTTTCACCTTACATGTTGAAATGTAAATTGAGAAATTTGATGAGCGAAATTGATTAAGCCATTTGAATGGATGAACATGTCATGGTAAGTCCAAGTGAGTTTTTTTTAGTTTGTATAACCAACCCTATTATTAAGTATCCATAGTTAATCCCTTTGAACCTAAAAGACAAAAAAAACTTTTTCTTTAGCAACCTATCATCTTGTCTCACTCCAATGTGAAGTATCACTTTATATTTTATGTTTTCTACTACCCAATTATATTTGAAAATAAAGATAATTAGGCATCATAAAAAAGGTGCTATGAAAAAAAAATAATAATAACAATAAATAAAATAATAAATTAAAAAAAGAATTCAAGGTGAAAAGTACCATGCAATCTCCAAAATCTTCTATTTTTCAAATATATATTTTATTTTTTCTATTATCCATTCTTTGTTAGCCACGTCTCTAACCTACGTTACATCCCAGTGAAAGTCCTTGATTTTAGGAAACTATTTTCTGAAATAGAAACCAATAATATGGACTAAAAGATGTGGTGATGCATAATAATAGAAATAAATTAGTTGGTTAGTAATTCCTTTAACTTGAGATCTTTTTATTTCTAAGTTGTGGGCACTATTCTTTCATCTTGGTGAGAGCGTGTGATATTGCTTCACTATTCTCTCAATCTAGCATTTTTTAGAGTGACCTCTTTTTTGGGATTATATATATATATATATATATATATATATATATATATATATATTAGAGAGTCACTCTGAACCATGAGGTTTTGGGATTTCACATATCACTTTTAAAAGTGGCTTGATTAATGTAGCTCTGATAATTGATCATTTTACATGATTTTACTTAACTGATTTGTATAGGTGTAATTTTTTTTAGACCGAAGATAAGGCTTATACTTTTATTTAATTATTTTCATTTATTCGATGAAAGAATAAACTCAATTTAAAAAAAAAAGTTTTAATTTGGGTTTTCATTTTGCTAATTTTTTATCGCTTAAATTGCTAGGCCCTAGCAATAAGTTGGTTGGGGGTGTGATTAACACTAAAAAGTGTACATTTAATAAGTCTAAAATTATTATTTTTCACTCACAATGTTGATTAATGCCCTCATTATTCCTAAATTATCTTAACAGTTCCGTAATAAATTTTTATGTTAAAATTAATTTATAGTATGTTAATTTTTTATTGTAAATATTTCAGGAATAAAGAAAGATTTGGAGTTGAAAATGGAAACAAAGAAGAATTGTTGGAGCCATTGGAACGCATTATTAAAGAGATGTAAAAAACTAAAAAAATAAAGAATTAAAAAAAAAGACAAAGAAGCAATAATGGTGCGATGGTTAGATGGCCATTTCGCCACCTAACCAACACACCTTTTAGTGTGTGTGTGTGTGTGTGTGTGTTATAAGATAAAATAAAATAAATATTAATAAAATAAAAGAAAAAATGGTGCTGATCTTTGCCTATAAAAGGCAAACGAGAGAGAGAGAGAGAAAATGAGAGGAGAGAAGACTAGTAGCTAAGCTAAAGTTGAGGAATTCTTTTTTTTGTTTTTCTTGTGTTATCAGATCACTTGTAATATATTTCATAAATTTGTTAAATAAAATGAGTGTTTTGTTTTTCAATATGAGTGGCTAAATTTTCTGAGCAGGAGTGAAAGGTGAAGCTCAAGGATTCAAATTAATTATTCTCTCAAGTGAGTTTTAAAATTTATTCTATTTGTATATATTTTTTTTTTACCAGTTTCTTTTATTTCATGTTAATTTAGAGATCTAGATCTTTTTCGATTTATATGATATTTTGACATAATGTTAACAATTAAATATATTTATGGCACATTAGGTACTTTGTTTCATATTTATCACATTAATGATTTGTTAAGAATTAAATGGCATAATAATTAACTCACAAAATAAATACAAAATACAAATATAAGAGAGTTGTTATAATTTAAAATCCGAGAGTGAATCTTGTAACCTTAGCATATTTTTAAACTTATTTCATGTCAATTTCTTTTCCCATAGTTAATTTTCTTTGTTATAATAAATTGACTACTAGATTTTAAATTCCCTGTGTTTCGACCCCAGACTCACCAGGTTATATTATGACTAGACACTCCTATACTTGAGAATAATAACAAATATCTTAACAATGTAAAATTACAATCTACATAGCTCCAGTGATTTAGCATGAGAGGCAAATACATCCCTCATTATAACTTTGGTAAATGGATCAGTTATCATGTTATGCATAGATATATGTTGTATGGCTACTTCCTTCTTCTCCAAAATGTCTTTTATGAAATTATATTTAGTCTCAATGTGTTTCAACTTGCTATGGTTATTGGCATCTTTAGAAAAAGAGATAATAGCTTGACTGCGAAAGTAGATAGTTACTAGACTATAATTGCTATTACTAATCTCTAAGTCCTCTATAAATCTCTTAAGCCACACAACTTCTTGAACTGTTGTAGAACATGTAATATATTTGGCTTCCATCATCGATAAAGTTGTGCATGTTTGCTTCTTGTTACTCTATGTAACGGCTCCTCTGTTTAGCAAGAATGCATATCCTGAAGTTGATTTGCGCTCATCCAAATCACCACCCCTGTTGGCATCTAAATATTAAATAAGTCACAAACCACCTCCTTGATAGCATAAACATTAATTTACAGTGCCTTTAACATATGCTAAAATCCTCTTGACAACACTTCAATGCTTTTGTCTATGATTAGATTAATAACTACATACTAGTCCTACAGCATAACTAATATTAGGTCTTGTGCACATCATGGCATGCATGAGACTTCTAACGACATTTGAATAAGGAATCTTACAATCAGTCATGTTGAACCTTTCAAGGATCTTTTTAATGTAAGACTCTTGTGATAGAGCTAGAAGTTTCCTTGAATGATCCTTGAAAATTTTGACTCCTAAGATATAAGTTGTTTCACCAAACTCTTTACTGTTTGTTACCAATAATATATTGTCCACATATAAAGATAATATCGCAAAAATGTCTTTAGACCTCTTAATGTACACATAATGATCTTCCTTAACCATCCTGAAGCCATAACAAATTATAGTTTGATGGAATTTAAGGTTCCATTTTCTAGAGGATTGCTTAAGGCCATAAATAGATCTTTTAAGCTTTTATACCTTGCGCTCTTAACCTTTAACAATAAAACCTTGTGGTTGTTGCATATAAATTTCTTCCCCTAGTTTTCCATTGAGAAATGCAATTTTTACATCCATTTGATGCAATTCAAGGTCTAGATGTGCAATGATAGCTAAGATTAATCATATGGAAACATACCTTACTATAGAAAAAAGGTTTCTTCACAGTCTATTCCCTCCTTTTGGGTATAACCTTTAGCGACTAATCTTTCTTTATATTTGTCGATTGTCCCATCTACTTTACGTTTTATTCGAACAACCCATTTGTTTTCAATAGTTGTATGATTAAGTGGAAGTTCAACCAAGTCCCAAACTTGATTGGCTTTCATAAACTCCATCTCTTCTTCTACTGCTTTCATCCATAAATCCCTAGCAGACGATGTGAGAGCCTCGTCAAAAGTATTTGGCTCTTCACTATCATGTGAAGCAATCATAAAAGCTTCTCCCTCAATCTCAAAATGACGACGAGGAATTAACTTACTACTACTCTTCCGAGTTGATTCCCTAGTTGGAACCAAAGTGTCCGGTATTTCGCTCCCACTCAGAGAAGTAATCTCTGAAGGATTTGCACTAGTGCCAACATCGACATTAGAAGTGATAACCTTATTCGAATCTTCCAATTTATAAAATTGAAAATCCTTATCAACTTCGACAATGCTAGAAATTTTTTTTTCTAGAACATTGACATCTCGTGATTTCAATTTAGTCACAATTTCACGTTCATGTTCACTAATAAGCACATATTCTTTGGAGTGTTTTAAGTATCTAATAAAGATACACTTTTTACTCCTAGCTGGCGATTTCCCAAACTTATGAGTAAAGTTATGAACATAAGTTGCAGACCACCAAAGTCACAGATGAGATAAATCAGGTTTCCTACCTGTCTATAACTCATATGGAATGGAACTTACTGGATTTGAATGAACTTGGTTAAGTATATAGGCAGCGGTTAACAAAGCATCTCCCAATTATGATATTGGAAGATTTGATTGCCACATCATTGACCAAACCATTTTTAACAAAGTTTTATTCCTTTTTTCCGCTACACTATTTTGTTGTGAAGTTCTAGGTATAGTCAATTGTCTATTTATTCCTTTCTCATTACACAGTTCCTTGAACTAGTCCGAAGGGTATTCACGTCCTCAGTCAGTCCTTAGGACTTTAACATTACTGTCTAGTTAATTCTCCACCATGTTTAGATATAACTTAAAGCAATTTAATGCTTCTGATTTGTGAGAAATCAAGTGGAAATGACTGAAATGTGAATAATCATCGATGAATGTGATAAAATATAAGACTCTATGTTTGGCCTTTACATTCATTGGACTACAGATGTTAGAATAGATTAATTACTATGGTTTTTCAGCTTTAATTCCTTTGTCAAATGGTTTCCTAGTTGTTTTTCCAACTAAACAATTTTCACATATAGGTAATTCAACCTTAGTGAGTGCCATAAAAAAAACCAACTATTATAAAAACTTGAACCATCAAGCATTGTATCTAATATAATGAAACCATTAACCAAATGCCCAATACTAAAAAGACTAAATTTAGAAAAAACTCCAAACAAAAACCATGAAAGTTTAAACTATATCCTAATTCAAGAAGCATAGGAACAGAAACCAAGTTTCGTTGAATCTTTGGTGCATATAGGACATTGTGTAATAAAAGAATACATTTACCATGCAAAGTCAATTTGCAGGTGTCTATTTCTTTTGCTTCAACTTTGGAGTTGTTGCCCACGTATATCCATCTAGTCCCTTGACTAATTCGACGATACTCTACAAATGCATCTCAATCAGGAGCTATACATGGTATGTTGCTCCTGAATCTATTTTGGCAGTGCACTCACGAACGAAGTGACCCAGCTTACTACAATTGTAGTATTTCATCTTGAATTTATCATTTTTCTTGCTAGCACGCCTATCTCTTGATTAAGATCAAATTTCTCACTCTTCAAACTATACTTATGACCCCTTTTATGCTTGAAGCTTGAAGCTTTGCGTGAACTCGACTTGGCCATATAAACACTATCAAAAAGCTTAGCTATCTCAAGGCGCTCTGCTTTTAGTTTTAGGTCATGTTCTATATCATTGAAAGTTTTAATACTTTCATTGTAAGTCTTATTCACCTTTATGTGTTCCTAAGAATCAAGAAGAGATCTTATTACTGCCTGGACTTGTTGTTCATTAGTCAAAATATGTCTAGCACCCTTAAGTTTGTGAATCATGTTTGACATCTCCCTCAAATGTTGCCTCATAGTATGATTCTAGTGATTTCGATAAGAATCAAACTTGATCGTAAACCTTCTCAGCTTAGTGGTCGACTTGCCATGGAACTTATCCTTTAGAGCGAGTCACATTTCTTGAGCAATCTTATACTTCTCAAACTTATACATGAGGTCATCTTGCTTGCTACTTAACGTCGTTATGCGAGCATTGTTATTCTTCTATTTCTAGGCTTGGTAAGCCTCAAGATCCCTCTTATGGTGAGCAGTATTACCATGCTCAGGCCCAGCGAAGGTGTTGTTGAGAGCTTCTAGAGTCTCTTACTTCTCAAGGATGTACTGAATCTTACGATGCCAAAACTCATAATTGTCACCATTTAGCTTCTCACCCTTGTCCAACTCAGCCACACTGTTCTTAGATGCAGATGTCATCTTAATTTTCTTTTAATACAGAGACAATTGAAAATACAATCAATAAAAACATCTAGTAATGACACATAAACAATTAATTTTGCCATAAATGTAAACTGAAAAACATGACAAACTAACATCAAGAATGGAATCAAAAGGTCGTTGAAGCTTCCAATCATCATCCAATTCCCTTTATTATATTAATCATTAATTCAATTTTAATGTGCAAAATTATCATTTCTAATATGAATTCATTAAATTCGATTTGATCAGAACTTCTACTCAGTAGAATAATTCATGAGATATAGTAAAAACATATATTGATTTGAGTAACAACTAATGTAGAAATTCAATTAAAAAAAATTCAACATATTGTTCAACCAACAAAG
The DNA here is from genome assembly GCA_030449905.1 of Luvunga scandens. Lineage (NCBI taxonomy): Eukaryota > Viridiplantae > Streptophyta > Magnoliopsida > Sapindales > Rutaceae > Luvunga > Luvunga scandens. Next base: position 763,202 of record JASUUG010000407.1, on the reverse strand, counting down.
TGAATAAAAATTCACAAATGAAAGAAATGACCAAACATGATTAAAGTAATATATAGACTCCTTTATATGTTCTTAAAATATTCTTTGTTGCTTGTGACTCTTTCATCTACCTTATACTTAAATCTATTTTCAAATAAAAATAATTGTTCTTGCTTGATGATTCTGTTTATGGTTTTCTCATGCCATAATTTCTACCCTTACCAAGGCGACTACCTTGTCTACTATTCTGAATGTTCATGTGAATTCTAAGTACTGAGGTTCACCTCATCTATGAAGTAAGACAACGCTCCTCCATTAGTTCAATTTCACACCTCAACATATAATACTTGTTCGAGGGATTCTCAATCTCCTCTAACATGCGAGTTTTGAAGATAAGCGTATTATTATCATCCTGTAAGGAATTTATGAGGATCTGTTGATAATAATCCCAATTTGCAAACTTAGCATCCACTTTTCCACACATTAAGCGAATAAAAATCCCATATATGTCTTCTATGTTCATGCATATAGAACAGTCAGGATCCATCTTATAATTATCCATTTTCTTCATAAGTTCTTTATAAGAAAAGTCATTCTTAATTTCAATTCGATCCATAAGTGAAACCCAAGCTTTATTTGTCATTAACCACTCTTCCTTTGTCCATAACTTTTTAACGGGAGACATCTAAGACAAATAACATAAAATTCATATTAGTGATTGTTAACGAATGACTTAACACAAGATATAATTAAATTTCAGCCAATTTCCATAAAAAAATATTTTTGAGCTCCCACTAAAGCAAAATATTTATTAATGTATAATGCTCATCCATGAAATAATATATATTTGATTCTAATTTTATTCCAAATTAAAAAAATAAAAAGTTAAAAACTTTGATTTTATGTTAAAACTAAATAGAAAATTAAATTTTGAATCAAACAGTGCAAACGACACTCAAATCAAAGTCCCGAATAGCAAGGTACATGGAAAATATTAATCTGGACACGTTATACCACACACACAATCAAATGAAAGTACTTGCTACAGTATACTACATTTTCACTGTAGTGTACACTACAATGCTACAATGTCATGCATTCCCCACGCACATAATCAGAGAGTGGGGCCCATGCACCGCCTCTTTTGGCTTTGATGAAGTCGGGTTTGGCACTTTCTGACTCGATTTTTTGTCTCAATTCCAATGGTCAGTTTAGATTTTCAATCGGAGGTCAAAATAAGTTGGAATCATCGAAAAACCAATTCTGGTATTGTTCATCATCTTCTCCAAAATTAGGGTTTCTAAATTTTGTAACCCTAATGCAACCAGATTCGTATTTTGGCCATAACTTTCTCATTTTAAGTCTGTTTTTAACAAATCACATATCATTGGAAAGCTCTCGAAAAGATCATTCCAATGAAATATAAAATCACAATGCATAATGGCCTAGTTCAAAAGATATGATCAAATAAAGTTTTGCATTTCATGTTTTAATTAGGGTTCATACAAATTAAACCCTAGGTCGTTTTTATGTCTTTCGATCCTATAATTTTTTATAGTGATTCTAACATTCTAGAACATAAATTGAACAACCACTAGATTATATATTTCAAGAAAAAATAATTAACACATAAAATTCATGCATTTTCATGAAATAAACTCAACCATTCACAAGAATCCAACACAAAAACCTAGTTCTGATACTAATAAAGGAAAAATAAGGATTCTAGAAATACCTTTCTTCTCAAATTAAACAGTAAAGTAATTGAGTGTTGGATCACATCAATGGTCAAAAAGAAATCACAATTGGAAATCCTCCTCTAATCATAATATAAATGCCCTCTTTCTAATGATTTGTTCAAAGTTCTTATTCTATCTTCATGAAGAAGTGAAGAGGGTGAAGATTCTTGCATATCACTTTCTCAGTGTTCTATTTTTTTTTTTTCACAAGAGTTTTGTTATTTCATGGAAAGTAATGTGGGAAGTTGATTTTAAATCAACTTCAAAATCAACTTCCTTCAACTCCCTATAACCGCATATGGTAACTGCTTACCATGTGCGGATCGGGTCGGATTTGGCCCATCATGGGCGACCCACCCATCTAACAAGTTTAATAATTATACTACAATCCAATGATCTATCCAAATAAGGACACTTTGTTTATGGTTTTTCTTCCCCCTTCTATTCTCAATTTATTTTAATCGGCTATAAATTGATTTACAAATTAACAATTAGATATCAAATATATTGTAGCTTTAGACCTCATGTCAGCATCAAAAATGAAAAAGAGCAATAGGGTTGGTGAAAAAACAGGCATGTCTTTTGAACTCTATTGTAGTTAAAACGTGATATGCATACAACAGAATAATGTAATAAAAGAGACCAAGGACATGAGAACTGACTTGTTCGTATTACAGTTTTTATGTTTTTTAAATTTTTTAATCATTTGTATTTTGAAAATTGGAGTGTTATTGGTAAGTGTGCAGAGCTAGTGCATAGGAATAAGTAGAGCTGGCAAAATTTGACACGACCCTATTACTCGACACAAACACGACACGAATAAATGGGTATGGGTCGTCGAATTTAACGTAATTATTAAATGGGTCGGGTCTCGGGTCGATACGATTTTTTCCGTGTTGGGTTAGGGTTATAGTTTTTGACCCATTTACCCGATCAATGACACTATTATATTTTCTATTTTAAAATAATTTGTAAGTTTTTTTCATCAAAACTCAAATATTAAATATGATTTTCTCTTTTATTTTTATTTTTTGAAAGGATGAATATAATAACATTATTTTATTTACAAAATTTTATATACATTTAGAGGTTTAGTAGTGTAAACGTGTAAAATATTGGTAGACATGTATATTTTATAATATCAATAAATAATATTATATATATATATATATATATAAAATTAAAACTTCAATAGTGTAAATGTATAATATTTTGGTAGATATATATATTTTATAATATCAATAAAGTATGTATGTATGTATGTATGACAGTGTGTAAATGTTTGATGTAAATTTTATTTAATATATAGATATTAAGCGGGGTATTGGGTAACCCAATTATTTTTCAATGTTGGGTTTGGATCTCAATATTTTGACGCAATTATTAAATGGGTCGGGTTTAGGTCGACCTAAATTTGACATGACATGAAGCTGACACGACACGAACACGACCCAATGACTCATTTTGCCACCTCTAAGAATAAGATAACAAATTGGTTTAAAAATTCAATTAAATTGCTCAAAAAAAATTGCTTTGCTGACAGACTAATTCCACTTCTTGGAAAAGAAAAAAAACTAGTAAATAAATAATTAGATGATTTATTCTAATATTTTTCAATAGCAAGTAAATTTTTAAACAAATCATTGCTGTTAATGATACAACAGAAGTTTTGACATTCCTTAAAAATTCTATTCCTAATAACAATTTCTATTCGACAGTTAAGCTTCGAAAGATATTGAAGATTATGTTGCTGCAAATTCATTTATCAAAATTGGCTGCTAGTATATATATTAATCTCCAGGCTATTACTTAGTATTAATTTAGCTTAGCTTAAGTTATGAAAGTTATTTTGTGTGAATTCTGTGTTAGCTGACATAAATATAATAATAAGATATATAAACCCATTAATTCGTAATTTAACAAGGTATATAAACTCATTAATTCATAGTTTAATAAGCTGTGACCAGTGAGCTACAACTGCTCAACGGCTGCCATTAACATGTAGTGTTACTTTCTTTTTTCACTGTATTTCTGATAACTTAATTCTTTACCTATATTAATAACTAATTCATACTAGTTCATGTTTTCTCTATATAAGTGGAATTTTTAAGTGATATAACCTAGAATATATGAGAAACAAAATTTGCGGCATGGATAATTATACAGTCCATGCATGCGTGCGGGGTGGTGGCAAATGGCACATGTTGTTTCTTAAATTATTATGGTATGGTTAATTAATAAATGTAATGTTATTTTGAATATTACTGAGATGACTGCATATGCCATTTTCTTTTTTCGAGATTTTGATTCTAAACAAATGCTTTTGAATAATTGTAGCTATTATTACATGAATATACAGGCTGTTGTCATGGGCAACGTGTTTTCTATTGCATTAGTGATACCAAAACAATATATCTCGAAGAAGTTTGATAATTTTTTTTCAAGAAAAATTAATTGATATTATTGGTCAATGTACATTTATTATTTGATAGAGGTATTTATGACTTTTACTATACTTATAAGTTTGTGATCACCAAAATTTGAGTGGTAGACTTTATTTTTGTTTAACTTAGTAACTCAAAAAAGGTATTTTGATCATTTTGACAGTCCACTGACAGTAAATGGATATTCATACTAACGACAGTGAAGATAAGTGAATATACGATCAATCTCATCATTTAACTGTAATTATCCTAAACCTCTGGCGAGGTACTTAAAAATAAACCCCCCCCTCCCAAGGGTCTATGTGGGTTGGCATCTTTTTAATAGTTATCTTTTTTTTCAAATTTTTTGAAGTTAAATTAAAATTAGTTAATCGATTATAAAAATAATTTAAACCACAGCATCACTGCTAGCAGCCTGCGCACCGTATCCGCTGTCACCGGCCATTGAGTCCGTTGAAACAGAATTGATATTTTTAAAATCCTCATTACTGGACCTGTACAATCATATGAAATTTATAAGCAAGAGTAGTGCTGGAAAAGTATTTGGGAAAAATCAGCTTTATAACTCAACGACAGCGAGTTGGAAGACACTACCGCTACCATCTCAACGGGCAAATGGGGGAGAAGCAGATGGTAGTGGTGGTACCTTGAAATCAATGCCCCTTAATGACGGCAAGTTATGGAAGCCGGCAGTTTGGTACCCCTTTTTTCTACCAACAAAATCCCTCTATTGCTAATTTGTAAATGGTTGGATAGATTCTGTAACAAGGATTTCAATGATTTCAATTTTGACTTCATCAAACTTCGGTAGTAGTTGGTTGGTAGGGGCGGATAGTGTTTGAAAGGTTCAAGCAGTGAGTATTAATTGTTTTTGTTTTTAAATGAAAATAATAAATTATAATATAAAATGATTATATTAAATTAATTATTTTTTAATCCAATCTAATTCAATACAGTATAATAATTTACTACGTTTTAATATAATATACAATTCAATATAATAGTCGGTGCGTCCTAATTAAACTTTTGGCAATCCCTTCCATAACACACATTACACACTGGAGAGGAAAGAAATTAAAGAAGCAGATCATAATGTTGCTTCAAATGAATTTGTGTCAAGCTTCTCTTCCAAATACCACCCTTTGCGAAACGCTAGTAGGCTGCGTTCTAATAATTTAATAATGTCTAAAATTAACACACACACACGTAAAATAATTTTACAATAAGAAAATTCTTTATTTTAAAAAGTAAAGTAAATTAAAAAATAATAAAATTTAGAATTTATGTTTTCTTACTTTTTCATTTAACTTTTACCATGTTAAAGTGAGGAATTTATAATTGAATATTTTTCCCTTATTTCTTGAATAAAAATAAAGAAAAATTGAGAATTATAATAATTTAGGTAATATTTAAAATATTATTCTTTCAGGAGGTAGCAATCCAAAATTAACCGTTTATTAACGGATGCGGCTAAGTTCGATTAGAGACAAGCTATTTGGACCGCTAGATCCTATGCGAAATACCAACGCTGTAGATAGACATTGGGTAACGGACTAGAGGGAAATTAAAGTTGTTACCATAAGTTAATAATATAATTAAAAAATTGCTCCTTTTTTTTACGCTGGAGCGTATTGTGTAGTCGGCGATTCTGCTTGGCTCAAATGGCAGCTGGGTTCCCATGTTATTTGTAAGTGGAGGCGACGCCAACGGCACCAGCATTACGACGAATTGCTTCAATATGTATGCATGTGTTTGACAAACGGACAATTAAGCGTGTCCATATGGAAGAGGACATGTGGACGTCTAGATGGGTGGTGGCGTCCAGTGAAATGGGAACTGTGAACGGCGGCGAGACCATCGTCCGCAATTTGGCTGTTTTGTTCATTTGTTATATTTATTAAATTTCTTTTGGACGAATTATATTTGTTAAATTTTAAAATTGTAAATAATTATTATTTATACTCTTTCACAAAGCTTTGTGAAGTTAGTAAGAAAGTAGAATATTCGAAAATCAGATTTTCAAATAATCTATTTTAAAATGATTTATCAAACATGGTTTGGGGAGTTGGATTATCAAACAAAGAATTGAATTCTCTTTTATTCTAGTCTTTCCTACAAGGCTACAATCACTTATTTAACAATCCGTTAGTACAATTCCAAACATAGACTTAATTTTCCTGCATGTGTATAAATGTATCTTCGAATCACCATGGTTTTTTTGGATACAGTACACAAGAACCACAATTCTTTTAAATTGTTTATTCATGGCCATCTGTCTCAACAGTCCCATGCATCTCCAATATCACATCAGCCAATAAAGATTATTCTTCTTAAAGACAACGAAATCACTTTCCAGGCAACTCAGCAGATCAATCACAGCTTCTGATTTGGATCCATTGAAGTGCTCCAAAATATCAGACAGTGGAAGCTGCAAAATTGGCATGTTGGAATGAGAAAACTTAGTAGAAAACACATGCACACAAATTAAATGCAGACCACACATACTGGAGCAGCCTCTTTGAAACTCACCCCTGATCGTGTTTCTGAAGCAAGTTTAACACGGAACTCTCTGTTGCCTCAAGTACAGTGAAACTTCCATCTGGGGAATCAACTTTTTGGCGTTTATGTGAACACAGCTCATCATCACAACCTACCGATAACTCTACCTCGACCTTTGTGACAGGAAGAGAGGTCATTTGTTTGTTATTGTATGTGCAACCATAGGTAACCATATTCTTTACGAACTCTTCAACTTCATGAGGTTCTTCAGCATTGCATGTATCAATGGAACATGTCTCAGATGCCTTACCGGGAAGTTCATCTGTATTCCCCCTTTTTTCACTAGGTGGAACCACTTCCGGAGCAATCCCACAGTTTCCCATAACCAGACAAACCTTGATGTGTGCTTATGTTATCTAGCACCATTAAGAAAATATATTCCATTATATCCAAGTACATGACATGGAACAAAAAGCCACATAATCCAGTACGCACACAAGATTTATGGCTAGTACAATTGATCAAATTGTCAAAGAATCCACATGAACATGAAGCTTACACCGTCGGGTAATTCATTTTTGATAGGCTTCAACTTGTCTTTGGAGCCAACCTTTGAAACAGCTTCCTGAATAGCTGAGAATATCTCATCTGTCAGTCCAATCTCATCACAGAGTCTGGTCCAAGTAATATCAAATCCTTCTGAGACAGCCTCTAAAAGATACCCAAGAACAGTTTGTTCTTTTATTGGAGCTGGCCTACCAGGGTAGTTCTATGAATAAAAAATAAAAGTTAATGCACGTTAACATTCTAATCCAAAAACATAATCATGTTAAATAGTTCAAGAATTCCTACAGCAATTTTCTGAATTGATAGACCATGTTCATGCCACATCTTCCAAGCTTCACACTTCGCTGGTGTCAATTTTGTGCGAGTGTTGACTACTAGACGCAGTTTTCTCGTAAAAGCAGTATGTTCACCAGCTTTGCCATCCAGGGAAAGGTTTAGCTTTTGTGATAGATGCCTAATGGTTTGAAGAAGATGATCCCCATGTGCACTTACAAGGTGCTGCAACATTCGCCAGATTCATTTTAGTTTTCCGAAATATGAAAAAGAGCAATAGGTTTCATCTCCTTTGCTGTGGAAAAAATTGTTTGTGAAACTTATGAGAGAAAAGTGTTTGCACGTAAAAATATTGTTTTATGATATTTTCCCAAAACTCCTTAATTTTGAACGTTAATTCATTATTTCCTACAGACTAAGATTAAAAACAACCATGGCTTCTTCTTCAAATTCCAGTACTGTTACTCTAACCTCTTCCTTGACTCTTCCTTGACTTTTCCTACTTCTTGTTCTAAACGAACCACAAAAAAGATTGAAAGTCTTGTTGAGTTCTCTTATGTTCCTGAATCAGTTCAAATCGATAAATCCTACATGCCTCTTGTCAATCCTTACCAGTTGTACAAGAAAACTTGATCCCTCACTCGCAGTATCTGGACTCTGGTCAATACCAAAAGACCTTTACCCAAAGAATATATTCAGTCTTCTCGGTTTGACCGATGTGCTCTTCAATCCACCACATCAGAACAATATGTTACCCTATAAATTTTCCCTGAGTTGATTACTTCCTGGAAACAGGAGGGATATACTTATCTTCATCTTGGAGGAATCCGTCTTGTTCTCACCCTTCATGGTCGAAAAGGTTTACCAGTATCAGCTAGACTTGCTTTGCTTGATACCCGATTTAAACACTATGAACATGCTATCATAGGCACTGTTCTCACTACCTTACATGCTGCTAGTGTTCTTTTAACCTTTTACCCAAACTTTAACCCATGAAGAAATAGCCAACTCTTCTCTTTTACCCTCATTTCCTTAAACACTGATCAAGCTAAAGAAGTCAAACCAAATTTTAGAGATTTATGAAGTTTTTAAACAAATAAAAGTCAGCATTCCTCTACTGGATGTCATTAAACAAGTATCTTCTTATGCTAAATTTCAGAAAGATCTATGCACTATGAAAAGGAAATATAAGGTGCAAAAGAAAGCTTTTCTAGTAAGTTCCATTTTCTCAACCAATAATGCCTTAAAATAAAAGGATCTTGGTTGTCTAACTATTTCTTACATTATTAAAGACTATAAAATTGGACATGCTTTACTTGATCTTAGTGCTAGTGTCAATTTACTTCTATATTCAATGTACCAACAACTCAATCTTGGTAAGTTAAAACCAACATCTACCACTCTTTCACTTGCCGATAGATTGATTAAGATACCAAAAGGAATAATTGAAGATGTACTAGTCCAAGTCAATAAATTCATATATCCTGTCGATTTCATTGTTTTGGAAACATAACTAATTGTTGATTAATGTAAGAAAATTCATTTCATATTTGGTCAACCATATATTAGCTACTGCTAATGCTTTGATTAATTACAGGAATTGAGTAATGGAATTATTTTTGGCAGCATGACATCGGAACTCAATGTGTTCAACATGTGTAAACAACCTCGTGACACAGAAGATTATGATACTAAGAATGACGAGATTGATCTCATTTATTCAATCGTTGAAAGACAAATATAGGATGAGAAATTGAGAAACTCTATAGTACCTGAAGATGATACTAGCCAATTAAACTTTGAAGACATTATGCACCTTGAAGAGCCAAAGGGAAATTAAGCACGAAAATTAAAATTGAAAGCTTTACTAGAAGAATTAAAGTCTATGCACCTCGAAGATCAGAAAACCTATCAATGGTAACTTCTTCCTAAGTCACAAGCAACCAAGAAGAGAAAAATGTCAAGAATTACAAAAAGCAGATGAAAATCTATCATGACAAGCATATCAAGATGAAATCTCTTATGCCAGGATAAAAAGTGCTTTTATTCAACTCTCGCTTGCATCCATTTCAAAGTAAGTCACGTTCCCAATGGTCTGGCCCATTTATTGTTCACAATATTTTTTCATATAGATTTGTAGAAATTGAGAATCCAAAGGGCGATGTCACATTTAAAGTTAATGGTCAAAAATTGAAACCACATATAGAATACCAACCACGTGAAACAAACATTGAAATCAATTTGAATGACCTACCAAATCTTGATTAAATCATTTGCTTTTAGCTTTTTGTCATTTTTCTTTGCTGTTACTTTAATGTTTGAATTGTTTGATTTTTGTTCTTAAATGAAATGTATTGCGTTGATTTTTTTTAAATGTGTTTGTTTAACAATTATGTTTCATTTCACCATTTTTAATGTTTGTCATGTGTACCTTCACGAGAAGGATCCTTTTCAAACATCTGAGGAAACTTTTACGTGTAAAATTTCAAATAAAAAACTTGTTTCAAGTTTGTAAATCACACCTTATTTAGGACTTACAACCACCAGAGTTAGTATCTCACATTGAAGATCTAGAATGACAACTTATGGAAATAGAAAGTGGTTAAACTCTTATTGGAACTTGAGGTAAATTCAATAAAAGGACAAAGATGACTTCCATGTTTCCTTATATTTATTGTGTATTTTTATTTTGTTGCTTTGTTCACTTTTGACTTGATTTTACAGATTTGATTTATTTTTTTTATATGTTTGATTTACTCTCCCATATAAATGGCCGATCATGATACTCCATGACTTTTTAAGTCCATATTTTTAGTTTCCCACAATAACTGAAACCCCAAAATCAAGTACGAAAGAAATACAACATAAACTGCATAAGCATTTTCCTTCTCTCCCTTAAAATTCTCTCAAAAAGATTTACAAAACTCGTTGTGAGGATTTGCATTTATTAATGATCAATGGGATTTCTATTGACATTCGTTAGTTAATTAAAGCAAAGGTCCAATTAGCATATGAGTTTTCTAATACATTTGTTTCTTACATCCCTGATATTGGTAAAAACACATTTACAAAAAAAAGAAAGGCTAAGTGGCTTGGCTCTAAATGTCCTAACTATGTAAGACTTGCTTGCAATATACCACATTGTAAAACTTTAGGAATGGTTTCTGCAAATCGTGAAGATAAAATCAAATTCACTAAAAATGGCATAAGTAAAGAATTGTTGGATGATATCTTACGATCTTTTAATATGCATTCGAACATATATGTGCAACGTGAGATTCATAATTTATGGAAGCTATTAAAAAAAAGAGTGCACAGTTTAGTATTGGGAATCTGACTTTAAAAGACCTTGCTTATAGTTTATAAGAAAACTAAATGGAAAGCTTATCCTCGACCCACCCATAAAGGACGTTTAAGTCGTTAGTGAACATAAAAACAGAGGAATATGTGAGCAATAATCACAACTACTAATAAATATCCTTTTATTTTACTGTTCTCTTTTGCATTATTATTTTTTGTGTGATTTATATCTAGTCATTGTTTGCTTTTTTTTTCACAATTTGTTTCTTTTGTTTGGTTTTGAATTATTAAGCCATTAGTTTTACACATCATTTAACAAACACACTACCCCATTTACAGTTGTGTACATTATATCTGCCACCAAGATCATTAAATAGGTTCTCCAATGGTAGCAACTTCAAATTATTTTTGAAAATTGTTCCAATGGTAGCAACTTCAAACAGACAACTTAAGAATATTTGTGTCCTTTGTGAATTTCACTATGAAAAGTACAAGAGTTCAGGCAATTGTAGATCTTGGTTGTGCTAGAGCAGAGAAAAAACTACATCTTGTATATGAAAGAGGTGACAGAGGGTTATCAAAGTTTGTCTCAGAATCTGTTTTCGTTTGAGGAAGTCAAGTAGTAGGCATCATTCCAAAAGCTTTAAAACCTTTAGGATGTCTGCCTGGTCCACTAACTGGAAAAGAGTTAGTTGTCTCAAGTTTGTAAGAAAGAATATCTAAAATGTTAAATCATGCTAACATATTTATTTTTTTTGCCAAGAGATCTTGTAACTTTAGAGACACTAATTACATTTGCTTCTTAGGTTCATTTAAATATCCATAAAAAACCCATCTGTTTGTAAAATGTTAATAACCTTTATGATAGCTTAATAGCATTTCTTATTCATACAATAAAGAATTATTTCATTTCATCCTCAGTGAAAAAACTCTTTATTTATACAACTACTACTAATGAGTTACTTCATCTTTTGTAAGCTTACAAATCAAATCTAGATCTCATGACCTTGGCGTTGGATTGGTCAACAGATGATGATAGCAGTAGCTATCATAAAAATTATAAATTACATTTAACTCTTCGCTTGGAAATATTTTCTCCCAGTGATTAGGTGATGTCCTATAAATTCTATTCATTTCTTCTGAAAGATTAAGGACAATATCTCTTTCAGGTTGAAGGGAGGGACTAGTTGTGATAATGGAATGTCTCTGTCTTAGTAATGTTTTTACTAATTTTTTTTAAAGACTAACTTTGAATAAAAATTTTAGTCGAAAATGGCTGAATATGAAATATAATGACTCTAAAAACACATCTGCTTACTTTTAGAGTTTTGTTTCTTAAAAAAAAAAAAGGAATTTACGTTCTAATATTTTTTTCTTTTCTTTTTCTCTTAATCATCTGCTTTAAGCTTCTACAATCAATTCCAACTTCTTCTTTTATTATGTCTTCTTTAATTAAAAAAAACAACAAAAATTGAGAAGGTTTGTTATGTTTTCTTTAAACTTAAAAAAAAAAAAATTGCAATCTTTTAACATTGATAACATGATGACTTCTAAATTTTGGTATTTGTATTATCTTTGTCCTTGAGTTATATTACACTATGTTTTTTACTTTCCATTTTGAAATGTAAATTGAGAAATTTGATAAGTGAAACTTATTAAACCATTTGAAGAAATGAACATATCATGATAAGTCCAAGTAATTTTTTAAGCCTATTATCTTTTGGGAGTAACTATGTTTGTCTATATAGCTTCAAGGTTTATTATACAAAATCTCTATATTTTTCTTCCAAAAAAAAAAAAAAAAAACGCAGCTGCATCTAAAAAGTCCGTTGAATTAATGGATATAAAAATTATTATTTAGAGAGCCTTAAAAGATAACAGAAAAGTCATCTTTGGTCCGTTTAAGCTTTTTCAGTCATCCTTGTTATAAAGTATCCATAGTTAACTACTTTGAACCTTTAAAAATAAACTTTTTTTTTGTAACCGATCATCTTGTCCCACTCCAAAATAAAATATCACTTTATGTTTAAAGTTTTTCACTACTCAATTATGTTTGAAAATAGAGATGATTATGCATTCATGAAAATGGTGCTATGAAAAATAATAAATAAATATATAAAAAGAAGAAAATAAAAAAAATCAAGTGAAAAACACCTTATAATATCCAAAGTCCTCTATTTTTAAGTGAAAGTTCTTGATTACATCAGCCATGTCCCTATGAAATTAATGAATCATATGGGCAAAAAAGAAAAGAAGCTTTGAGATTGTTTTTGAAGAAGCTTAGCGTGAAGTTAAGAGGATTCTTTGTAGACATACCCTTGCAGTGTTAATACGTAATAATGTTAAATTACTTCCAAAAATGTACATTTCATCAAGGTAGAGGAAAAATGTGAAAAGATCCTATAGCAAGGTGAAATTTAGTTATGCAGTGCAGCATTTCTCCATTCAGTAGGACAGATACGACATAATGTCTATTGCTTTCTATGAGATTGTAGCCATAACTACTGATGATGAAAGTAGTTACAAATTTGTATTGGATTATATTAATAAGGCATTGAAATATCTACCCAAGCAAATTCGGTATGCAAGTGCGAAAACAATTGTTTTACCTACAACTGTTATAGATGGAGTAAGTTGTAGTAATAACACTGTTTTTAAAGATGTAATCAATGATCTAATAGTAGCACATCGTAAAAGTCATCCTCCTTATATGAGAAAATAATCTGCAATTTGTGAGAAACCTACCCAAAAGAATAATGCTGCAAAAAAAACAAGGTTCGTTAAAATGCAAATATATGTTTTCTAATTTTATTTGGCCTTCATTTAATTATCTGTCATAATTTTATAGGATGTACGAGAAGATGCTCCATTGTCTTATGAAGTGCCTAATTTTATAGAAAGTTCAAAAAGATGCTCCATCGTCTTATGAAGTGCTTAATTTTATAGGATGTTCAAGAAGATGCTTCATCATCTTATAAAGTGTCTATGAAATCTTCACACGAGCAACATAGTCATGGTAAGTTTATAAATTTTTATGTTCAACTTTTCTTTTATTTTGAAGATATGTAACTAAGTATATTGTTAAGCATATGTGGACGTTATAGGAAGAAAGTACTGTTAATGCAAATTTCAACTAATATCAGACTTTAAACTCCTATAATGTAAAAATTAAATTCAAATTCATGAGGAAAGTTTTATTTCATATTTTTAATATGGATTTTACACAAACACACACACACACACACACACACACACACACACACACACACACACATATATATATTTTCCATTTCATGTCAATTTATAATTTTTATGTAATTTTTTTAAGTTTTTGTTTTCTTTACAATTTCTTCATCCAATTTACAACTCTAACATTAATTTACCATTTTTTCAATATATTTACTAATCATATGTGTAATTTACAAATTTTTTGTTTTACTTCCCATTTAATGTAAATTTATAAGTTTTATATCATTTTTAAGTATATGTATATATATATGTATATATATATATATATATATATATATATATATATATAAAATTTAGACTTCTCGTCAAACTTAGACCACCACTTGACTTTGAAAGATCTTTGTAAAATTAACTGGGTTTCTTAAGTGTGGTACTGAAAATTCCTCATCCAAACCCAAGGAAGGAAAAAATTTGTACAGAAACAGAGAAAATGAGGAAACCTTTTCTCAGACTCTGAAGGAGTATAGTGGTCTTTAAAATAATTTAGACAATGTATAGCATTTGGGGTAAGAATTTCTTTACATTGGCCAAAATAAGTCCACCATTGTTGGAACCAATTTGGTAGGCTCTGAACAGTTATCTTTGAGTTAAAGAAGAATAACCAGGAATGGGTCTTTTTGGAGTTTTGGATAAAGGATGTTCAGATTCAATGGTTCTCATCCTTTGTCGAGAAGGCTCCACTCAGGGACTTTCTTTCTAACCGTGATAGGATTTGACTCTTTGAAAGGGTAAGAAATGTTGTTGTCAGCCGCATACATCTCAAACCAATCAAAAAATAAAATATGAATTTTATAAATGTTGACAAATTCATAATAAAATTCTTGAATTTGCTTTCTTTGATTTAAAAAATGTTTAAAGAACCAAAGTCTTTTTTCTTTATTGTTTTCTGAATAAAAATCATTATGCAAAAGAGTTTTATTAATTTCAAAATCCTTTTCGATGACATTTATGACATTTTCAGTTACAGCAGAAAATGTGGGAGATGTTGGAGGAGAAGGTTCCTTCTCTTCCTGTCTTTGTTCATGTTGACTACTAGTGTAAATAGGATGTGGAACACTGGTGGTATAATCAACAGAAGGTATGGAGGAACTAGGTATATCCGATGTGGAAAACCTGGGCTGATCTTTAACAGGGTGGAAACGAAGATTAACAACTGAAGGTATTTTGGAGAATCTTCTTTCCATAGAAGGGATGCTTGAGACAGAGTCTTTATCAGAAAATCTGGAAGAAGTAGACCTCCTGAAAGACAGTTTAACTCTGCCATCAGAATACTGAGTCACATTTTACAGCTCTGTATTTGGCTCAAGTTGTTTTGGAATCACTGGTTCAGTGGCTCCATCCAGAATCCATTCTTCCTGGGTGAATATCTTTCCAATTGATAGGTTTTGGAATGACAAATTTTGCTTTAGACAAGTCGGTCAGTAAGAGAAGAGTTTTATCTCTTTTTGATCGAATTTATGTTGCGTATTAAGCGCGAGAATGCATGGCTTTGTATGATATTTTGTAGATCAAGCCACTTTGAATTGATCCTTTAATCATATGATAATTATGAGTTTTAATTTGAAGAATCATACTTTTAATGATATTTTTGTCTTTAAGAGAGACTGTTATGTTTGGATAACAATCAAATGAAATGGGTCCTTTACAGAGACTAGATTCAATACTACTGAATAAGGAATCATCAAAGGAGATGAACCTCCCATCCCTGAGGACAGCTAATATGGACGTATCAAGTTGTTCTTTAGTCAATGGTTTTATTCCAACTTGAATTAAACCAATGTGGATATAGTTATAATTCTTTTCTTTTAATCGCTTTAATGCATGTTCTGAAAACAAATGAATTGTTTCAAATGGCTTTGATAGTGTTATGTCGCGTTCTTCAGTCTTTATAACATAATATGTCTTTAGAAAATCAAGCTTTTTGGTTTTATAAATCATGTCTTTGGAAATATTTGGAAGTTCCCAGCAATCAATAGCTTTATCAAAATCTAGTATTATAAATTCTTCAGAATTTACAACATTCTTTGAAACACTAGTACTTCCAAAGATTTCCAAAGACATGATTTATAAAACCAAAAAACTTGATTTTCTAAAGACATATTATGTTATAAAGACTGAAGAACGCGACATAACACTATCAAAGCCATTTAAAATAATTCATTTGTTTTCAGAACATGCATTAAAGCGATTAAAAGAAAAGAATTACAAGTCTTGAGTCCAAATCAATGGGGTGACCCACTTCATAAATCTAAAGCCTTCCCTATTAAATTTCAAACCGGTCTAAACCATTGCCAGACTTTCTCCTATTGAGACTATCAGCAGGCTTGGTTTAACACCTTCTTTATCCAAAACCCCAAAAAGACCCATTCCTGGTTATTCTTCTTTAACTCAAAATAACTATTCGTGAGCCTACCAAATTGGTTCCAACAATGGTGGGCCTATTTTGGCTCATGTAAAGAAATTCTTACCCCAAATGCTATACATTGTCTAAATTATTTTAAAGACCACTATACTCCTTCAGAGTCTGAGAAAAGGTTTCCTCATTTTCTCTGTTTCTGTACAAACTTTTTCCTTCCTTGGGTTTGGATGTGGAATTTTCAGTACCACACTCAAGAAACCCAATTAATTTTACAAAAATCTTTCAAAGTCAAGTGGTGGTCTAAGTTTGACGAGAAGTCTAAATTAACTGAGTCTACAATACAGGCCTGGCTTTCTTCTAAAGGACTTCTCAAGCCCAGCATCGAAGAAGCAAGAGCTCAAAGCACTTTTCTCACTCAGCGGTCCAAAGCCCAAGCCATGTTAGCCGGTGCTAAGACTGAAGCTAAATACTTTAAAGTCATGGAACAGCTCCTCGCCTCGAGATCAGAGACTTTTGTTGCAGATTCCTCTGATGATGAAGATAAGCCGTTTATTTCTCTTGGAGATGAAAACGAAGACCACTACTTCGGGATCTTCTCCCCTGTAAAGCATTGTAAGTAAAAAAAAAAAAAAAAAAAAAAAAAGACTGTCTCTAGTATCCCTTCAATGGAAAGAAGATTTTCTAAAATACCATCAGTTGTCAATCTTCCTTTCCAAACTACTAAAGACCAACCTAGGTTTTCTACATCAGACATACCTAGTTCTTCTATTCATTCTGTGGATTATTCCTCTAGTGTACCTCATCCCATATACACTAGTCGTCCACAAGGGCAAAGACAGGAAGAGAATGAACCTTCTCGTCCAACATCCCCCACATTCTCAGCAGTTACCGAAAATGTCATAGGAGTCATTGAAAAGGATTTTGAACTCGATAAAAACCTTTTACATAATGATTTCTATTCAGATAATAATAAAGGAAAAAGACTTTGGTTCTTTAAACATTTTTTGAATCAAAGAAAGCAAATTCAAGAATTTTATTACGAATTTGTCAACTTGCATAAAGTTCATATTTTATTTTTTGATTGGTTTGAAATGTATACTTCTGACAACAACATTTCCTACCCCTTCAAAGCATCAAACCCTATCACGATTAGAAAGAAAATTCTAGAATGGAACCTTTCGATAATGGGACAACCATCAATCAACACCTCCCAGGAGCTTAACCATAGTTCATGGTGAACCTCCAGTTCAGATTAAAGCTTCTCCTTATAAATTTCATAAAGTCAACAATTCAGAGTCAGATTTAGATAGCATTATCCAACAGAAAAATTTCAGTAATGCTAATCTAAACACAATAGGAAAACAATTGACTAGGATTGAGAGTCGATCCAACAAATCAACCATTTCTCGCTTTCTCCTATTCAAAGACCTATTTCTACAAAGCCCGATTCCTTGAAAAGCTTAAGAACCTATTTTCAAACCCTTTCGGGTTTGAAACATAGTCAAAAGCTTGTTCAAGAATCCAAAATGCATTTTGCTAAAGCCATTAAAGAACAATTAGATAGAATAGAAGCATCTTATTCTTCCTAACTTCTACTTCAAAAAAACCAAATTGCTCCCGACACACAATCCAGTCTATTGGAGTTTTGGATCGGACCAATCTTCTATTACCTCTTCTCGATTTAAAAGCCTTCAAAAGAAGAACCGATTTTAAAGCCAATAAAATTCATTGGGAATTAAGACTCCCCTAATAGTTCTCGTTCTCCTCCCGATCTCGCATTGATAATAGCCTGTCAATAAACCAATCACGGTTTAATGCATCTTCTGTCTATGAATGGAACATAGATGGAATGTCTGAGTATAATATACTTGGCCTATTAAAACAAATGACCATGGCAGCCAATGCCTACAAAACCCAATCGGGGACTTCTGACAAAGCTATTGCAGAAATCCTTATTGCGGGTTTTACAGGTCAACTTAAAAGTTGGTGGGATCATTTCCTCACCAAACAGCAACAATCAGATATTTTGAATGCCATTCAAGTAAATGAGGATGGAACACCCAACCTCGATGAATTTACTAACCCCATTCAAGATGCAGTTGCTACTTTAATTTTGACTATTTCTCTCCATTTTATTGGAGACCCTTCTCACTTAAGAGATAAAAATCCTGAGCTACTACATAACTTAAGATGTAGGAAACTTAGTGATTTCCAAGCCTACAAAACCACCTTCTTTACCCGAGTCTTTCTAAGAGATGATGCAAATCATTCCACTTGGAAAGAAAAGTTCCTTGCCGGTTTACCTACCCTTTTAGGTGAAAAGGTAAGAAACACGATTAAAGCTTTATATGACAATCGTATTCCTTATGATGAACTCACCTACGGTGAACTTGTCAGTTTCATTAATAAGGAAGGTTTAAAGATTTGTCAAGATTTGAAATTACAAAAACGTCTAAAATGGGAGCTTAGAAAGTCTAAGCAAGAGTTAGGCAGTTTTTGTAAACAATTCAATTATGACCCTTTCAAAGCCTCTACCTCGAAAGACTGTAATGGTAAGTGCTCTTCGAAATCTTACAGAAAACATTACAAGTCAAAAGGTCACAGAAAGTTCCTTCCAGAACCTAAAGAATCTTACTATAAAAAGCCTTCCAAGCCTTATAGAAAGCCTAATTTCTCTAAGAGAAAACATTCCAAACCCATTTCAAACCCTAAAACTCCTTTTAACTACAAGGAAGCTACTTGCTATAAGTGTGGAAAGAAAGGTCATACTGTAAAATTTTGTAGGATGAGCAAAAAACTTCATGAGCTTGGTCTAAAAGAAAATTTTCAATCTTTAGAAGGGGTTTGAGGCACAAGGTCATTGAGGACGCCTTTGCCTTTGTCTTTACGCCGTGGAGGCATTATCTGTTTTGGAAAAATTCTCCACGGAAAATCGGAACATAATTTTTATCACCCTTTATAAATTCAATGTCAAAATAAAAATACTTAATATAACTTGCCATCGTGTAAAAATTTATTTAGATCGAATTTTTGAACATCTTTTCTAAAACATGTTTTCTTTAACTTTTGAATCAATTCTAAGTAAGAATTTTTGATTTAATAAATCACTTTGAAATTTAAATATGCATAAAACAATAGATAAAATTTCCTTTTTAATAGTGGAGTAATTTCTTTGACATTCATTCCAATGTGCAGAAACGTACTGTACTATTTGTTCTTTATTGTTATCTATTTGTTTTAATATTCCTCCATAACCTATGTCTGAAGCATCTGTTTCAACAATCTTAGGTAATGCAGGATTAACAAGAAATAAACATGGGATTTCTTTAACAGAAGTCTTTATGAATTTATAAATCTTAGTATGTTCGTCATCAAATTCACGCAACATGATTCTTTTTTAACCTATTATGCAAAGGTTTTGAAATCCTATTTATGTTAGGACAGAAATCGAGAACATAATTTAAACTTTCTAGAAATCTCTGCAATTGGGTTTTGTCTAAGATCCTATATGGGAATTTATCTGCAAAAGCAAGAGATCTCTCAATAGGTGAAATGGTTCCTTTGGTAATATAATATCCGAAGAACCTAATCTTTGTTTGGAACAAAGAGACTTTAGTATTAGAAATGGCTAGACCAGCTTTTCTAGTTGCAAAGAAAAAAGTCTTTAAGTGTTTGAAATGTTGATCAATCGTGTGAGAAAAAATCAACACATCATCAATATAAACAATGCAAAATTCAGAGTAAGGATTATAAATTCATTCATAATCTTTTGAAACTCAGAAGGAGCATTCTTTAACCCAAATAGCATTACTGTTCATTCAAATTGTCCAAAAGGAACAGTAAAAGCAGTTTTATAACGGTCATTAGGGTCAATTTATATATATATATATATATATTTAAAACTGAAAATGGTGATAATCAAAATCTTGAAAACATTGAGTCTTTACCCAATGATTTTCTTTTTGTTCTAAAACAAATCACCACAAGAAAATATTTGATTAAAGTCACTTTGGTATTTCTAAAGAATTTGAATTTGATACTGTTGCTCTATTTGACACTGGTGCAGATTTAAATTACATCAGGGAAGACATTGTCCCCAGAAAGTTCCATGAAAAAACAAAAGAAAGACTTTCTGCCGCCAATAATTCAAAACTAAAAGTTAATTTTAAAGTTGAAGCCTCTGTGCATAACGATGATTTTGAATTCAGGACTTCCTTTATCTTAACAAATGACATTCATCATGCAGTCATTTTAAGAACTCCTTTCATAAATCTCATTACCCCTTATACTGTCAATTACAATAGTATATCTTTTAAAACAAAAGATAAAAAACTTGTTTTCCCTTTCATTGAGAAACCTAAAACAAGAAATCTGAATATTGTTAAAGCTTGTTCTGTGTATAAAAACCAAATCAATGTTTTGCTTAAAACAAAGCAAAATGATTTAACTTGTTTAAAGAAAGACTTAAACTTATAAAGAATTGAAAATCAACTTCACAATGATTTTCTAAAAAGAAAAATTTCTGGTTTTAAAGCCTTAATCGAAAAAGAAATCTGTGCTGATTTACCTTCTGTATTTTGGGAGAGAAAACAGCACATGGTAGATTTACCATATGAAATTTCTTTTGATGAAAAATAAATTCCTACAAAAGCTCGGCCTATTCAAATGAATATGGAATTAGAACAACATTGTAGGAATGAGATTAAAGATTTAGAGTCTAAAGGATTAATCGTGAAATCAAGGTCTCCCTAGTCTTGTGCTGCTTTCTATGTCAATAAAAATTCTGAGATAGAAAGAGGGACACCTAGATTAGTGATCAATTATAAACCTTTCAATAAAGCCTTAAAATGGATTAGGTATCCAATTCCTAACAAGAAAGATTTGCTTCAAAAACTTCATTCTGCATTCATATTTTCAAAATTTGACATGAAGTCTGGATTTTGGCAAATACAAATTCACCCTAAAGACCGTTATAAAACTGCTTTTACTGTTCCATTTGGACAGTATGAGTGGACAGTTATGCCATTTGGATTAAAGAATGCCCCCTCAGAGTTCCAAAGAGTTATGAATGATATTTATAACCCTTACTCTGAATTTTGTATTGTCTATATTGATGACGTGTTGATTTTTTCCCAATCAATTGATCAACATTTCAAACATTTAAAGACTTTTTATTTTGCCACTAGAAAAGCTAGTCTAGCTGTTTCTAGTTCAAAGATTTCTTTATTTCAAACAAAAATCAGGTTCCTAGGACATTATATTTCCAAAGGAACTATCACGCCTATTGAAAGGTCGCTTGCATTCACTGACAAGTTTCCTGATAAAATTTTGGATAAAACCCAACTACAAAGATTTCTTGGTAGTCTAAATTATGTTCTTGATTTTTGTCCTAACATAAATAGGATTACAAAACCTTTGCATGACCGATTAAAGAAAAAGCCAGTTGCATGGACAGAAGAACATACTAAAATCATAAAACAGATAAAAAGCATTGTTAAAGATATTCCATGTCTATTTTTGGCTAATCCTGCATTACCTAAGGTTGTTGAAACTGATGCATCAAACTTAGGATATAGAGGAATTTTAAAACAAGTTGAAAATGGTAAAGAACAAATTGTTCAGTATGCTTCTGCACATTGGAATGAATGTCAGAAAAATTATTCTACTATAAAGAAAGAAATTTTATCTATTGTTTTATGCATCTCTAAATTTCAAAGCGATTTATTAAATCAAAAATTTTTACTTATGATTGATTGTAAAGCTGCAAAACATGTTTTAGAAAAGGATGTTCAAAACATTGCATCTAAATAAATTTTTGCAAGATGGCAAGCAATTTTAAATATTTTTTATTTTGATATTGGTTTATAAAGGGAGACAGAAATTGCCCATTTTCTAACGAGAGAATTCTTGCAAAACAGATAAATGCCGCCCAAAAAGAAACCTGACAAAGGGAAAAGGATCCTTAAAGACCCTGTGTCCCAAACCTCTAAAGCCTCCACTCCTCCTAAAGAAAAATTGCTATCGTCAGCAATTTCCTCTGCAAAGCCTATAAAGTCTTGGATCGATATGGTTGAAAGCCAAGAGGCCCAAGAGGCCCAATCTAAAGCAGCAGCATCTCAAGAACAGGTAAATGAATAGATGAAATCCATTTCTAAATCCCCTGAACTCATGTTTGCTCTACAAAGCTTTTCACAAACTCTTTCTCCTATTCCTGAGAAAGATGAAAAACAAATTTCTAAAGCTCCTGTTTCTAAAGAAATTATTTCAAGTGGAAGTTCATCTTTCCAGGTTGTAGTTTCACAACCAAAGCTTTCTCCGAGATCGGATTGGTTCTATAAACCCCATCACCAAAACATTTTTACTGTAGAGGATGGATTTTATAATGCTGATCCATTTCAAACCATTTCAAAGATTTTCCCCAATGGCTGGTTTTTCAAACCATAGGATTTGTCAAAACCCCAGTCCTATTATCATGATATACTGGAATTCACAGAGTCAGTTAAGTTTAAACATTTCTTCCTCAGTGAAGCCCATAAAGAACCGGCCTATTCTACGGCCACCATCCTTAAAGTCATAAGCCCAAATCAATGGGGTGATCAACTCCATAAGTCTAAAGCCTTCCCTTTAAATTTTCAAAACAATATTGACCATTGCCGGTCTTTCTCATACTGGGATTACCAACAGGCATGGTATAATACATTTTTTATACAAAACCCAAAAAAGACTCATTCTTGGTTATTTTTCTTCAATTCTAAGATAACCATCCAAAGCCTCCCCAATTGGTTTAAACACTGGTGGACTTTCTTCAGGCCATGCCCAGAAATCTTAACCCCAAATGCTACTAAGTGTTTGGACTACTTTAGAGCCCATTATATTCCTTCTGCTTCAGAAGCAACGTTCTCCCCCTTTCTTTGTTTCTGTACAAATTTCTTCTTACCATGGGTCTGGATGTGGTATCTTAACTACCACACTCAGGACTCCCAATTAATTTTACAAAGACAATTTAAAGTAAAGTGGTGGAACAAATTCAATGAGAGTGCTAAACTGACCGAAGACCTCATCCAAGGATGGCTTGCAGCCAAAGGTCATTTAAAACCTTGTATATGGTTTAAAGTTATTTGTGTCTGATAATAATTTGAAGTATTAAAATTTGATTAATTCAGTAATGGGTTTACCTTCGGGTGCTTAGGTAGCATATGGTCATAAGTCCCGTCTGTGTTTAAGGGCAACAAAACCATTTCTTAGCCTAGGATTAATTTACTGTTTTAAAAGAATTTTAAGACCTTTAAAGTATTTTCATTCATGGATTCTTTACTCCATAAAACATCATCTTTCTCTAGCTCTTCCTCCGGAAGGACTAGTGTTTCAAAGAATGTTGTGAATTCTGAGGAATTCATAATAGCAGATTTTGATAAAGCTATTGATTGTTGGGAACTTCCAAAGATTTCTAAAGATAAAATTTATAAAATGAAAAAACTTGATTTCTTAAAGACAGATTATGTTATAAAGACTGAAGAACGTGACATAACGCTTTCAAAGCCTTTTGAAACAATTCACTTGTTTACAGATAAATCTTTAAAGCAATTAAAAGAAAAAGGTTTTAATTATGTTCATATTGGTCTAATCCAAATGGAATAAAACCTTTAACTAAAAAAGACTTGATACGTCCATATTAAGAAATCTCGGGGATGGGAGGTTCATCTCCTTTTACTCAAGATAGTATTGAATCTAGTCTCAGAAAAGACCCATTTCATTTTATTGTTATCCAAACATAACAGTCTCTCTTAAAGACAAGAATATTTTAAAGAGCATGATTCTTCAAATCAAAACTCATAATTATCATATGATTGAAGGATCAATTCCAGTAGCCTTAATCTACAAGATCTCTTACAAAGCAATGCATTCTGCGTTCAATATGCAACATAAATTCCAGTCAAAAAGAGATGAAACTCTTCTCTTGCAGACTGACTTGTCTAAAGCCAATATTGTCATTCCAAAACCCATACAATGGAAAGACATTCATCTTCCAGAAGAATGGATTTTGGATGGAGTCACTGAACCAGTGATTCCAAAACAACTTAAGCCTAATACAGAATTGCAAAATGTGACTCAGTATTCTGATGGCAGAGTTAAACTATCCTTCAGAAGATCTACTTCTTCCAGATATTCTGATAAAGACTCTGTCTCTAGTATCCCTTCAATGGAAAGAAGATTTTCTAAAATACCATCAGTTGTCAATCTTCCTTTCCAAACTACTAAAGACCAACCTAGGTTTTCTACATCAGACATACCTAGTTCTTCTATTCATTCTGTGGATTATTCCTCTAGTGTACCTCATCCCATATACACTAGTCGTCCACAAGGGCAAAGACAGGAAAAGAATGAACCTTCTCCTCCAACATCCCCCACATTCTCAGCAGTTACCGAAAATGTCATAGGAGTCATTGAAAAGGATTTTATAAATTTTATCTTTAGAAATCTTTGGAAGTTCCCAACAATCAATAGCTTTATCAAAATCTGCTATTATGAATTCCTCAGAATTCACAACATCCTTTGAAACACTAGTCCTTCCGGAGGAAGAGCTAGAGAAAGATGATGTTCTATGGAGTAAAGAATCCATGAATGAAAATACTTTAACGGTCTTAAAATTCTTTTAAAACAGTAAATTAATCCTAGGCTAAGAAATGGTTTTGTTATTGTTTTAAACTGAATTTTATAACAACGCCAAGCAAATATTTCCCTGTAATTATTTCTTGTAATTTTTCCTTGTTTGTCACTTGACATTTTAGATGTTTATCTCCCTTCACTCACTATTCTCATTACGAGAAAAAAGCTGAGGAGATAGAAATCTACTGTTCAACGCCTTTCCTCTCGAAGCTGTAGCAACTCCACTTTAGCGAAACTGTAGCATTTCTACTGTAGCGAAGCTGTAGCATTTCACTGTTTGGATTTTGGGTATATAGTTCCCATTCACCTCCAGTTGAGGGATTAATTCAGTTTTATCCAATTCTCTCTGATCTAGTTTGAAGAATAAGCAGACCCAGATCTGACACAAGTCAGTCTGCAGATCATACAGAAAACTTTAAAAATTTAAAATGCAGAAATTTAAATTACAGAAAGCATAAATTATAATACAAACTTGCTTTAAATAAATTACATATAAACTTTAAATTAGAAATTGAAAGCTTACATGTAAATTGCTTGATGCCAGAAATGCTTTACAAAAGAAAGACTTAGGGTAATAGGAGAAAGAGTCTGGGCCTTTGACTTTTAAAAGATATAATATCGTAATTGACAGTATAAGGGGTAATGAGATTTATGAAAGGAGTGTGTGAAACTTAAATGTTATTACTAAAGGTTATTACTTAATAAAATCACTTCCACATTCTTCTCTCAAAAGTCAAAGGCCCAATCTATGTTGCATCTATGAAATAATAAGCTTTAAATTCAGTAATGGGTTTACCTAAGCATCTATGGTTTTCCACATTCCTCTCTCAAAAGTCAAAGGTTGTTTAAACCTTTGATGGACAGTATAAGGGGTAATGAGATTTATGAAAGGAGTTCCTAAAATAACTGCATGATGAATGTCATTTGTTAAGATAAAGGAAATCCTGAATTCAAAATCATCGTTATGCACAGAGGCTTCAACTTTAAAATTAACTTTTAGTTTTGAATTATTGGCGGCAGAAAGTCTTTCTTTTGTTTTTTCATGGAACTTTCTGGGGACAATGTCTTCCCTGATGCAATTTAAATCTGCACCAGTGTCAAATAGAGCGACAGTATCAAATTCAAATTCTTTAGAAATACCAAAGTGACCTTAATCAAATATTTTCTTGTGGTGATTTGTTTTAGAACAAAAAGAAAATCATTGGGTAAAGACTCAATGTTTTCAAGATTTTGATTATCACCATTTTCAGTTTTAAATATATATATATATATAAAGATACCACCCTACAGGTTGATGAGTTAATTGACTCTGACACCTCTTCCTATGAAAATAGTGATTCTGATTCAGAATCCTATCTAAAGAAAATCAATGTTTTGACTAAAGAACAAAAAACATTTCTAGAATTGGTCAAACACATTTCTGACCCTACCCTTCAAAAAGAGTATTTAGATAAACTTCTAAAAACTCTTGAGTTGAAGCTTCGAGTTCTAAAGTCCCATTGTCAAGAAAAATGCATATGATCTTACCACAATTTTGGATAAAAGGAAAATCAAAAATTTGAGTCCTTCCATTCAAGATCTTCAAAAAGAAATCAAAGACATTAAATCTGAGATTAAAGAACTTAAAGAAAAACAAAAACTCGATTACGATCAATCCAACTCCTTTTACAAAAATAAAGAACATTCTGAAAAAGAATCAGAATCTGATAATGATAATAATCAAAATCTTGAAAACATTGAGTCTTTACCCAATGATTTTCTTTTTGTTTTGAAGCAAATTACCACAAGAAAATACTTGATTAAAGTCACTTTGATATTTTCTAAAGAATTTGAATTTGACACTGTCGCTCTTTTTGTCACTCTGTGCGATTTGACTGCATTAGAGAGGACATTGTCCCTTAAAGTTTCATGAAAAGACAAAGAAAAACACTTTCTGCGTGACAATTCAAAATTAAAAGTCAATTTTAAAGTCGATGCCTCTGTGCATAACGATGGTTTTGAGTTTAGGACTACCTTTATTTTGACAAATGACATTCATCACGCAGTCATTTTGGGAACTCCTTTTATAAACCTCATTACCACTTATACTGTTAATTATGACAGCATTTCCTTTAAAGCAAGAGATAAAAAACTTGTTTTCCCTTTCATCGAAAAACCTAAAACAAGAAATTTAAATATTGTTAAAGCTTGTTCTGTTTATAAAAACCAAATCAATGTTTTGCTTAAAACAAAACAGAATGATTTAACCTGTTTAAAGAAAGACTTGAATCTACAAAGAATTGAAAATCAGCTTAACAATGATTTTCTAAAAAGAAAAATTTCTGGTCTTAAAACCCTAATTGAAAAGGAAATTTGTGCTGACCTACCTTCTGCTTTTTGGGAAAGAAAACAGCACATGGTTGATTTACCATATGAAAATTCCTTTGATGAAAAATAAATTCCTACAAAAGCCAGACCTATTCAGATGAATATGGAATTAGAACAGCATTGTAGGAATGAGATCAAAGATTTAGAGTCTAAAGGTCTAATTGTGAAATCAAGGTCTCCCTGGTCTTGTGCTGCTTTCTATGTCAATAAAAATTCTGAGATAGAAAGAGGGACACCAAGATTAGTGATCAATTACAAACCCTTAAACAAAGCTTTAAAATGGATTAGGTATCCAATACATAATAAAAAAGATTTACTCCAAAAATTCCATTCTGCATTCATATTTTCAAAATTTGACATGAAGTCTGGATTTTGGCAAATACAAATTCACCCTAAAGACCGTTATAAAACTGCTTTTACTGTTCCATTTGGGCAATATGAATGGACAGTTATGCCCTTTGGTTTAAAGAATGCCCCTTCAGAATTTCAAAGAGTTATGAATGATATTTATAACCCTTATTCTAAATTTTGTATTGTCTACATTGATGACGTATTGATTTTTTCTCAATCAATTGATCAGCATTTCAAACATTTAAAGACTTTTTATTTTGCCACTTTAAAAGATGGTTTAAATTGTTTCTAGTTCAAAGATTTCTTTATTTCAAACAAAAATCAGGTTCCTAGGTCACTATATTTCTAAAGGAACCATAACTCCCATTGAAAGGTCACTTGCATTTACTGACAAGTTTCCTGATAAAATTTTGGATAAAACCCAACTACAAAGATTTCTTGGTAGTTTAAATTATGTTCTTGATTTTTGTCCAAATATAAATAGAATTGCAAAACCTTTGCATGACAGATTAAAAAAGAAACCCGTTCCATGGACAGAAGAACATACTAAAATCATAAAACAAATAAAGAGCATTGTTAAAGAAATTCCATGTTTATTTTTGGCAAACCCTGCATTACCTAAGGTTGTAGAAACTGATGCATCAGACTTAGGTTATGGAGGTATTCTAAAACAAATTGATAATGGTGAAGAACAAATAGTTCAATATGCATCTGCACATTGGAATGAATGTCAGAAAAATTATTCAACCATTAAAAAAGAAATTTTATCTATAGTTTTATGCATTTCTAAATTTCAAAGCGATTTATTAAATCAAAAATTCCTTCTTAGAATTGATTGTAAAGCTGCAAAACATGTTTTAGAAAAGGATGTTCAAAATATTGCATCTAAACAAATTTTTGCACGATGGCAAGCAATTTTAAGCATTTTTGATTTTGATATTGAATTTATAAAGGAGACAGAATTACTGCTCCAGATTTTCTAACGAGAGAATTTTTGCAAAACAGGATAAATCGCGCCAAAAAAGAAACCAGACAAGGAAAAGGGATCATGAAAGACCCTGTATCCCAACCTAAAGTCTCCACTCCTCCTAAAGAGAAATTGCTGTCTTCAGCAATCTCATCCATAAAGCCTATAAAGTCATGGATCGATATGGTTGAAAGCCAAGAGGCCCAAGAGGCCCAATCTAAAGCTGTTGCATCTCCAGATCAGGTAAATGAATGGATGAAATCCATTTCTAAATCCCCTGAACTCATGTTCGCATTACAAAGCTTTTCTCAAACTCTTTCTCCTATTCCAGGAGAAGAAAAAAACAAATTTCTAAAGCCCTGTTTAAAGAAATTATTTCAGTGGAAGTTAATCTTCCTGGTTGTGGTTTCCCAACCAAAAAATTCACCAAAGTCGGATTGGTATTTTAAAACCTATCACCAAAACATTTTCACTATCAAGATGGGTTTTATAATCTTGACCCATTTCAAGACTTTCAAAAATCTTTCCTCCTCATTTGGTATTTCAAACCATGGGATTTAACAAAACCCCATCCTATTATCATGATATTCTGAGTTCACCGAGTCATTAAATTCAAACACTTCTTTCTTAAATAAACCCATAAAGAACCTCTTTCCCACTACCACAATTCTTAAAGTTATTAGCCAAATCAATGGGGTGATTCACTCCATGTCTAAAAGCCTTCCCCTAAATTTCCATAATAATCCCAACCACCGTCCTGCCTTTTCTCATAATTTGGATTATCGTGAGGCGTGATAATACATTCTTTATTCAAAACCCTAAAAAGACTCCACTCATGGTTATTTTTCTTCAATTCGAATATAACCATTCAAAGCCTTCCAAACCTGGTTTAAACACTCATGGACTTCTTTGGCCTTGCGCTTTAAATATTAACTACAAACGCCACCAACTGTTTAGATTATTTTAAAACCCATTATATTTCTTTTCGCCTCGAAGCATTCTCTCCTTTCCTTTCGCTTCAGACAAATTTCTTAACTTACCTCGGCCTGGATGTGGCAACTTAACTACCACACTCAAGACTCTCAATTGATTTTACAAAGGCAATTCAAAGTCAAGTGGTGGAATAAATTTAACGAAGGCACCAAGTTAACCCCACACCTTGTCCAAGGATGGCTTGCTGCAAAAAGCCACATAAAGCCCAATATTGAGACAGTCAGAGCCCAAAGCACATTCCTCACGCAGAAATCAAAAGCCCAATCCATGTTTTGGCAGGCCAAGTCTCAAGAGAATATTTCAAGCTTTTAAGCGACTTCTGATTCAAGATCGTGAGCCGTCATTGCAGTTCATCCGATCCGGAAGACGAAGAGTCGCTTCATCTCACTCGGATGAAAAAATGAAGATGATCGCTTCGCATTTTCTCACCTATCAAGCATTAAAGCCCTGTAGATACTGTAAAAAAAAAAAAAAAAAAAGTCATTTACTATCCCTTTGACATTTTCAGATATTTATCCCCCTTCACTCACTATTCTCTTTATGAGAAAAAAGCTGAGGGGATAAGGATCTAATTTTCCAAAGATCTCCTGTTTGTCTCACGTGATTCCCGGCTGACCAACCAGCACACGAGATGACCAACTGTTGCCTTTCCACTTGTTATCAGAAGAAAGTCAGAAGAACCAACCGTAGCGGCTTCCATTTATTCAGATCGGAGCCAGAAGAGATCTCTCAGAATGAGACTATTTATTTTCACTATTTGGATTTTGGGTATATAGTTCCCATTTACCTCCAGCTGAGGGATCCATCTAGTTTTTCTCTCATCCATCTCTCTCTAAAGCTTCTCTCTCTAATCTCTCTCTCAAGATTGGAAATCTGGGATCTGAGGGTAATATACCCGTCTGAAGATCAATTTTCCATCTTTCTTTCCTTCTTTTTAAAGCACTTTTGGAATCAAGCAACTGATTCATGTAAGCTTTTAATTATTTTAATTTTAAAGTTTATGTGTAATTCATTTAAAGCAAAGTTTGTAATTAATTTTATGCTTTCTGCAATTTAAAGTTCTGCACTTTAATTTTTTAAAGCTTTCTTGTATGAACTGCAGACTGATCTGTATCAGACCTGCCATAAAACCTGTTACATTCCTCTGAGACATAGAGACCAGGAATCGTGGAGTGTGTGAACTTTGAAGGATTATAAATCACGGACTTTAAAAAGTTATTGGTTTTAAGGAAGTGATTACAGCTGATGAAATATCTTTCACTTTATTGTTGTAAATTTTAGTAGGTTCTTTTTAGGTACGTGGCGTTGTTAAACCAGATCGACGCGAGCGATTAAATGTGTCTTTTTTTGACCCAGATCTGACTTAGAACAGATCAATAGTCCGCACGTTCGGGTGTCCAGCCGATATACCACAAAGTTACCGTCTTTAAGTTTTTAGTCAGGATTATTATCAAACCTAACCACAGGGCTTTGCAAAATTAAACATACATTAAGGTTGGGCTCTAAATCATACACATGCACTGATCCTGGTTCCCAGAAATGGTGCTCTGAGTGAAGGGGAAGAAGAGAAATACAACTGAGAGAGAGATCAGGTCTCTATGTCTCAGAGGAATGTAACAGTTTTATCGGTCCGATCTGATCGATCTAGCTTCATACAAGAAAGCTTTAAAAAATTAAAGTGCAGAACTTTAACATTCCTTTGAGACTACAGTAACAAGTGGAAAGGCAACAGTTGGTCATCTCGTGTGCTGGTTGGTCAGCCGGGAATCACGTGAGACAAAAAGGAGATCTTTGGAAAATTAGATCCAGGTTTCACTAAGAAAGAAGTGTCTGAATTTAACAGATTCAGTGAACTCCAGAATATCATGATAATAGGACTGGGGTTTTGTTAAATCCCATGGTTAATAAGACCAGGAATCGTGGAGTGTGTGAACTTTAAAGGATTATAAATCACGGACTTTAAAAAGTTATTGGTTTTAAGGAAGTGATTACAGCTGATGAAATATCTTTCACTTTATTGTTGTAAATTTTATTAGGTTCTTTTTAGGTACGTGGCGTTGTTAAACCAGATCGACGCAGAACAGTGTCTGCCTTTTGGACCCAGATCTGACTTAGAACAGATCAATAGTCCGCACGTTCGGGTGTCCAGCCGATATACCACAAAGTTACCGTCTTTAAGTTTTTAGTCAGGATTATTATCAAACCTAACCACAGGGCTTTGCAAAATTAAACATACATTAAGGTTGGGCTCTAAATCATACACAGCATCTGGATCCTGTTCCCGAAATGGTCTTTCTGAGTGAAGGGGAAGAAGAGAAATACAACTGAGAGAGAGATCAGGTCTCTATGTCTCAGAGGAATGTAACAGGTTTTATGGCAGGTCTGATACAGATCAGTCTGCAGTTCATACAAGAAAGCTTTAAAAAATTAAAGTGCAGAACTTTAACATTCCTTTGAGACTACAGTAACAAGTGGAAAGGCAACAGTTGGTCATCTCGTGTCTTTGGTTGGTCACCTTTAATCACGTGAGACAAAAAGGAGATCTTTGGAAAATTAGATCCAGGTTTCACTAAGAAAGAAGTGTCCGAATTTAATGTTACTCATGAACTCCAGAATATCATGATAATAGACTTTTTTGTTAAATCCCATAGTTAATAAGACAGGAATCGTGAGTGTGCGAACTTTGAAGGATTATAAATCACGGACTTTAAAAAGTTATTGGTTTTAAGGAAGTGATTACAGCTGATGAAATATCTTTCACTTTATTGTTGTAAATTTTATTAGGTTCTTTTTAGGTACGTGGCGTTGTTAAACCAGATCGACGCAGAAGCAAATGTCAACCCGATCGACTTAGAACATCAATAGTCCGCGCGTTCGGTGTCCAAATAGATATACCACAAAGTTACCGTCTTTTAAGTTTTTAGTCGATTATTATCAAACCTAACCACGGGCTTTGCAAAATTAAACATACATTAAGGTTGGGCTTAAATCATACACGATCTGGATCCTGGTTCCCGAAAATGGTGCTCTGAGTGAAAGGGAAGAGAGAAATACAACCGGAGAGAGATCGTCTCTATGTCTCGGAGGAATGTAATAAGTTTTTATGGCGGTGTCCTGATCTGATCAGTCTGCAGTTCATACAAGAAAGCTTTAAAAAATTAAAGTGCAGAACTTTAACATTCCTTTGAGATTACAGTAACAAGTGGAAAGGCAACAGTTGGTCATCTCGTGTGCTGGTTGGTCAGCCGGGAATCACGTGAGACAAAAAGGAGATCTTTGGAAAATTAGATCCAGGTTTCACTAAGAAAGAAGTGTCTGAATTTAACAGACTCAGTGAACTCCAGAATATCATGATAATAGGACTGGGGTTTTGTTAAATCCCATGGTTAATAAGACCAGGAATCGTGGAGTGTGCGAACTTTGAAGGATTATAAATCACGGACTTTAAAAAGTTATTGGTTTTAAGGAAGTGATTACAGCTGATGAAATATCTTTCACTTTATTGTTGTAAATTTTATTAGGTTCTTTTTAGGTACGTGGCGTTGTTAAACCAGATCGACGCAGAACAGTGTCTGCCTTTTGGACCCAGATCTGACTTAGAACAGATCAATAGTCCGCACGTTCGGGTGTCCAGCCGATATACCACAAAGTTACCGTCTTTAAGTTTTTAGTCAGGATTATTATCAAACCTAACCACAGGGCTTTGCAAAATTAAACATACATTAAGGTTGGGCTCTAAATCATACACAACGCATCTGATCCTGCCTCCCGAAAATGGTCTTTCTGAGTGAAAGGGAAGAAGAGAATACAACCGCGAGAGAGATCGGTCTCATGTCTCGGAGGAATGTAATGTTTTATGGCGGTCCGATACGTCTGGTCGATCTGCAGTTCATACAAGAAAGCTTTAAAAAATTAAAGTGCAGAACTTTAAATTGCAGAAAGCATAAAATTAATTACAAACTTTGCTTTAAATGAATTACACATAAACTTTAAAATTAAAATAATTAAAAGCTTACATGAATCGATTCTTGATTCCAAAAGTCTTTTAAAAGAAGGAAAAGAAAGATGGAAAATTGATCTTGAGACGGGTATATTACCCTCGGATCCCGATTTCCAATCTTGAGAGAGAGATTAGAGAGAAAGCTTTAGAGAGAGATGGATGAGAGAAAAACTAGATGGATCCCTCAGCTGGAGGTAAATGGGAACTATATACCCAAAATCCAAATAGTGAAAATAAATAGTCTCATGCTACGTGATCTCTTCTGACTCCGTCTGATAATAAATGGAAGCGCTACTGATTGGTTGTTCTGCTACGAACTTTTCTGATAACAAGTGGAAAGCGCAATGATTGGTCATCTCGTGTCTTTGGTTGGTCGGTAAATCACGTGAGACAAACAGGAGATCTTTGGAAAATTAGATCCTTATCCCCTCAGCTTTTTTCTCATAAAGAGAATAGTGAGTGAAGGGGGATAAATATCTGAAAATGTCAAAGGGATAGTAAATGACTTTTTTTTTTTTTTTTTTACAGTATCTACAGGGCTTTAATGCTTGATAGGTGAGAAAATGCCGAAGCAGTCATCTTCATTTTCATCACCGAGTGAGATGAACGGCTCTTCGTCTTCTGGATCAGATGAACCTGTAACAGACGGCTCTGATCTTGAATCTAGAAGCTGCTTCATAAGCTTGAAATATTCCTCTTCAGACTTGGCCCCAGCCAACATGGATTGGGCTTTTGATTTCTGCGTGAGGAATGTGCTTTGGGCTCTGACTGTCTCAATATTGGGCTTTATGTGGCTTTTTGCAGCAAGCCATCCTTGGACAAGGTGTGGGGTTAACTTGGTGCCTTCGTTAAATTTATTCCACCACTTGACTTTGAATTGCCTTTGTAAAATCAATTGAGAGTCTTGAGTGTGGTAGTTAAGTTGCCACATCCAGACCCAAGGTAAGAAGAAATTTGT
Source organism: Luvunga scandens (assembly GCA_030449905.1). Classification (NCBI taxonomy): domain Eukaryota; kingdom Viridiplantae; phylum Streptophyta; class Magnoliopsida; order Sapindales; family Rutaceae; genus Luvunga; species Luvunga scandens. The sequence goes on along the minus strand of JASUUG010000407.1, from coordinate 728,490 downwards.
ACAGAAGCAAAGGAAAGGAGAGAATCTTGCTTCTGAGGCAGAAGAAATATAATGGGTTTTAAAATAATCTAAACAGTTGGTGGCGTTTGTAGTTAATATTTCTGGGCAAGGCCCAAAGAAGGTCCACCAGTGTTTAAACCAGTTTGGAAGGCTTTGAATGGTTATATTCGAATTGAAGAAAAATAACCATGAGTGGGTCTTTTTAGGGTTTTGAATAAAGAATGTATTATACCACGCACACGATAATCCCAAAGATGAGAAAGACAGGCATGACGGTGGTTGGGATTATTATGGAAATTTAGGGGAAGGCTTTGACTTATGGAGTGAATCACCCCATTGATTTGGGCTAATAACTTTAAGAATTGTGGGAGTGGGTAGAGTTTCTTTATGGGTTTCACTAAGAAAGAAGTGTTTGAATTTAATGACGGTGAACTCCTGAATATCATGATAATAGGGTGGGGTTTTGTTAAATCCCATGGTTTGAAATACCAAATTTCGAAAAGATTTTTGAAAGTGCTTGAAATGGGTCAGCATTATAAAACCCATCTTCAATAGTGAAAATGTTTTGGTGATAGGTTTTAAAATACCAATCCGACTTTGGTGAATTTTTTGGTTGGGAAACCACAACCCTAAGATTTAACTTCCACTAAATAATTTCTTTAGAAACAGGGGCTTTAGAAATTTGTTTTTCTTCTTTCTCTGGAATAGGAGAAAGAGTTTGAGAAAAGCTTTGTAATGCGAACATGAGTTCAGGGGATTTAGAAATGGATTTCATCCATTCATTTACCTGATCTGGAGATGCAACAGCTTTAGATTGGGCCTCTTGGGCCTCTTGGCTTTCAACCATATCGATCCATGACTTTATAGGCTTTATGGATGAGATTGCTGAAGACAGCAATTTCTCTTTATGAGGAGTGGAGACTTTAGGTTGGGATACAGGGTCTTTCATGATCCCTTTCCCTTTGTCTGGTTTCTTTTTGGGCGGCATTTATCTGTTTTGCAAAAATTCTCTCGTTAGAAAATCTGGAACAGAATTCCTGCCTCCCTTTATAAATTCAATATCAAAATCAAAAATGCTTAAAATTGCTTGCCATCGTGCAAAAATTTGTTTAGATGCAATATTTTGAACATCCTTTTCTAAAACATGTTTTGCAGCTTTACAATCAATTCTAAGAAGAAATTTTTTATTTAATAAATCGCTTTGAAATTTAGAAATGCATAAAACTATAGATAAAATTTCTTTTTTAATGGTTGAATAATTTTTCTGACATTCATTCCAATGTGCAGATGCATATTGAACTATTTGTTCTTCACCATTATCAATTTGTTTTAGAATACCTCCATAACCTAAGTCTGATGCATCAGTTTCTACAACCTTAGGTAATGCAGGGTTTGCCAAAAATAAACATGGAATTTCTTTAACAATGCTCTTTATTTGTTTTATGATTTTAGTATGTTCTTCCGCATCCAATGGACGGGTTTTTTTTTAATCATGTAAATGCAAAGGTTTTGCAATTCTATTTATATTTGGACAAAAATCAAGAACATAATTTAAACTACCAAGAAATCTTTGTAGTTGGGTTTTATCCAAAATTTTATCGAAAACTTGTCAAGAAACGCAAGTGACCTTTCAATGGGAGTTATGGTTCCTTTAAAATATAGTGACCTGGAACCCGATTTTTGTTTGAAATAAAGAAATCTTTGAACTAAAAAAGCAATAAACCAAATTTTTCTAGTGGCAAAAATAAAAAGTCTTTAAATGTTTGAAATCTTTGATCAATTGATTGAGAAAAAATCAATACGTCATCAATGTAGAAATACAAAATTTAGAATAAGGGTTATAAATATCATTCATAACTCTTTTGAAATTCTCAAGGCGTTCTTTAAACCAAAGGGCATAATCGTCCATTCATATCGCTTCAAATGGAACAAAGAAAAGCGCTTTATAACGGTCTTTAGGGTGAATTTGTATTTGCCAAAATCCAGACTTCATGTCAAATTTTGAAAATATGAATGCAGAATGGAATTTTTGGAGTAAATCTTTTTTATTATGTATTGGATACCTAATCCATTTTAAAGCTTTGTTTAAGGGTTTGTAATTGATCACTAATCTTGGTGTCCCTCTTTCTATCTCAGAATTTTTATTGACATAGAAAGCAGCACAAGACCAGGGAGACCTTGATTTCACAATTAGACCTTTTAGACTCTAAATCTTTGATCTCATTCCTACAATGTCGTTCTAATTCCATATTCATCCGAATAGTGCCCTTTTGTAGGAATTTATTTTTCATCAAAGGAATTTTCATATGGTAAATCAACCATGCACTGCTTTTTCTTTCCCAAAAAGAGGTAGGTCGTCAAAGACAAATTTCCTTTTCAATTAGGGTTTTAAGACCAGAAATTTTTCTTTTTAAAATCATTGTTAAGTTCGATTTTCAATTCTTTTGTAGATTCAAGTCTTTCTTTAAACAGGTTAAATCATTCTTTTGTTTTAAGAAAACATTGATTTGGTTTTATAAAAGTAATGCTTTAACAATATTTAAATTTCTTGTTTTAGGTTTTTCGATGAAAGGGAAAACAAGTTTTTTATCTCTTGCTTTAAAGGAAATGCTGTCATAATTAACAGTATAAGTGGTAATGAGGTTTATAAAAGGAGTTCCCAAAATGATCATGTGATGAATGTCATTTGTCAAAATAAAGGTAGTCTAAACTCAAAACCATCGTTATGCACGAGGCATCGACTTTAAAATTGACTTTTAATTTTGAATTGTTGGCGCGAAAAAGTCTTTCTTTTTGTCTTTTCATGAAACTTTCTCGGGACAATGTCCCTCTCTAATGCAGCTTCAAATCGCACTGTCAAAAAGAATGACGGCATGTGTCAAATTCAAATTCTTTAGAAAATATCAAAGTGACTTTAATCAAGTATTTTCTTGTGGTAATTTGCTTCAAAACAAAAAGAAAATCATTGGGTAAAGACTCAATGTTTTCAAGATTTTGATTATTATCATTATCAGATTCTGATTCTTTTTCAGAATGTTCTTCCAACTGTTTTTGTAAAAGGAGTTGGATTGTATCAGAATCAGTTTTTTGTTTTTCTTTAAGTTCTTTAATCTCAGATTTAATGTCTTTGATTTCTTTTTGAAGATCTTGAATGGAAGGACTCAAATTTTTTATTTTCCTTTTATCCAAAATTGTGGTAAGATCATATGCATTTTTCTTGACAACAGGGACTTTAGAAGACTCAGGCTTCAACTCAAGAGTTTTTAGAAGTTTATCTAAATGCTCTTTTTGAAGGGTAGGGTCAGAAATGTGTTTGACCAATTCTAGAAATGTTTCTTGTTCTTTAGTCAAAACATTGATTTTCTTCAGATAGGATTCTGAATCAGAATCACTATTTTCATAGGAAGAGGTGTCAGAGTCAATTAACTCATCAACCTGTAGGGGTTCACTATCTCCAGTCATGGAGGACTCAGAACCAGAAGACTCTACGAGAAGAGATGCTATTTTAGAAAGGATTTCTTCCTCGAGCCCAAGCTCGTGAAGTTTTTTGCTCATCCTACAATATTTTACAGTATGTCCTTTCTTTCCACATCTGTGGCAAATAGCTTCTTTGTAGTTAAAAGGGGTCTTTGGTTTTGTTTGAAAATCTTTTTTCTGAGAGGTATGAGGTTTCTGATAAGATTTTGAATGTCTTTTATAAGGTTTTGAGGGTTTTTTGTAGTAGGGTTCCTTTGGCTCAGGAAGGAATTTTCTATGTCTTTTGGACTTGTAATGTTTTCTGTAAGGCTTTGTAGAGCACTTACCATTACAATCTTTAGAGGTAGAGGCTTTAAAAGGGTCATAATTAAACTGTTTACAAAAACTGCCTAATTCTTGCTTAGACTTTCTAAGCTCCCATTTTAGACGTTTTTGTAATTTCAAATCTTGACAAATCTTTAAGCCTTCCTTATTAATGAAACTGACAAGTTCACCATAGGTGAGTTCATCATAAGGAATACGGTTGTCATATAAGGCTTTAATAGTGTTTCTTACCTTTTCACCTAAAAGAGTAGGTAGTCCAGCAAGAAATTTTTCTTTCCAAGTGCAATGGTTTGCATCATCCCTTAGGAAAACTCTGGTAAAGAAAGTGGTTCTATAAGCAGGGAAATCACTAAGTTTCCTACATCTTAGGTTATGTAGTAACTCAGCGTTTTTGTCTCTTAAGTGAGAAGGATCTCCGATAAAATGGAGGGAAATGGTCAAAATTAAAGTTGCAACAGCATCTTGAATGGGGTTAGTAAATTCATCGAGGTTGGGCGTTCCATCCTCATTTACTTGAATTGCATTCAAAATATCTGATTGTTGCTGTTTGGTAAGGAAATGATCCCACCAACCTTTAAGTTGACCAGTAAATCTTGCAATAAGGATTTCTGCTATAGCTTTATCAGAAGTTCCTGATTGGGTTTTATAAGCATTGGCTGCCATGGTCATTTGTTGTAATAGGCCAAGTATATTATACTCAGACATTCCATCTATATTCCACTCATAGACAGAAGATGCATTAAACCGAGATTGGTTTAGTCTGACCGGCCTATTATCAATCGCAAGATCGGGAGAGAACGAGAACTAGCGGGAAGTCTTAATTCCCAATGAATTTTATTAGCTTTTGGAATTGGTTCTTCTTTGAAGGCTTCTATATCGAAGAGGCAATAGAAGATTGGTCCGATCCAACACTCCAATAGACTTGGATTGAGTATCGGAGCAATTTGATTTTTGAAGTAGAAGCGGAGGGAAGAAGATCTTCTATTCTCACAAGTTTGTTCTTTAATAGCTTTAGCAAAATCTGATTTGGAATCTTGAACAAGCTTTTGACTATGTTTCGAAACCTGGAATGGTTTGAAAATAGGTTCTTTAAGCTTTTTCAAGGAATCAGGTTTTGTAGGAATGGGTCTTTGAATAGGAGAAACAGAGATGGTTGACTGTTGGATTTGACTCTCAATCCTAGTCAATTGTTTTCCTATTGTGTTTAGATTAGCATTACAGAAATTATTCTGTTGGATAATGCTATCTAAATCTGACTCTGGATTATTGACTTTATGAAATTTATAAGGAGAAGCTTTAATCTGAACTGGAGGTTCACCATGAATTATGGTTAAGCCCCTTAGAGGAGGGTGTTCAGATTCAACGGTTCTGTCACTATCAGAGAGGTTCCACTCAGGGATCTTCTTTCTAACAGTGATTGGGTTTGACTCTTTAAAAGGGTACAAAATGTTGTTGTCAAAAGCATACATTTCGAACCAATCAAAAAATAAAATATGGACTTTATTTAAATTGACAAATTCGTAATAAGACTCTTGAATTTGTTTTCTTTGGTTCAAAAAATGTTTAAAAAACCAAAGTCTCTTTTCTTTATTGTTATCTGAATAAAAATCATTATGTAAAAGATTTTTATCAAGTTCAAAATCTTTTTCTATGACATTTATGACGTTTTCGGTAACTGCTGAAAATGTGGGAAATGTTGGAGGAGAAGGTTCTTTCTCATCCTGAATTTGTTCTTGTGGACGGCTAGTGTATATGGGATGGGGAACACTAGTTGAATAGTCTACAGAACGTATGGAAGAACTAGGTATGTCTGATGTAGAAAACCTAGGTTGGTCTTTAGTAGTCTGGAAAGAAAGATTGATTACAGATGGTACCTTGGAAAATCTTCTTTCCATAGAATGAGAATTTGAAGCAGAGTCCTTATCAGAATATCTGGAAAAAGTAGATCTTCTGAAGGATAGTTTAACTCTGCCATCAGAATACTGAGTCACGTTTTGCAACTCTGTATTTGGCTCAAGTTGTTTTGGAATCACTGGTTCAGTGGCTCCATCCAGAATCCATTCTTCTGGAAGGTGAATATCTTTCCATTGTATGGGTTTTAGAATGACAATATTTGCTTTGGACAAATCAGTCTGCAAGAGAAGAGTCTCATCTCTTTTTGACTGGAATTTGTGTTGCGTATTGAACGCTGAATGCATGGCTTTGTAGGATATTTTGTAGATTAAAGCAACAGGAATTGATCCTTTAATCATGTGGTAATTATGGGTTTTGATTTGAAGAATCATGCTTTTAATAATATTTTTGTCTTTAAGAGAGACTGTTATGTTTGGATAACAATCAAATGAAATGGGTCCTTTACAGAGACTAGATTCGATACTACTGAGTAAGGAATCATCAAAGGAGATAAACCTCCCATCCCGGAGGACTGCTAATATGGACGTATCAAGTCCTTCTTTAGTTAAAGGTTTTATTCCAATTTGGATTAAACCGATATGAATATAATTAAAACCTTTTTCTTTTAATTGCTTTAAAGATTTATCTGTAAACAAGTTAATTGTTTCAAAAGGCTTTGAAAGTGTTATGTCACGTTCTTCAGTCTTTATAACATAATCTGTCTTTAAAAAATCAAGTTTCTTCATTTTATAAATCTTGTCTTTAGAAATCTTTGGAAGTTCCCAACAATCAATAGCTTTATCAAAATCTGCAATTATGAATTCCTCAGAATTCACAACATTCTTTGAAACACTAGTCCTCCCGGAGGAAGAGCTAGAGAAAGATGATGTTCTATGGAGTAAAGAATCCATGTATGAAAAATACTTTAAAGGTCTTAAAATTCTTTTAAAACAGTAAATTAATCCTAGGCTAAGAAATGGTTTTGTTGCCCTTAAACACTTGGACGGGACTTACGACCATATGCTACCTAAGCACCCGAAGGTAAACCCATTACTGAATTAATCAAATTTTAATACTTCAAAGAAATTTATCAGACACAAATAACTTTAAACCATATACCACTACTCTCCCTTGGCTCTGATACCAATATATATATATATATATATAAATTGACCCTAAAGACCGTTATAAAACTGTTTTTACTGTTCCTTTTGGACAATTTGAATGGACAGTAATGCTATTTGGGTTAAAGAATGCTCCTTCTGAGTTTCAAAAGATTATGAATGAATTTATAATCCTTACTCTGAATTTTGCATTGTTTATATTGATGATGTGTTGATTTTTTCTCACACGATTGATCAACATTTCAAACACTTAAAGACTTTTTTCTTTGCAACTAGAAAAGCTGGTCTAGCCATTTCTAGTACTAAAGTCTCTTTGTTCCAAACAAAGATTAGGTTCCTCGGATATTATATTACCAAAGGAACCATTTCACCTATTGAGAGATCTCTTGCTTTTGCAGATAAATTCCCATATAGGATCTTAGACAAAACCCAATTGCAGAGATTTCTAGAAAGTTTAAATTATGTTCTCGATTTCTGTCCTAACATAAATAGGATTTCAAAACCTTTGCATAATAGGTTAAAAAAAAATCATGTTGCATGGACTGACGAACATACTAAGATTGTTAAATTCATAAAGACTTCTGTTAAAGAAATCCCATGTTTATTTCTTGTTAATCCTGCATTACCTAAGATTGTTGAAACAGATGCTTCAGACATAGGTTATGGAGGAATATTAAAACAAATAGATAACAATAAAGAACAAATAGTACAGTACGTTTCTGCACATTGGAATGAATGTCAAAGAAATTACTCCACTATTAAAAAGGAAATTTTATCTATTGTTTTATGCATATTTAAATTTCAAAGTGATTTATTAAATCAAAAATTCTTACTTAGAATTGATTGCAAAGCAGCAAAACATGTTTTAGAAAAAGATGTTCAAAACATTGCATCTAAATAAATTTTTACACGATGGCAAGTTATATTAAGTATTTTTTATTTTGACATTGAATTTATAAAGGGTGATAAAAATTATGTTCCTGATTTTCTGACCAGAGAATTTCTCCAAAATAGATAATGCCTCCACGGCGTAAAGACAAAGGCAAAGGCGTCCTCAATGACCCTGTGCCTCAAACCCCTTCTAAAGATTCAAAATCTTCTCCTCCTAAAGAAAAATTACTTTCTTCAGCAATGCCTATCAAATCTTAGATTGATATGGTTGAAGAACAAGAGACCCAGTCTAAAGAAATTGCCTCTGATGAACAGATAAAAGAATGGATGAACTCCATTACTAAATCCCCTGAGCTTATGCTCGCTTTACAAAGTTTTTCTCAAAGTAAAACTCTTTCTCAAGTTCCTGAGAAAGAAAAATCAATTTCTAAAGAAATTTCAAAACCTTCTTCTTCTAAAGCAATAATTTCCAATGAAAGTTCTTCTTCACAAATAGTGGTTTCCCAACCAAAACTTTCACAGAAATTTTCGGATTGGTTTCATAAAACCCATCACCAAAATGTTTTCTCTATGGAAGATGGATTTTATCATACTGATCCACTTCAAGCAATTTCAAAGATTTTCCCGAAAGGATGGTTTTTCAAACCTTGAGATTTGACAAAACCTCAATCTTTCTATCAAAGTATTCTTGAGCATACTAAGTCTGTCAAATTTAAACATTTTTTTCTCAGTGAAGCCCATAAAGAGCCCGCCTATTCCACGGTAACTATCTTACAAGTTTTGAGCCCTAATCAGTGAGGTGATGAACTTCACAAAACTAAAGCTTTTCCCTCCAAATTACAAACAAGTTTAAACCATTGTTTGTCCTATTCTTACTGGGATTATCAACAAGTCTGGTTTAATACTTTCTTTATTCAAAATCCAAAAAAGACTCATTCATGGTTATTCTTCTTTAATTCAAAGATAACTGTTCAAAGCCTTCCAAATTAGTTCCAACAGTGGTGGACTTATTTTGGACCTTGTAAAGAAATTCTTTCCCCAAATGCCGTCCACTGTTTAGACCTGTTTAAAGCCCAATACATTCCTTCAGAGTCCGAGAAGAGGTTTCCTCCTTTTCTCTGTTTCTGTACAAACTTCTTTTTTCCTTAGGTCTGGATGTGGAATTTCCAATACCACAAACAGGATACCCAATTAGTTCTTCAAAGAGTATTTAAAGTCAAATGGTGGTCAAAGTTCGATGAGAAGTCAAAATTGACTAAAGCTACAGTCCAAGCTTGACTCTCCTCTAAAGGCCTCCTCAAGCCCAACATTGAAGACGTCAAAGCCCAAAGCACTTTCCTTGCTCAGCGCTCAAAGGCCCAGTCTCTTTTGGCCAGCACCAAAACTGAAGCTGAGTATTTTAAAGTTATGGAACAACTCCTTGCCTTGAAATCCGAATCTTCTGTTGCAGAATCTTCTGATCAAGATGAAGATGAGCCGTTCATTTCTCTTGGAGATGAAAACGAAGACGATTGTTTTGGCATCTTCTCTCCAATCAAGAAATTTTAAAGTTTATAATTATCTGTTTATATGTAAAAAAACAAAAAGTTATTGTTATTTTCCAGACAACTGTCCTCCTTCACTCACTATTCTCTTATTAAGAAAAAAGCTGTGAGGACAAGTATCCATTTTTCCATTTTACTTTTCCAACCACCATGGCCCTACAAAGACTTTTGAAGACATAAAGCAGCTAAAGTAAAAGATGCCTTCTCCACTTGCGGATTTCATGAAATTACTTGGGACCCACCCACGTGAAGATTGCATTATTTCTTTTCTTTTGCAAAGAGTATTGGGTATATAGTTCCCATCCACTCTCATTCAAAGGGGAGTTCCTCTTCTTCTCTTTCTCGAGTTCTCTCTTCTCCTTCTCTGGTTGAAGATCAATCAAGACATCAAGGAAATTTTCATGTCTTTTGATTTTTCAACAATTCTCCTCAAAGCTTTCAGAACTCAAGCAATTTTTAATGTAAGCATTTGATTGTAATTAAAATTAAAGCACGTTTATGTAATAAAGCATGTATCTTTAAATTTCTGTAATTTATATTTTAAAGCATAGATCTAAGGTTGTATGATTTGCAGATCTGATCTTCTATATCAGATTTTGCCATAAAACTGCTACCTTCCTCTAAGGCAAAGAGACCTGATCTCTGTCCTTAGTTGTATCTTCTCTTCTTCCTCAAAACAATCAGAATACTATTTCTGGGATCCAGATTTAGTATTATCTTTAAGCTCACCTTAATGCTTGTTTAATTTTGTAAAGCCTTGTGTGTGCTTAGAATTGCAATAATCTTTAAAGAATTCTGGTATATCGGCTGGAAACCCGAACGTGCGGGATATTGATCTGTTCTAAGTCAGATCTAGTCCCTAAGGCAGGCTTAGACCTGCATCGATCTGGTCTAACAACGCCACGTACCAACTAAATTTCATCAGCTGTAATCACTTTCTTCCAATTATCTATTCTCCAAAACACTCACACACGCCCTTCGATCTTTTTCCAACTAGTATCAGAGCCAAGGGGGAGTAGTCTATATATATATATATATATATATATATATATATATATATATATATATATATATATATATTTTACCTAGGTACCTATATACCCAACCCAAGTTGGTGTTAATAATATTCATCAATCATTTTCTTACAATTGGCACAAAGTAAGCTATGGTATTAAAATCAAAGTTTCATAGTGTATAGTTATATTTTTAAATTTCCAAAATGTAATATAATGCTTTAATTTTTTGTGTATTATAGCAATCAATCCTAACGTATGCTTTGCAATCAACTATTCTTCTCCTTCAATGATGTATGAAGGATCTAGAAGTGGGAATTTCCAACAATTGCTACATCAACAATGTAATAAAGAAAACAATTGTTGTGATTGATGTTTGACTTTTATTTTGTTCAAATTGTTTTCTCTATCATTTTGACTAGATTTGGCTTAAAACGACTAATTGTAGTGATGAATTAATCATTACACTATTGTTGTCTTTTTCCTAATAATTTTACTTGCTTTGGCGGTCTAGTGGCTTTTTTGATAATTTCTGATGATATTGTTTTTATAATTTTCAATGGCATAAATTATTACAATTTATGTGCTTGTACTCATTGTGAGCTATTTCTACATTCAAAAAAGATTTTATAACAACAATATATGTCTACAAGTTTTTCACAATAGATAATACATATTGAAACAACTTAAACATATAACTTGAATATAAAGCATAGTACAACAATCATAAGTATTCTAATGAAATCATATCCTAGTGTCTATCTCTTCAAATTCCTTCATCAAACAATCGTCTCTACACTTCACATTGTTACATATGCTTAAGTTCTTTATGAAGCAATTGAAATTTAACAGACAAACACTCAATCTCTAATGTCAACTTCTTAACTTCCTTCACTAACAAGTAAATTTTCTCTTCACTATATTCACGGTCTTCTACCCATTGAAAGTTTTTGCATCCTTTATATTTCTAAAATTTGTAATTTGGATTCTTTGTAGTGCGTGACATTAATAACTCCATTTGGCCACCCAATTCGTTACATATTTGCAATGAGTTTCGAGTTTCATTTGTACTAGAAGACATTATCATTAATAGACTGCTTTAACTGCTCAAACAAAAAAAATAAAAAATAAAAACTGAGTGTGAAAACACCTTTGCAGCAACTCATAGTTTTCACCCAACTTATATTTCTCAGCTAAGAAACATAAAACATTGTCAAAAAAATGGAAATTAAACGAATGAATAAGATAATTAATTAACCATGTGTAATATTATCACAAGATATCCACATAAAACCGAATAGTTAGACAATGAAATTAACATTATTGAAGGAAATTCTTGGGACCTAATCGCTAAGAAAATATAGGCGAAACTTACTATGTTTATTATCAAAAGACTCATTAGTTAGTAATGCTAGAAGACTCATTATTATCAAAAATTTACTTTGTTTTAGTCAAGCTACAGAAGAGAAACTACTTAAGAACATGAACAGTTCTAGTGATTTTTCTACTATAGAATTTTATTTACAAACTCAGGCCAAATTATTACATAGCTATGTTTGCCTATTGCAGCCGGAATTAACTACATGATCTAGCAAGAAGTATAATAATAATTTGGAGCAATCAAAACAAATGAATGATTAACCATATAAACATTTCTAAACAGATCAATAATTCCCACACATAATAACTCTAGTAATTTTCTAAACAGATCAATAATTCCCTCAAAACTACTCCCCACACATACTAACTCCAACAATTTTCATAGCAATTCTACGTTACACTAAACCAACAATTAATATTCCAAACAAAAAATCCAACAAGTTTCACAGCACAATTAATACTCCAAATGAAAAATTCATCATTTTCACAACAATTGTCACATAATTAATTAAGAATGCACAGAAAACAAAAATTTATCATTTTCTTTCTTTAATCACTGACCATAAACGGGTGGCGGTTGGGTTCTTTTTATGGATCTGAATGGGCGGCACTTCCGTGTTTGGTAGCTGCAGACAATGATGACAGTCGGAGACAGTGACCACGCGTGATGGAGTGCCAAAGAGTGAGGCAGGAGCAACAATCTAGAGGAGTGTTGGAGACTGACGATTTGGAGGAGTGCTAGGAAGCGACAATGATCTAGAGTGAGAAAGAGAGAGTCAAGGATGATTGGAGGCATAAAGAGAGAGTGATGCCACTTTTTTTTCATATTTTATATTTTAACTTTTTTTTTTGTCACTTTCCACTTTTCTTTTTATATTTCAACATTAAAAATTGTTAGGTGCATTGAGAGAAGGAGAGAAGCGAAACGGCAAATAAAGCTACCGTTTCGTTCAGCATTCTCTCGGCGTTATCGCTATTTAGCACGATTCGAATGTAAAAAGTGGAGTGCCATTCTCTATGTTTAAAAATTGAGTTGAATTTGATTTGTGAAACTTGCAAAAAGTAATCCAGGTCACAAATCTCGATACTCCGTTAGTTGAATATTGGACTAGGATTAACTGCATGTAAAAGCTAATTTGTGCTTGATCTTTGGTTTGAGTTTACTATATATGATCTTTGCTTAATTACAAGCTAATTTAACTCGGTGAAAGTGTTGAAATGAATCGAAGAAACTCATGTTCTAAACTTCAACACAATGTAACATTTATTTGAGAGAAATAATGGATTTTTCTAGATGTTTTCTATGAAACAAGTTTTATTAAGATGGTGCCAGCGCAGTTCTTTATGAGGGGATGATTAGAACGTTTACTGTTTTCTTGTCTTTGTGTGTGTTGCACATACAATTGAGTTTGGCATCATCTTAACTGTTCTAAATGTGCGGTTTAGATATCAATACCGATATTCACACAAAACCTTGCACAAAATGGTTCATTTTGTGCATAGGATAAAACCCATTCACATGTGAGCAACAACACCATACATGCATGACAACAAATCCCCAGCAGTGCATCTCCATCGTCTCTATTGTTTCTTCGTCTTTTCTCCCCTACCACATAGCAATGTTTTCCCGTCTCTCTCTTGTGTACACATAAGCTCAATCTTAGCTTCGTTCTCCCTCACAACGCAGCAACTGTGATAGCTCTCTCTGTCTCTCGCCTAAGGCATCTCCCTGGCTCCGTTCTCCCTCACTCTCTCAGCTCTGATCTCTGACTCTGTCAACTCCAATCTCCCTCACTCTCTTGGTACAGTTGTCCTTCATTATCTCAATCTCAGCTACATCGCTCTCTCTCCCCCAACACAATCGACTTAACAGGACTTGTTAAGGTCAGTGTTAAATTGATAGCTTTAATTCGTAATTAAAGATGCAAGCTGCTTAATTGACTAAAGATTAATTAATATGTTTTTGAGGCCTTACAAATTTTGAATGGTTATTGTTCTTGTTAAGGGTATTGTGGTTTTCAGATTACTTTACAAAGCATATATTAATTTGGTGATTAATGTTGATTGCTTTGCTTATGGTTGCCTGAATTTTTTTTTTATCATGAGGGCATAGGTCTAGCTTCAAGGATCAACTTTGAGTCGAGTCTTAGAGTTCTCTATACTAATAGGTTTTGGTTTGGTTAGGTCTTCAAAATTGGTTCTTAACGAAAAAATAAGAAAGGAAACCTCTCAGTTTTGTTTAGTTGGGGTCTTCAAAATTACTTACAGTTGCCAAGGACTGCAACAATTGTTCCTCTGAATGGAAAGCTTTGTATCATTCATAACAACATGAGCATTAGTATAGTTGATGTTGTATCATTCCTAACAACATGAGCTTTGTATCATTAACAATATTTTTCCATATATGCGGGTTACCCTCCACATGTTTGTCAAAAATTTACGGTCATGTCATTTTAGGACTCTCGTCACAAATTTATTATCTAACATAGTAAGCCAATTGTACCGGAGTGTTTTGAAAAGTCATTTTGTGCACTGTCAAGTGCTGCAAGCATGAAGCCCATAATTGATTTTGCTTACGCTTATCATAGCAATTTGTGCATTTCCTTCACTTGGTTGTGATGGGTTTTCATATTTATAGTTGACTTATATGGGAATTCTGCATTTTTGTTCCAGAAAGCTTCATATACTCTCTGTTACCGCTCTGTCCTTCAATTTTGCAAAGATTAAATTGACAGTGAGGTGCCTTGGCGGTTATTGGGAATTAATTTTTTTTTTTTTTTTGTCAGATTGTTTTGATCATGTTGAGGCTTAGGAAAGTGAAAACGATAAGTTTTCTCGTAGGTGTTGTCAATACGGTGACATGAATATAGAGATGGCAAAATTAGCACCAACTGTTGTGGCCTGCTTTTTCCCCTACAATTGCTTATTAATTGTCATGTCCTCTTTTTCTTTTTTTCCCTTCAGTAGCTTAATGCTTACTAATTGTTATGCCTTTTTTTTCCCTCTTCAGTTGCTTAAACCGGTTCTAATTCAAGGCTACAATTAGGGCTCTTCATTCGGTTGGGGCATCAAATGGAATGCTTGTCTCTTAAATTTCAATTGCTTGAAAGTGAACTTCAACGAAGACAATAATATGAAGATAAAAGGCAATTAATGGAGACTGAACTACGAAAAGGACAACCAAGTGTTATTGTAAAATATGTCCCACAAATAATTATATTTATGTTAATATGTATTGTATTTAAGTTGTATAGTTAACTAATGTATTAGCTTATGTTACTTGCAATGAAAATTAAGTTCATGGTTTAACATATTACTTTCTCTTATATAATTCTTAGCAAGGTACTTCTAACATTAATTATAATTCAATAAAATAAGCAAATTGCTTATGGTTGAACACCAAGTAATATGAAATACTAGGTATGCAATCCAAGAATTGGGTTTCTTAAAAATTATGTAATGCTTTGAATAAAAATTAATGCAAATCTTAAATAAATTCAAAACAATAATAAATAAACCAATCAAATGTAAAGAGATAAGGGAAGAGAGATTGAAACACAACGATTTTTACGTGGTTCACGTAACCTTATCTATGTCTACACCTTCAAACTCATCATTTTGACTTGAGTAAGTGGCCGTTATACTAAATTTCAAATTATCGAAGCACCGTTTTCTTGATGTTAGAGTGTTGTTAGTGTCCCGAGACTAAACCTTCAATTATGTCTGATGTCGATTAGCCATTTTCTCTTAAACAAATTTGTCGTTATCGTCCAAAAACTTAACTTCAATTTTTGTGAGAAATCATTAGCCATTTTCTTCATAACGGTTAGCTAACTTCTTCCAGAATTAATGAAATCTTACTTCAAGGTGATCATTTTGCCAGAAATCTATTTATTTCCAAAAAAGTTATTCTTTACTCAGTTCAATATATGATCTAAGATATTTTGATCCAATTAAGAACTTCTCTAAACTTAATCAATTTTAAGACACATTTGTTATCATCAAATTCATCATTATGAAAACATACATGTTAACATAATACAATTAAAAAAAGCACACAACAATGTTTAGTCAGCTGAGATTGAGAGAATGAAGGACAACGGAGCCGAGAGATTGTGGAAAATCGGAGTTGAGAGATTCAAAGATTGGAGCAGAAAGAGTGAGGGAGAACGAAGCCAGCAAGATGTTTCAGGCGAGAGACAGAGATAGCTGTCACAATTGCTGCATCGTGAGGGAGAACAGAGTTGAGACCGAGCTTGCATGTACACGGGAGAGAGAGACGAGAAAATGTTGCTCTTTGGTAGGAGAGAAAAGACGGAGACACAATGGGGACGATGGAGATGCACTGCTGGGGATTTGTTGCGCGCGTGTGGTATTGTTGCTCACGTGTGAATGGGTTTTATACTTTGCACAAAACGAACTGTTTTGTGCAAAGCTTTGTGCTGAGCTTTGTAAGAACATCATTTTCGTTTAGATATTCAAGGGGTGATTGTTTAAGACAGCCATTGAGCACAATAAATTCGGTATTTTAGCCAAGAGGTATATGCCTGCAAATTTGAAATATGTTGCTCAAATGATTCTTCCTTTCTGTGTGATGCTTGATGTATTGTATTATTCATCTTTCAGCATCTTCGAGAACTTCTCAGTCTACCCAAACAGGGTTTGATATTTCTCCCACTCAGCAGCTATTACATAAGAGCATGGGGACGAGCACACCATGTATTGAAACTTTATTTATAGAAGTGCAATGAGTGATGAAGAACATCAAAAAAAATTTTCAAATGCATGATCATAGTACGTACCACATGATAATGATTTAATTTCAAATGATGATTTTCTAATGGTCTAATTACATTCATGCAGGTCAAATCCAATAGATCCTTAGTAGTCTACCAAATTCTTTCACCAATTGAATGGCTTCAAAGAGACCTTAACAAAATTCTAAGGCATCATCAAGATCCCAATTCTAGTATAATTTTTGAATCTCAAGATGGTGTCCTCCTTTATAATCTCAACAACCAAATAATTTATCCCTCCAAAATTGGTCTCAAAACTATTCTTCTCAAATAACTGATCTACTATTTTAGATACACACGGGTTGTTTGGTATGAGAGCAAACAGAAAAATCGAAGAGCCTTGAGAGAGAGGGTTAAAAAAAATTGTAATTTGATGTCATTCTATTTTTGTAAACAATAATTTTTAGGAGTGTTTTATAAATGAGTGGGACTATTGGTACCCCTCCAATTACTTTTTAAAACCGCTTTAATTATTTTATAATTTTAAATTTTAATAAAATTACATAATAGGACAATTCTAATTAAACCCTCACTCAAAAACCAAAAAAAATTTCCCCTTAAAATAAATTTAACATTTTAAAAATTAAAAAGGTTGATTTTTCCTCTAATTTTCGGGTGAGGAATTTATCATCGTTGGTTGCAATGGAGAGAAGAAAGCCTAATGTTTTTTCTTTTGAATGAAAAAAATCCCATTGTTAAAATGGGTTTAATAATAAAAATTAAAGAATAAGGTTTACATTAATAAGTTTTGATTAAGGGTGTTTTTGTCATTAATGGAGGTGTTAAAAGAATTTTATAATTTTTAAAATATTTTAACAGGATTAATAAAGAAAAAAGGGTGTTAAAAGATATTATAGGGCTGCCAATAGTACCTCTCTTTATAAATTTTGTGGAGTATTATTATTATTATTATTATTATTATTATTATTATTATTATTATTATTATTATTATTATTATTATTATTATTATTATTATTATTATTATTATTATTATTATTATTATTATTATTATTATTATTATTTTGGCACCCAAAGCAAGAATCATATCACTAAACCAAATGCCCATGATACTAACGAACATATGTAATATATTATATATGCAACATTCCTTGCATAGAAGTTATTTTCAGATTCGGTTTCTTTTTGTTCCTCAACTAAAGACTTTTTGTTCCTCAACTAAAGACTTTTTGTTCCTTAACCAAAGAATTATTGTTGCCTTTTTTGTGGTTCTTCTGAATATATTCAAGGGATATTATTTACTGACCACTTCTTTTTTTAGATTTTTTTTAAAAATACATAATTTTTCATTTTTTAGCTGAATTCCATCTGAAGTTATATTTTTTTACACTTTTCCACTTCCATCTATTGACCGTTAAGATTTCATTAGTTTTCTTAACAAAATAATGATTTTGCCCCCCAAATTAATATTGTATGATAAAATTATAATTTTACATTTGGAGGGCAAAATCGTCATTGTATTAAAAAAACTAACAGAATCTTAACAGTCAACAGACGAAAGTGGACAAGTACAAAGAAATGTAACTTCATGTAGAATTCAATCAAAAAATAAAAGAATTGTATATTTTTTAAAAAATCTAAAAAAAGAGATGGTCGATGGATAATTTCCTTATATTCAAACTCCTTTAAATGGTGTTGTGTGACCCACCAGCAGCTTATTATCTTTCAAAACTCAGGAGTGAAAACTACTTTGCATGTATATCCTTTAAAACTTTTCATGTTACAAACTTTAAAAAAAGTTTTCTAAATAAACTTCATAACTTATTGAAAATGATTTAAATTAAAGAGTACATTAACAAAAAAATATTTTATAATAATGAATCTATAATACGTGGATGATTAAATTCTAACTTAAAATTTTAATGTAAATTTTAAACCATTGATTTCACAACAATTCAACGGTAGACAAATGACTATCACTAAATTCTACTTTGAATTTCAATACCTTTCTTCCATTAGATTGTTTGAAATTAATGATTAAAAATTTATGTCAAAATTTCAATATCTTGCCTCTTACACGATTGGAACCCGAAGAAGCACGAACACAGATTTTAGAACGACCTGAAGGAGTAGGCTTTATTGGTGGAGAAGAAGCAATAAATCGGGGTTTGTCAAGACCAATGCTACGTGCAACTGGAATAAAATGGGATCTTCGTAAAGTTATCAATGCCAAAGGAGTTTTGTGGCGCCTTATTGGACTCCACGAAAATAACCATCGAAGTACTCTTGTCCGCCCATTACTGCCTCAACGGGGAAGATAATTAAAAAAGATTTCAAGATACATCTTTCGCGTTAATACAAAATTGGGGGTAAAAAGAAATAAATACAGCACATTAAAAAATGGCAACAAAACAAGAACTAACCAACATCATGCCGTTGGTTTCTTGCGTGCAAATCTCTGCAAAGATGCTGGTAGTTCAACTTCCTCAGATAATTTTTCCTTCTTTTTAGACGATGATTGTTCTTCCTTTAATTGTTGATCCAAGAAAGGTCTCTTAGCTTTTGCAACCAGTTGCTGCTTCTTCTTGGCTTTCTTACCCAATTTATTCCCACCCCTTGTCTTATTCTTCCAAACAAAGCCCTTAACAGCTTCAACAGCAGCTTCCATTTCGGCTTCTCTATCCTGCTTTGTTGGTCTCTCTTTCTTCTCCGCTTCCCTCACTGTACCAATCTTAGACTGATTCAGCATGATTGTTTCTGGTGGGAGCTTGTCAAGAAGAGAGCACACTTCCTTCTCTCTCCTCTGTTTAGATGTTTCAAATGGGTTTGCCACCGACAAGTCGAAGTTGGGTTCACCTGATCCGGGAACAAGAATACTAGACCAACCCATGGAGTGGCCAATGCCTATTGCATCTTCATATGGGCGAAATGAGTCTTTTCTTACTTGGTAGCCTTTCACCATAGAATGACCAATGTATCCGCTATAGTTCTGAGACCCAGAAAAATCTCCCAGAATCCGTACAAATGATCCAGTCCCGACAGCAAGCAAACCTTCCAACTGAAGTCTAAAGTCTTTGCATCGCCAGGTAACATTAGGAGAACCTCATATTTCCTCAAGTCCCAAATCTTAATATTACATTCTTTGCCAGCTGTGGCCATGAGATGAAATGCCAATGCTGAGACAGGCCCCTGATGACATAGCATCTTGACAAGGAGAGCAGCGGTGGTGGGTTTACATGGTCATTGTACCACCAGAATGACCCAAAGAAGCAACCCCATTGTACCACCAGAATGACCCGAAGAAGCAACCCCATTGAGGGGATTCACCTGCATTACATCAGTACGGCCTAGATCAGTCCAAAAACTACCACAATCTCACACACCGTGACATCTTGATAACAAAGCTGCCCAAATTTGTTTATGGATGCCAAAAGAAAGTGGTTTCTCAGAAACAGAAGTTTCAGAACTGCACCATGTTCCTGGAAGATTGAAACAGCCTAAATTATTAGTCTTGCTGGTTTGTCCTACACCATCTTGGGAATTCTCAAATTTCAACAACCCACAGCTAAAAAGATTGAAATTCTACAAAAACAGTGAACTCGCCTTTAAGCAGTGAAGTTCAGTGCCATCTTAGTTGTAGATCTAAGAGTGCCTGTAAAAAATATAGAACTTTTAGCTGTCATTTAAACAAACCTACAGTATTCTCAAAAAAAAAAAAGCTACAGAATTAGCTGAGTCCATTGCATTATTGTTCAAATTGATATCTAATCATGCAAAACAGAACTTTGAGACAGTCATCAAAAGATGGCAAAACAGATAAAAACAATGATAAAAATGAGAGCTCATTTACAGAAATGAAGCAGGGAGGAATTACAATGGATTTGTGCGTTTAGGATCAGTAACAAAGAAATTTACTTATATCAGGTCACTAAGATATATGAATACAACCAAAATGGCTGAAACAGAGCATGTTGGGAATTTTCTTTAAAATAAAAAAATGCAAAGAACTAGAGCACCTGAAATAGAACTTGATAATGAGTTTAAGCTGAAAAATAAACTCCAGAAAAACCAAAAACAACGAAGAAATGGTAACCTAGGTCAACCTAAACAAGTTAAGACTTCAAGGGGTTCAAATGTAAGCCATATAAAGGACTTTGGATGACCAGTTTGTATTATAACTGACCATAGCAAGAGCAAGGGAATGCCAATAATTTTCCAATACTGTACAGAAATATGTAGCATGCTGCAGAGAAATAAGGATTCTTTTAAACCAGTAGTGATAATTTAAAGTCTCCAATTTTGTTCAAAAGCAGATTGTCACTGATTGGTCATAATAAAAGCTAAATCAGGACAATAACTAATCAGTTTTGCACATGATTTGTTTTTCTCTTCAATGGAACCTAAATTTATGTTCATCCACATGCAGTACAATCAATTAAGATCCAGCGATATTCGATATAGAGAGCAGTGAAAATTCAAGTAAGACTCAGACCAAAAGGGACCTCCAGTCCCAAAGACAAAAAAATCCGATTAATTCAAAGTCTCTAATTTTTATGAAGGTTCCAAATGACATAAGGCATCAAATACGGTTAATAATGCATCCTCTATACGAAAGGACACCAATATATTTAGAGCATACAAAATTTACCATACATTGAAACATTAAAAAATAAAATAAACAGGCATACTTTTTCTCAGCAGCAGCAAAAAACAGCTCATTATGCAAGAAGACCACATCGCGTACTGTTTCTCTAACCTGAAGAAACCAACAAACAATCAGTATATCCATTTAATCTTGCCAGATAG
This sequence comes from Luvunga scandens, assembly GCA_030449905.1. Classification (NCBI taxonomy): domain Eukaryota; kingdom Viridiplantae; phylum Streptophyta; class Magnoliopsida; order Sapindales; family Rutaceae; genus Luvunga; species Luvunga scandens. The sequence continues at coordinate 707,284 of JASUUG010000407.1, read as the reverse complement.
ACCCTGGAGGTCCAAACCAAAGAAAATAACTCCATTAGAGTATGCAAAGTAATACTGACATATCTAACAAATACTAAGATAATTAAAAAATTAAATTTCAGTCATTTGTCCTGGCATAAACTATTTTTTCAAATTCTAAATAACTACTTGTCTGTCAACGGATATTAGGTTTCCTAGATAAACAAAAGTAACACAGCAGTCAGTTTGTCAGCAGATATAAGAGGTCTCATCTAAAGTGTGAGCACAAATAAGAGGCAGTTAACTTTGAAGTATAATAGCATTCCTGAATTTCTTTAATTAAGTTCATATTTTTAATGTCCACAACTGCTAGGTGCCCCTTGCATCCAGCAGCTGCCATATATCGACCACTTGTGGTAAAATCCAGAGTTATGGACCAAGTTCTGGACAGGCAGGCAAAACGAAAGTTATCACTAGCAGCAGGAAACTGGTCATGCAATAGACCAATGAGTAAGTTTTGTTTAAGATGGTTGCCCAACAGAGTAGTATGAACATCAGTGAGTGAACCATTGACCAAGCAACATCACCAAAAGACCAAATGGTATTTTTAAATCTTGCAGAGGAAGCAAGAATTGATAAGGTAAGGTCGCAGGCAATGAAAATAGATAGCATAAAATCTCAAATTGGAGAGAGCAGAAAACCACAGAAGAATCCAAGAATACTTATATTCATACCTTATAAGATGAAGACATAGCCCAAAACAGAAAATTAAAAGTTTCTACCCAACTGTTGTTCGTATTACAACCTAAGGGAAAGTCCAAGATTCTAATTTACGGGACCATGGCCTGTTTGATATTGAGATTGGACAGCCGTAGCTTTTAAGTTACAACACTAAACTGTTTGGTAAACACTAGCTGCTGTGGTTTGGAAGCTAAGTTGATTTGATCCATCATTTATACAATGAAAAACCTATAATATCTTTACTATTTTTAAAAAATTTATTACTTGAAAGTATTATTTATTACATACTGTTAACTTTTATTTCATAATTATAGCTTTTTTTCCCCACAATAGCTGTAACTTTTAAGTTATAGTACCTAAATACCAAGTAGGGCTTATATTTTATTAAGAAAAGCATGCAATGGGAGCCAACTTTGAATTCTAAAGATAACTCCAGCAAATTTAATTAAACATTGAAGCACAATTTCCCTTTTATTTTCGCAAAATTTCCTTTTTTTACCACTCTCTTCAAAGTTGAATAAGAAAACCAAATTACAGATTTAGCCCCTCAGACAGAAGTTCCAGAGCAAGTGTATGGTTAATAACTCTGATCCCATTCAAATTGTTTTACAAAATAAAACTCTTCATTACTTTTCAATTTTCTTATCCACCTTCCATTTTCAGCCAAGATCTTTCCATAGATAACGATATATTTTCGGCAAACCTTAAAAGAGTGGAAATGATTTCAGTATTTTTTTTCTTTTATAGTTCTTACACTTCCATTAATTTTTTGCATTTTTAACTGATTTAAACACAGATAGTAGGTATGCAACTGCATGAGACATGCCACAATTTCACCACGGGAATAAGAAAACTTGAAATTAAAGTTGTCCTTAACATAGACCTTGGGACAAACAAAATCTTAAGCAATGGCAATCGCTAGAAAAGTAGTCAGGGAGCAGGCATCAACCTGGGAACTCGATATCATATTGATTTCTAGGGCTTAGGATATCTACATCACAATAATTGCTTCTTGTTTGATCCGCCTTGTGCCTCCAAATAGCCTCCCTCACTAGGCAAAAGCCACTGGAAGAAAGGACCAAAATTAATTAATTAAATCACCAATTATCTTTATCTGCCCAACTAAAAAAGAATTATGAGCTTAAAAACATGCAAAATCTGGTACAATGGACTAACACAAAATTACAGCACCCTAAAAAGAAGAAGTTCATGTCAACCGCCCACTTCAATATGTTCTCTTTATCTAAGAAGCAAGTTCAGTATGATTCTTTAACAAAAATGTATATTATGAAAACACAACCCTGTAAAAATTTTCACCTTATCTTAAAATAGAATTCGAGAAAAGTTTATGCATATGAGAAGTTAAATAGGAAACCAAATTACCTTCTCAATTTTGGCAGCAACTTTTGCAGATTTTCCATATAATTCTTCTCAGAGAGCAAGTTGACCTTCGATTTTTTGTCTTTTAAAATCTGCAGAAATGAAGAGCTTACAACTGAAAAAATATCATAAATGATCATCTCTGACTAGAAATCTCAATCAGCAATACCATGCCTCCAAATTAGCACACTCTCCTCTTGGATATTTCTTCACCTTTGTATCTAATTCATCGGAGATCTCCTGAAGATTAAACATATATCACGTCACTTTCTAACTTTTAAATAGAAATTTGGAAAAATATATACAGAAAGTATTTAAACCAATTGTTGAAACCTGTTCAACAGGAGGCCAATGTGCAATCAGTAGAAATAGAAATTTTGCACCCATCCCAGCCGTGCAATCAGTAGAATTTTGAGAAAAATTCCAATTTAACGTATTACAAGTTTACAACAATACTAACATTTCATTTCCTTAAAAAGAACGCAGACGAACAATCAGAATATTATCAACTGGCACATTAAAAAGGGGCCAACAATAAAATATACCACTATTGGCACATTAACAAACACACACAAGTTTTAGAACCTAAAATTAAAATTTCAAAACACATCGAAAAATGCAGAAGTAATTAACGGAACTCGCAGTCAATGAAATGGTTAATTAAGTACACAACAGAAAAAATTACGAATTAAAAAAACAAAATTTTACCTTCAACAGATGCCACGTCAGCAACACCAACACCAATCACCAATCAACAAGCACAGCTTAGAGAGTTAACAGCAAGGCAGGGCAGCCGTACAGCAGAGGCAAGGCAAGCTTCGTGCGGACGTGCGGTGAGGATCTTAGTGCAGGTGCAACAGCACGTTGGTGAGGCCTAGCTTCCAGCCTCAGCGAGCTTCAAACGGCGGCGGCGGCGACGACGAGTTCCAAATTTCAGATAGACGAAGAAGAAGAGTGCCGAGCTCTAAGGTTTTTTTTTTTTTTTTCGTTTAACTGAACTGAGAGGGTGTTAGTTTTGAGGGAGAGGGGCGTTTTTGTAAGCTGCAAGTTGTTGACTTGTTGAGGATCTAGGTAGAATGCATTCTAACGTTTATACAGTAATTGTAAAATGTCTTGTTTTTATTGGTGGGCACCCCGAAAATGCGCACGCACAAATTCATTTCAACTTTTAAGTTTAACAGTATTGATATTTGATTGGAAATTATATTTATCGTTATTATTGAAATCAAAATTTTCCGAAAATCAAATCAAAATTAGGCAGCCAGATAGTAAAATATTCGGCAAATTTAGTTTAAAATTTCAGACTAAATATCATTTTTCTAAATTCAATATTATGGTATATTTATTATCATAATATAACTATATAGTTTATATTTTAAATAAGGCTAATGTTTCATTTTAGTAGGTTAGGAGGGCATACTGCTTGATCAGCAGCTCACTACAACACTTGTGATGGTTCATGAAAATATAGTTTTGAAGAATAATAAATTTTTCTGAATATTTCTATTGACGATTCTGTCTATAATAATAAGTTTTATTACTATTTGTATCCTGTTTAAATACTACCTTTTTTTTAAGATATTAGATAAACTTATTCATGATGACTGTTCATAAGTTGGGATAGCTTGTATAATGATTACAATCCATATATATTGTTTTATCCCGAACAACAATATTACCCACATGACTTTTCCCAGAACGAATTCCATGATGGTGATTTCATGACCATTTTGGAGGTCTAATTGTTATGCTTCTGGTTAAATACCATGGCGAATCAAATTAAGAGATTCTTGTTAATGTAATTCTTGGCTTTTAACTAACATATTACCAAATTGAATTAATACAATTAGAAGAAGAATGAAAATTCTCTCAACGAAAATAATAAAAATTCATTGACTATGCAATGATCGTGACACACAATACAGGGAATGGCATTTAAGATTGAAATTAATCTACATTAATGTTTCATATTGCATTAGATTCTGAAAATAATTTAGTTGTTTGTGTGTTAAATTTAGATTATAGATGAATTACTTACCAAATAAATTTCAATATATGTTTGATAAATTACTTATTTAGGTGTGATGTATATGGAAATAACCAAAATGGAAAATTTATGTATCTTTCTTAAATAAATAAAGCCTAAATTTTGTTTTAAATTTATTTAATACAAAAATTTAATGAAATTTTATTTTTTGTTCATATCTAATGGCAATGGGATAGGTACGAGTGCGCTCTACTCTATTCTAGATCTAGATCTATAAAAAAAATTGAGATATGTATTTGTTCTAGATCAATTATAAATTCATGTTTTTTGCTCCATATTCAAATCCAAAAAAAAAAAACGAAGATCTATATTAGTTCCAAATCCCAAAAAATAAAAATCAAAATCAAAATTTGCTCTAAATTCGTCATGAATTCTATTTATTGTGAATTCTAAAACTCAATAATAAAAGAGCAATAATTTTTTTAAAAAGAAAATAAAAGATTAAAATGTATTAATATTAATTAAATTATATAATTTGTCTCAAAAATTGAATAAATATTATAGCTTATGTTTTTATACCAAAACAAACAAATAAAAAAGATAATAAAATATCCATCAATTGTAAGAGCAAGATCAATATAATATTGTAATGTCTCCCTTGTTATCTTGATATCCACAGTACACCTTTCATCATTCTTATAACATTAAATAATGACATATAAGTTAAATATGATTTATTTTTAGTACTTTATTATTTTATTATGACTATCAATTGTAAGAGTAAGATCAATGTAATATTCTAATGTCTCATTCATCATCCTGATATCCATAGCACACCCATCATCATTCCTATAACATTAGTCATTAGATAATGACATATAAATTAAATATTATTTATTTTCAGTGCTTTATTACTTTATTATAATCATATTTAACTAAATATATGAATAACATAATTATTTTATGGTAGATAGCCACCACTAATTAATGATTACATAACATGAATAAGGTTATGAGAAAATAATAAAAAGGAAACTCTAGTCTAGAGATTTACTTGGCAATCAAAAGATTGATCTAAGCATTCAAATGGAATGGAGAAGCAAAAGTAGATTTATTAGAAAGAAAGAGGTTGAACTGAAGAGTGAAAGCCTTAAAAAAACAAATAAGGTCGGCTACACGTTTTTTTTTTTGGTCTTATTATCATTTAAATTTACAAAATTAACCTTTAAGTTTTAAGATTTTTAAATATATGCTAAATACCACTAATATGCTATGAATAAAATTTATTATTATTTATAGTTATACAATTGTTAAGAAGTTTTTAAAATAAAATTAGATTAGATTCAAACTTACCCTATATTTACCTTAGATCCGCGCCTTAATATCTAAACCTAATCTAAATTTATTTTAGACCAACCCAAATTCAATCCAATTAATTATATTTGGATCACGTGAATCGTAGGTTACATCCGATCTATTGCCATCCGTAGATAAATACATATGGGACCAAATTATTCTAGTAAAAGAAAACTAAGTTGAATCATATATAAGAGATTGGTCTATTTTGGGATAGCTTCTTCATTGGGCTTGAAGGGTGGGCTCAATCTTGTCTTCATGATTTTGCACTTTTTGTAATCATTCATGTTAAACAAGCATACATTAGCATAGAAAATTTGAGAATTGATATATAAAAGGATTATATTATGTTTACCCCCAGATATTGACACACTTCAATTTCACCTCAAAATTAATGAAAACATAAACCATTTACTGTGCAAAAGATTCACATGAATCGGGGGCCATGTTGACAAAATTCTTCATCGAACATTTTGTATTCTTAGTGTTAAATAGGGATGGGTTAATAATAAAAAAATAATAATAATAAAGTGAGAGTAATAGCATAGTAACAAACACTTTTGTATCAATAGTATTAATTATATAAACTAATGTGATATAATATGATTGGTTAAACAAAACATGATCCAAATAATAATTTTTTTATTATTATATATTTTCAATCAGCCAAACATATTACCATTAGTTTCCATCAAATAATTTAAAAGTGCTTGGGGGCTTTAATATGATTCATAAAACTAAGCCAGCTAGCGCCAAATACTTAATTAATCAACTCTCACCATTTCATTCAACAATTTTTGTATGGTAACGTTGAGGTTTCCTTCCCAACATCATTCGTCGTCATCTTCTTCTTCGATGAGTTTCACATTGTTTAGATTTGGTGTGTATACTCACTCCTTGAAAGAAAATCTTCATCTTTGAGAGCTATTTCACAACTACTCATTCCAAGGAAGGGAATGCGAGAGTGTATTTACTCGAACAAAAGCTTGTTAGGCTTGCTAAGCAATCCAGTCTCAAGTACCATAAATTGCTGAAAACAATACAATCTTCCACTTCTTCTCCAACCTGTGATTGTATGATTTCTTGCATCATTTTACAACCAGTTATCCCCATTCTTTGAAGATTCACTAGAATTTCAGATGTTGAGAGCGTCAGCAAATTTATCAACACATGACACTTCAATACTTCTGGATTTCACAGATTTTCCAAATGCCATGAAGACGGTAGTAATTTTTGCAACTTACTACATTCTGATATTTCTAGAGTTTGCAATTTTGTGAAAACTTTGTTGAGCTCGGTATTTTCATTCCAGGGACGCATCAACTTAGGTAATTTTGATAGCTTTAACTCTCTCAAATAAGGGAATGCAACCAGAAAATCAACAAAATTAAGCATATATATTTCATGGACAAGATTGATCACAATGTTTTATATCCAAATTAGTTTCAGTTTTAAAAGGAACCCAAAAACAAAAATCCAATCAATTACCCTTCGAATACATAAATCAAATCTGATGATAAACCCATCCAATACGAATTAGCTAGGAAAACAGAGATGTAACACGTAAAATGGATATAGTTCATTACGTTATGTTACCAGTCATCTAATTAATTTGAGACATTTTTATAATTCATACTGTTAAATTAGATATATAAATTAGGACAACAAGCAGAAAGATGAGTTATTAAATTTGATTTTGATACTAATAAAATTACATCTATGCGAACGAAAATAAAGAAAAATAATAATAATAACCTTTTCATTGAAGAGAGGCTGTGTATGAACTGGTAGGAAGTTCTTCTCTGATGTTATTTTTGGATATATACTTTTTTTTTTTTTCAAATAAAGGTATTAGATATATGGACAGGGATGTAGCTAGGATTTTGATTAAGTTGTGGTACATTTAAAATCAAACATGATTCCAGTGCACGACTATGCGTGTGGTAAGCTCTCATTTGGAGAACTATGTCGTGGGCTTGATAACCTCCAAATGGGAACTTGCCACATGCATAGTCATGCTCCTTATAGAGTGCGACTGTGTACATTTGACTAACCTTTATTTAAAAAAAAATAAACTTCTAAAAGTTTGGATAGCAATATATAACATCGCAACTATAATATTCATTGGTAATAAATTTACTTATTACAATAGTTCATCAAAGACTCCTTGACGGAATTTTATGTGTTGAAAGAATGCATGATAGTTTCATTATTAATATAATAAAAATATCTTTTTCAATATAGAAAACTAAGTTATCACCTAATTTGTTCTTAAAACCTTTTAATAATAGCAGAAATATTCAAAGTATGCAACACAAAGAACAAACATGAATACATGATAAAATTAGGGATTTTAAAACTAGATAAAAGATTAATTAGGAACTTGAAAATTAGAAATAGCTAGACTTACAACTTGTGGATAAATGTCGAAAGAATAAATAATTGAAGGAAAGCACTTTTGATTTAGAGAACAGGAATAAAATCCACACACTGACACGGTTACAACTTTTGATTCAAAGCATTGGAAAGAAACCATAAAAATAAAAAGAGTAAAGTGAAATTCTTTAATTGGTTGTTAATTTATCTTAATAATTTATTGTCTTTCATCTTTATTTAAGTTTCATAATATTTTAATAGTTGATCAAATTATTTAGAATTTGATATTTAATCTAGGGGCAGCATGTATTTAAAATTAATTGGGGCACTTTCTTAAATAAAAAATAAAAAACTTTTTTTTAATGATTATAAAAAAAAAAAAATCCAAAAACCAGCTGGGGTATAGGCCCAAGCTCCACCTAGTCTTATACTAGATAGTCTAAATTAAACTTACATGTTTTTTGTTTTAAATTCTAAAAATATTATGTTCATATACAAGGCAAATGTGTATATAAACGAGTAATTTGGTTGAAATCGATTAACACATACCATTTCTTCGTAATAATTTTGTATAATGGAATTAAGGTTGCATTCCCAATCGCGCAATTATATATTCATCCTCTTCATTTTCAGTCATTTGCACTATGCATAGTCTTGGTGTGAATAAGACTCCCTATGAAAAAGCCTTCATATTTCGACACTCTTTAATAGAAACTCGTTCCAAGGATGGGAATTCAAGAGTGTAATTCTCCAACAAAAAAAAAAAGCTTCTAAGACTTGGTAATTTATCAAGATCCAAAAGTTTTAATTCGCTCAAAACAATATGATTCTCTTTCACTTCTTTTCCAACATGTCCTATGATTTATTCTGTCTTTTCGCATTAAGATAGCTTAAGATTCACTAGACTTTTGGGAATTCCAACCTGAAAATTAGCCAAAGTGTATGTGTTTTATGTATTCATATTGAAAAAATAAAAATTAAGAGTAGCATTCAACTAGATTTAAAGCAATGTTTAAATCATAAAATTGTGCTTATGGACATAGCAAACCATGATGTTCAAAGGAAAAAGGCAAAAAAGAAAAATAAAAATAAAAATAAAAAAGTCCATAAAAACAAAGATAATGAAAATGCATTTACACTAGTTGGTATTAGGAACGTAGGAAGAGTTTCAGGTAATTGTTAAATATTTTAGATTCATTTTTCATCATGCTAGTTTTCAAATATTCATGTTTTTTTTAAAAACTAAACCAAAATGCTGTTTTCCCCCTTTTTTTAATATTTTTTTTATACGGGACCACTGTAGAGTAGATATTTGTTAAATATTCCTAGACTTGAGAACATTTATGCTTAATTAATAGCATAATCAATTCATACCTAAACTGGAGATATTGATTAAATTTGAAGAGTTTTCTTTTTTTTTTTTCCAAAGACTTGGCTGGTTGCACCTTTCTTTAAATTTTAAAAAATAAACTAAAAAAATTATATTAATTAAGAAATTGGGAGAAAAATAATATTAATAGTGAAAAATAAATAAAAATAAAATAAAATAAAAATATAATCTTACCACAATCAATTAGAAAAAAAAATTATATAATAAAAGACAAATATTTATTCCATATAAAAGCAATGCGCTTAATCATTTCTTCATTTACTAGAAATGGGCCACGTTGTGTAATTGGATCTGGCCTAGGCTTAATTTTACAATTGAACCCAACAACAAAATTATAACTATTAATTTCACTACTACTCTTTAGCTGATCTAAAAAATGAAGATAAGTAAAAGCACTCTTCATCACCTCGTCATCGTCAAACAGTTCTGCAATCAATCTCTTTTGTTTCCAATAGGTGCGCTCGCTCCAAGCGCTTTATAATTTTACTTTCTATCATTGTTATCATTTACTGTAATATTCGTTTCTCAACATTTTATTTGCTTGAAAATGCATCTGTGGTGATAGCTTTTCGCATTCATGTAGATTGTGTTGGCCATTCGTGTCACGTGGTGATGGTGTGGGTGGCTGGCGGTTCTTCACAACAAAATTATGCTGGCGGTGCTTCACAACATAATTATTTCTTCACACATTGAGAATGAAAATAAAAAAATAAATGACTATATATATACAAAGGTGAAACGACAAGTAATTTGTAAAACAGTCCAATTGACCAAAAAAAAAAAATTAAATGGCTCGCAAAGCTGCTAAGGATCTGTTGGTAATGTGTAAAAGTATGGGGAAAACTGTTTTAGGGTTTAATATTGGTTCTGTCTATACCGGAGTAGCACTAGCTGAATTTGCCGATCATGCTCCTGTGCTAGGAATATCAAGATTGGGTCACATAAAACCTCCCAATACTAATGATGAGGACTCGGATCTTAAAGAACTAAAAGAACTCGTAAGTTCTTAATTTGTTTAAAATATTTTATAAATAAATTACTAAATATTTATTTTTTGACGTTTAATGTTAGGTTGAGAAGCATGGAGTGGGAGGACTCATCATTGGAGCACAGAATCAGAACCTCGACTTGGTATGTTTTAATTTAAATTATTTTATCTAATTTTTTAAAAACAAATAAATAAATCGTATTTAGTGGAAGGACTGATAAGTTGTTAACCCTTACAAATTACACGACTAGCAACTATTTCAGATTGCAATTTCAACTGAAATAATCATTTGATATTTAGCAATTTTTTTAAAGTTATTTGTTTTATTATCATCATTCCATGAGTAACCTTGCGAGACAATCATAATTAAAAATAAATTTAAATTTTCAATAAATATATAGGTTTAAAAAATTAATTTTTTTCAGGGGTAAACATATAATATTAGTTGATTTGCAATAATTAAAATAATAAACATAAATTATCTTCCAAACCTCTGTCCTCACTGACTCGGAGTCAAATTGAATAAAAAATGTAAACTCGTCAGTTCCGCCAGAGCCATCACCCATCCCAGCACAAATCTTAACGGTTTTGGCTTAATGTTCTAAGTTTTGCTCATGTGGGATTTGTTGTTGTACTTGTGGTGCAGTATTCGGTTTTTTTTTTCACGTGTTTTTGTTTTTATTTCTCTCTCTCTTTGTTTTGTTTTGTTTTTTTTTCACTGTAATTTAGTGTCCAACAAGCAAGGATTTCGTAGATAGATTAGAAGGATTTCCAGATTTGAGCAACATCAGTTATTGTCTCCAAAACAAGCAACATACCACCGGCATGGCCAAACTAACGATGGACGAATACAAAGTTGGGAGATCAAAGCCTGAGTTGAAAGAGAGAGCTGCTGCAAACATTATATCTCTCTGTGCGGCGGAGAACCGCGAGGCCATACTGGGAAATGTGTATTGTCTGGCAGGACTCCGGTTTACAATAGACGAAAATGGAAAATTTGTCCAGCTTCAACCTAGTGAGTCTGAGGAAGAGTCTGGAGGGGAGGAGGAATCTGAGTCTGAGGATGAGGAGGTCCAACTTCAACCCAGTGAGTCTGAGGAGGACTCTGAGTCTGAGTCTGAATCTGAATATGAGGAGGTCCAGCTTCAACCCAGTGAATCTGAGGAAGGGTCTGGAGAGGAGGAGGAATCTGAGTCCGAGTCCGAGTCTGAGTCTGAGGAGGTTCAACTTCAATCCAGTGAGTCTGAGGAGGAGTCTGAATCTGAGGGGTCTGGAGAGGAGTGAATGCGGAGTCGTCTGAGTCTGAGGAGAAGTCTGAATCTGAGGACCGAAATTATTGCTTGCTAATGTGCAAACTGGATTTATAATTTCATCTTATCCCTCTCTCTTTCTCTCTATATATATATATATATTTATCTTCATCTCTCTAATTTCTATTCCCTTCTAAACCATGTTGGACGAAGACAAGACAACTGATCTAAAAATGTAATATGTCAGCATGTTTTGACTGTTGAAATGTTATCTTAACTTTGCTTTGATGCTATCTGTCTGCTACACCCCTTGTATTCTTGCGGTTTTTTGTTTGGCAGTTCTTTATATTAGAAAAATGACTTTTAACAACAGGCTTTGCATTCTTGCGTTTTTTTGTTTGGCAGTTCTTTATATTAGAAAAATGACTTTTAACAACAGGCAAAGCTTGTTGCTAAATGGCTTTCACAACGCATGGCTGCACGTCGTGCATGTTGATTTTTGTCTGGACGTGGAACATTTTGACAACGCCGTTAAAAGTCATCTTGAGTGTTGCTGTTCGTTATGTTGCCAATCAAATGGATTATTAATGAGATTTGACAACATGGTATGGAGACCTTTTACCTTTCACATTTCACTTAAACTATCGAGCCATTTTGATGGGATTATTCGGTTCCTCATTGTTGCCGAATATGATCCGCATGCTACTTTCCATTCAATGATGAAAACTGATGTGCAAATGTAGAAAGTCCGTAGTTTTGTTAAGCAAACTATATGTGTGATTGTAAAAAAGATTTTTTCGTTTGCAAATTGCCATGCTGTTATTGATCACGCTTGAAATTTTCCCAGAATTGTATTTGGTACTTTTTGATATTTGTGTTGGTCTCCAAGCTTCTGGTTGATTGATGCACAAGCAGCTAATATCCGATATATTATATATGAAACCTCTATTTCGAGAAAGTTTATCGATTATCTTTAAAAATAAGTACTATTTAATCAGGATCCAAATAGTAATAAAACTTACTATTATAGACAGAATCGTCCATATAAATATTCAAGAAAATTTATTATTCTCCAAAACTACAATTTCATGAACTATTGCAAGTGCTGTAATGAGCCGCTGAACAAGCAGTATGCCCTCCTAACCTACTAAAATGAAACATTAGCTTTATTTAAAACATAAACTACATAGTTATATTCTTATAATAAATAGTTATTTCTTAGAATAAATACACCATAATATTAAATTTAGAAAAAATGATATTTACTCCGAGATTCGTTAAACTAAATTTATCGAATACTTTTTTATCTAGCTACCTAATTTTGGTTTTATTTTAAGAAAATTTTAATTCGATAATAATGATAGAAAAAATTTCGAATCAAATATTAATACTGTTAAACTTAACTTAAAAGTAGAAATAAAAACATGACATTTTCGATCTGATATAAATCCCTAAACTTTAATAAGTTTGAAAATAAATATTTAATCATCATTTTTCATAACCTAAAGGTTTTATAATTATACGATAAGTAATTTTATGAAATCGGTTGTTTTTCAAACTATGGATTAAAATGAAAGAGTTTTGAAATGTTTGATATCAATAAGTATTGTTTTAAATTCTAAAAGAGGACCTTTTTGAAAATGTTTAAAACATTCTAAAAGTTTTTAGGCTAAAATGTAAATATTATAACTATAGCAACTAGTCGGCCAAAATGTGGCTGCTAACCCCCTAGAAAGATAGAAAGTTAGCAGCTAGCCAGTTGAGGGTGGTGGCTAACCGCTTGGGTAGATTTTCAAATTCAAAACTGCAACGGTAACTTGTCACATAATCCTAGTAGCTACCACATGATTCTAGCAACGATTCGACAAATTTCTTGAAGTCAATAATAGCTAGTTTGCTTGTCCAAACTATATAAACTTAAATTAAAATCAAATTTAATAAGTTTTTCAAGCATAAATCAGTTAATACAACATATCTTAGGCTTCCATTTTGTAAATCTTCATACATTTATTCATTATTGAGCTACCATTTGTATACATATACTTGTGATAGTTAATTCTTTGTAATCTTCATTTTATTATCAAAAGTTGAGAGATTGTAAGTGTAAGAAATACTTGGATTAAGAATTTGAGATAATCTCTTGTTGTAAAGGTTCATTGACATTTTAGAAGTGAATTGTAAAACTCTTGAAGCCTTGGGAGGCTTGGATAGTGAAATGCTCAAACTCGGTTTACTTGGAGGCGTGAACGTAGACGGAATTTGCCAAACCACGTAAAACTATCATGTTTGCTCTCTTCCCTGATATCTTTAATTTTGTTTATTGTTAAACTTATTGTTGTTTATTTTATTAAGGCATTAGTTTAAATTGATGTGTGGTTTTATTTACTTAAATTTTAAAAATCCAATTCACCCCCTTTTGGGTTGCATAACTAATATTTCAGAAATTACACTTCCCTGAAAAATGGATTATAGAAAATGTTTCACAATTTATAAAGTACAAATACATAACTAAAAGAAATAGAAACTAAAGTTGATGGTAGTGAAACAATATCATTTGTAAATTAAATGATATTGTAGTTTAAATGATATTGTTGCACTACGTAAATATTTTTAATGAAAATAAATATACGTTTATTATAATTATAATAATAATTAAAGAATATTTGTAAAATAAATTATTTATTTTGTTATTAATTTTAATTATATAAATTAATAATAATTATTAATATTCTTAATTATGTAATAAATTTTTATTAATTTTAATTTTAATATGTAAATTAAAAATTATTGATAAGAGCAACATAAATGAAAAATTATTATTAATAATATAGTACAAAATTAGTATTTTCTTAGAATAAACTGTTTATTATTATTAATTATTAGTATATAAATATAATACTATTGAAATTAAAAATTATAATATTATATTTTCAAATAAAGATAGTATATAGTAATACTATTAATTCTCTATAAACATACTACTATTATTTTTAAATATTTTAACTTAGAAAGAATGAAAATTATTATTTTTAACCAAATAGAATGATATTTTATTTAAATAAGTTGAATATTATAATTTTTAATATCTAATATTATTAAATAATATAATAATATTATTTAAATAAATACGATATTGTGATTTTTAAATGAATGTAACATTGTTTTATTTTAATAAATATAATTATATTATCTTTAACATGAGAAGGATCTAAAGAAAAGAAAGAGATGGAATGGTTTCCTACTCCCATCATCTCCCATGGGAGTAGGATTTCCACTCCTTATTCAAAAAATGAGTAGAATCCACAAAGTATAACTATATTCTCCTCCTTAAATGAGTAAGTAAACGTTGGAGTGGAATGAATCCGCACTCCCTACTCTCACTACAACTAGTAAATACAATATAAACCTAAAACCAATATATAAAGTAATTGTAGGAATTATATTGAATGGATGCGACTAATAGTGATGAATAATATGAGGATCTTAATTCTTGGAGCTAGAAGCTTAGTGTTGAATGAGTTGGATCATGGGTGCTACTCTTAGATGCAAGTTTGTGGATTGTGGTTCTTTGTTTATTGATTTTTTAAAACAAAAATACTTGTGATCGACTTGTGTATTTTGTACTTAAATTGAAGAATTTTTGTATTCTTACATAAACTGAAGAATTTTTGTTAGATTGATAAATTTGATGTATTTATTTTAATGTTGAAACTTTTATGTCTCACTTACATTACCTAAATCTAGAATTAAGCCTATGGTGTACTTTTTTAGGCTAATTCTATAAATTTATAGTTTGAATTATGTAGTTTATATATTTTTTAAGTTTGAGAACCCGCAAAAAATCCATTGGGTACTAATGCAGGTTTGGTAATTGCTCAAACTTGCAATAGGTTAGCTTTTGCGAAGAAAAAAATGAGACTTGCATTGGGTATGACGCGGGTTTATTTATTTATTTTTTTTGGATGCGAGAGTGGTATTGATAAACCTACACCCTACCCAACCCAATATCATCCCTATTTTTTATTCTCTATCTCAAGTCCCATGTTCTAAATATCCCTCAAATTTTCTTTTTTAGCTCGTTTCATATTCAAGGTTCATATTTTATATATAACACAATTCAAGATACATGACTGACGTTCTATATTTCATTTTTACTAGTACTCATATTTGATGCTCACTGTTGCATAATTTGCAATGATAATTGCATATTTTATTTTCTTTATTTCATGTATAAGTTTATGTTTCACATTTATGTCATATGTTGTATCTTTGAAGTGTTTCATGTATGAAATGGTGGCAAAATTTACTTTTTTTTCATCTTTTCATGTTTGACGTCAATGTTTCATTATAGAGTTCAATGTTTAATGTGTTCAACGATATTACACGTCAAATGTTGCATATTTGATATTCATTTTTTCATATGCTGGTTTCCAATTACATGTACAATTTTCATGCTTCATATTCATATAAGATATTGCATATCTAGAGTTCTGAGTTTCATGTTTTAAATACTACAAAAATTGCTATTTCTCCTGGTTTCATGTTTGACTATTTTGTTACATGTATAACATTACGTGGTATATGTTTGAGTAAAATATTACATGTTATGTTGTTTTATGTTAGTTATTTATTATTTTGGAGGTTTGAAAAAAAAAATGTTAGTTGTCTATTGTTGCATATTGTAAAACATGGGTTAGTCATTTTTCATTCTTTGTTTCATGTATAAATATCATATTTCAGGTATAAGTCTAATATTATGTGTTTGAACTTTGACGTTTCATGTCTTAAATACCCTAAAAAATTATTTCTTTTTTCCTTGATTTCATATTTCACTTTGATGTTTCATAGAACATATAAGTTGTTTCAAGTTTAAACATCAATATTGAAATGCCCTCTAAATCTTTTCTACTTTCCCCTTTGTTTTCAAGCTTCATGTTTGACATTCAAGTTTTACAAATAACGTTCATGTTACATACATAGAATTTAATGTATCGCGTTTCATGTGTAATGTCTAATATTACGTATTCAACTTGCGTGATTGCATGTTTGACATAGCCTGTTTCATGTTTATATAAATTGTGATATGGGTTTCAAATTCAACGCTATGGTAAATAAAGTCACATTCCCTTTGTGAATAAGAAAATATAAATTGCACAAGAGATGAGGAAACAATAAAAGTGAGCCAGTGGAATACAATAGACTCTAGAGAAATTTTATTAATTAAAAACTATGTCTTAGGTTATGGCATCAACCTTTAGCTACTACAAAAACTACTTGTACATGTCTAAGACATTTAAAATTAAATTCGATAAAGAAAACTAACAAAAGATAAAAGAAAAAAAATCTTATTGATTGAGTTTTTGTTATGTAGCCTGTTATTCTTCTTAAGCTTCCTCTCCTCCTCTTCTCACATTATTCTCTCTTTTGAATTGTTTCTTGATGCCAAAGCCTCCTTCATTCTGACTTTTATATTTTGTCAGCCCTAACCCTAGTTAGACTTGGTAAAACTGTTTTTGTTCTTAGATTCTTGCTAGCAATATATCTTTGATCAAAGGAAATATGTCCATACGGCATAATAATTTACAAAAAAAAAAAACATTTCCTTTTAGGTTTAAAAGGAAATTTTGGTCAGTCCTTTAAGAACCAATCTTTTCAGAGCAAATCTGGTCCTTCACCTTATCATAAGTCTACTAAAACCCAAGAATGTAAATTGAGCAAAAAAGGGTTGGAGTATTTGCACCCCTTAATTATTCTCATCAAACCCCTATTCTATAGAAGTTACATTTAAAGACAATTATGAATAGAATTAGTGTAATTAACACCCTCAGAAAGTTTTTCCTAAAGATGTGCCAATTAAAAGAAAAAAAAAATCTAAAAATTCATCTTCTAATAACACCATTATTATTCTATCTAGAACAGCCCCCTCTCTCCCTCTTTAATTAATTTTTATAGTCAAAATTTATAGAAAATGTTTAATCAAATGATATTTCTCTATCAATGTTTAATATATTCAGTCTTTTGTTCTTAATTAATTAGAATAACATCTTCTTTTCTCTCTCTTTTTTTTTTTATTTCTTCAGATTTCTTCTTTGGTATTTGGTTTGTTCTATTTCTTTTTCCTTTGAAGGATATTTTCTTATAAACTAGTAGCATTTTTTTGACTGTGTAATTTTATATTGATGCCTGAGATGAGGAAGGAAAAGAAAAAAAATGCCTTTGTCAAGAATTTTATTTAAAGTGTAAAACTGAGAATTGTTTTTATATACCATTGAATATTATTACCTAAATAATATTTTGCATATGTTTATAATTAACAATCATTGTTGTGAATTTGCCTTAAATTTTAAAAGTTGACTCAAACCCAAGGCTTGATCTTGAACAAGAAAGTTAAAAAAAAAAAGGATGACAGAAAAGAGGAGTTTCATCATTTACTTATAATTGAAAACATTGTTTATTTAGAAAAAGGGTGTTTTAGGTATTAAGTATGATATGATTGAAAATTGGGTGTCAAGAGGATTTTGGCGGGGTCCCAATAATTCAACTCAACGAAAAAATTATTCAAAAAAGTGATGAAAATCCATAAAATTGCACTTTTGAGTATTCTTCACACCAACCGAGGTTTTCTTCTCCTTTTGTTTCTTTGCCTCCAAACCTCGTATAAGGCATAGAAGACTAATAAAGACTCAAAATGTTTAAAATACTTAAAAAAATTGAATGTGCAAATTATTAGCATTTTTAAAATGGTTTCTATGTTAAACTTAAGTTTTTACAGTTTCGTTAGTGTCAATAATTATATTACATAATAATATATAAATTTATATTGGAGGTGCATTAAAAGGTTCAAATTAAAATGAATGTGTTCAAATATATACAAAATAAACTTGCTTTTATACACAAAGGAGGTCAGATTTGGATGAAAGTGGATAATAAAATGTTTTTCAAACCCATATCAGTTAACTAAATGGGGGTTTAAAATTCCTATCGGTACCCATAACCAGCCAAAATTGTAAAAATTGGACTCGTTTACGTATTTATAAAATCGACATCCTTGTACAACCGGGGTTAATTTGGTACAATGGATTAAATAATAATCTCAATGTAAATTCTGTATATTAAAGGGCGCTATGGTAATAATCAAATAGAAAAAGAAGTAAAAAGTTAGGATCACGGGTCACTCTCACCCACTACCATTTCCTCCTTATTCTATTTGGGTTACAGCAAGTCTCTCAATCTTATCCCGTATCTGCTGCCTCTGCCGCTGCCACCATTATTGCTCTCTCACACTCACAGGTAAAGAGTCCGTCCTCTTTTGGAGTAATCTTGTTTTGATCTTGTTCTTGCGCCTTTAATTTATGAAAAAACTCAAACCGAAAAATGAATCGGATCGGTTGATCAAGAACAATCTAACTCTTTGAGATTTCATATCGTTTTATCTGCTTATCAATTGGTGAGTTATGTCAAAATTGTGGATAGTTTATTTCCCATGATTTTTGGTCTTAAAGAAAGATTCTATTTCATCACTGTTGATTTTGTTGTAATAGGGAAAAAATGCAAGGGGCAATTCAATCATTTCTATCCCATGGAAATATCGTCAAATCTGCTGTTCTGCAACGCATCCGTTTGGTCAATCCGATGCTCAGGCCTGTAGTTTTTTCGCGGTTCGAGTCAGTTTCATCTGCTCGTATGGAAGAGCATGGTTTCGAGAGCACAACAATTTCAGACATATTGAGAGCCAAAGGTAAAGGTGCTGACGGCTCTTGGCTTTGGTGCACTACTGACGACACTGTCTATGATGCCGTCAAGTCGGTGAGAAACCACCCCGTTGAAATAGCTATTTATTTTATTATGAATGGGTGACATTTTTAGATGTCTAAAGAATTGATTGTCTTTGCAGATGACACAGCATAACGTTGGTGCGTTGGTTGTCGTCAAACCTGGAGAGCAAAAGTCTGTTGCTGGGATCATCACAGAGAGAGGTATTTTCAAAGCGTACCATAATTGAAAATAATATGAATGTACTGGAAATATTATCTGTTGTTGGATGTTCTGATTTACATTCCTTTCTAGTTCTCTTACTTTTTTTTCTTTTTCCTTCAGTGAGTTATTTGTACTACTTTTGTTAAATAACCGCCTTCAATAGTCGCAACCTTAATGAGCCTGGTTTTGGCTGTAGCAATTGAACATTTATCTGTTTAAATTGGTGCATAGGCAAGAATGACGTGAAGAGTGAAAATTCTATTTACTATTGAGTTTCTGATTGAATTAGCTCATTTTTCTTTGCAATTTTTGACTTTAACTTGTTGACTTTGGCATGTACATCTCTGTGTCCTCAGTTTCCTTGGTTTTATGAATGTAATGATGTCCTTACTAGCCAAATGGTGCTGTGGCATGCCTTTGGCTTACTCTTTTTTTTTTACTCATTTTTTCCATTTTTTTTTCTGTTACAAGTAAATCCCAGATTATCTCAGGAAGATCATAGTGCAGGGAAGATCATCCAAGTCAACTAAAGTTGGGGACATCATGACTGAAGAGGTATGAACTAGTCCTTTCACAGGAAAATATGATTGGTTCTAAGGTTGTTTACAATTGAACATGCAAATGTTTGTGCTCAAGCAAGCATAAGGGTGTATATTGGCTGTTTGATAATTGTATCTATGGTGGCTACAGAACAAGCTGATCACAGTCTCACCTGAAACCAAAGTTCTGCGGGCAATGCAATTGATGACAGGTCATATGTTGCTGCCCTACGTTAAATTTGTTTGTTTATTGCTTATCTAGATGAGTTAATCCTGATGCCCTTGATTTTGGCAGATAACCGTATTCGGCACATTCCAGTAATTGATGACAGGGGAATGATAGGCATGGTGTCCATTGGAGATGTTGTTCGTGCTGTGGTAAGCGAGCATCGTGAGGAGTTAGACCGCCTGAATGCTTTTATACAAGGAGGTTACTAGATGATGATGACAAGACGAAATGTTGTGATGCATGTTTTCCGAGTGCTACTAATAAGACAGGAGGTTGTAAATATGGCGTGTTGTATGCATCTCCTGTCATATGCCTTTTCTTTTTCGCTTTTTCCCAGATATGGATATGCTTTGACGTGAAATAAGACCTTGTGGACTAATTATAATTTTGCTTGGAATTTCTTTTGTTTTGTCCTGTGCTGACATTAAATGGTCTTGTTGCAATGGATGTGTATTTCTCTCTACAAGTTTGCTTTCCTTTTGTGAACAGCATCATTAGCTATTCTCTATTCAGATGTATACGGCAATTGAGATTCGAAGTCTTTGGAATAGGGAACGCTGAGCAAATTGTCTTGCTTGACGCAATTTATATGCGTGTATTAGGTATTATTGGTATGTGATGAAACAAAGATTTTCTTTTACATTTTCAGGTTTTACTCTATGAATTAATCATTTATTTGCTGATCAATGAAGATTTAATATTTTTAGATTTTTTTTTTCAATGTAACCAAGGTTTTGGTAAATAATAATAACAATAATGTTACAGACAACAAAGATTAAGACATAGTTTGACAACAAATACTGAAGCGGACGTTAATGATAACAATTTTTATGTAGTCAGAATTGTCAGCTTCAAACGTGGAGGGGGACGGAAGGCCCATCTGTATCTAGTGTTGATTTTTTTTCCTCCTCAACCTCAACAAGACTGTGACCGTTTTTTAAAATCCTAACAATTTCTTATAAAAATTATGTGTTGTTCAAGCATTGGTGGAAATTACATGAAACCGACGCTAAAAAATTGAGGGCACCTTTGTCATAATCATGCAACTTATTAAATATTTAGTAAAACTAATCCGGCTCTTTGTCAAAATGTGAATGAAAATAGAGATAAATGTTTTCCTAAAAATAATCAAATAGATTTTTTAAGTTATGCTCGATAGAAGATTTTTAATCAATTTTAAATTGTAATATATATATGTACAGTAAATTGCAACAATTAAAGAAAATATATAAGAAAGCACTTAATTTGCTTATTCAAATTATAATGATAAAACAGTGAATCATTGATATCAAAATGTATTAATGTTTGTTAACACAAATGATTAGGATTTCCTTAGAGTATTTTTTTCTTTTAGTTTCTCTTCGTCTTTTAAATTTAATGAAATTTTATTTTAAATCACGTAAGATTATTATTTATATTACAACTCATATTATATGAAATTATTACTGATATTTACAATTAAAAAATTACCATTTAAATTTTATCTTCTTTAACATTCAAAAAATATTTATTGTACTCATATTTCGAAAGAGAATAAATTATTCTACTAAATTATTTTTTATAATTGAGAGAGGAATTAAACATTGTACGAGTCCGAACCACTATTCTATCTACTTGGCTAAAAATTGGTTTGATTGTTAATATCAATATCAAAATTTAAAATTTTTAATTTTCACTACTTATTTCACAAAAAAAAAATTAAAAGAAAAAACTGAAAGAGAATCTTTTTCCTAGAAAAAAATGATTTTCAATTGAACATGTGAAACAATTACAGTAAACCAAATAACTTTCATGCACTCCAGCTGCCTTGCATTGAATCGATAACAGTTGGTCAAAGCAAAACCGAAAAGGACGGAAGAAGTACGGAACGGTTAGGGGATGGATCAAAAACTACAAGCAACCGGTCTTATATTATTTATAATTTATATTAATTTAAATTATTTTAATTATTATTTATCAAATAATTAAGAGGTTATAAAAATTATTTTTATGTCAATTGCAAGTTATATCATTATGACTAGCAGCCGCCCAAACGGTATTATCGCTTAGTAGCCTCCCAAACGGTAATGATTTAGCCATGCCATTATGTTGTCCGAAACGAAGTTAGCTGCTGACCTGTATATATGCATTTATGATTTTGAAATCGAAACCCACTCTCACTGGAATCACCCATTCATATGAATTCATTGTAACAACCGAAGCCATAACAAGAAGAAGAAGAAGAAGAAGAAGAAGAAAATATTTCGTTTCATGTTCTCTCTTCTGAAGTAACCGGCCTGCTCTCTCACTTCTATTCTCTTTTTCTTTTTGAATTTTTTTAATAATCTGTTTTAAATTGGTTTTTGATATTCACTGGTTAACTCATTACAGACATTTAACGGTCATTGGCCATTCATTCTAGGTTACTTGGTTTATTGGGTGTAAATTCATATTCATGATTTCTACATTTATGCCCTTTTGATGCAGTTTGAGCAGCATGGCCGGTAGCGTCAGTTCAAGCAAACAATTTTACTGGCTAGCATCCGTCTTCTCTGGTATCGTTATGTGCACAATTGTAAGTATTTCTTGTAATAGCTTAAGCCATTTTCTACTTACATTACAGAGTCATTTAGGCTAAATTTCCATTTTACTTAAAAAGAGCACCAAAATCATAGTTTGGACCTAGAACTAACTAGTTTTAACATAGCGTAGTTGATGGGTAAGGGTAAGTGCAATTATGATTACTGGGTATTGTCTTTTTTTTTTTTTTGAAAAGTACTGGGTATTGTCTTTACTAACATTAGGTAAAGTTTTTATCTAAATTGCTTCCTCTTCAATTGGCCTCAAGTTAAATTGCTAATGTCATCAATACTAACAAAGATAGCTAGGTTGCTTAATTTTCTGGCAGTTATAAAAGTCTGGTTGGGTTACTAATATATGTTAACTATGAACTGTTATGACATGAACTTTATACCAACTGTCTTGTCTCCAGCGATTCTTGTGTGTTAATTCCTCAAAATTTTAGTTCCAAGTTGCAAGTAGAAAAAGACTAATCTGCTGTAAAATTGATTGTTAAATATTTGTAATTTCACATTTGTTTGACAAAGTTCTAAAAAAATGAATTGAATATTCTCGATAAAATGCATTTTGATCCTCAAAGCATCTTTTGAAACAAAAAAATTATAATTATCATGCACGAGATTTCTGTTTCAGTAAAGCAACTAATGCACCCCATCCCCCTACATGATGAATAACCGAATTTTCATGTTTTACTCCCGAAACATGAAAAAAAAAGAAATGATTGTCTGCTTGTTAACATCATGCAATAAAACCCTGTGAAGTTGACCTAGTGATTAATCTCTTCGAGATTAGTTCTTTGTAAGGTTCAACTATTAAATAAAGATTTTCCATTCTTAATTTCTTGAAAACAGTGATGTGGGAATCTTTTGCTTTCAAAAATATTGGAGTATTAGGATAGCCAGACCAGTAGGCCTTGGAAAGGCCTCGCTACAAATTCCTTTCTCTCTGTTATTTTTGGCTTGGCTGCCAACGTGCATTGGTGATTGTGAAAATAAAGTATGTCACAAAAACCTAAAATGAGGTTTTTTCTATTTGTGTAGGGAAGTTAGGATATATGGAAATCCTAGCTCCATTATGAATAAACATTGACTAGTTATCTCATACCTAAGTTCGATTTTTAATGATTGTGCTTTGTAGGACTATGAAGTTAGGATCTAAGGCCAATGTCTAGCTCCAATGGTAAGGAGCAGTCTCCTAAGACTTATGTCATGGGTTCGAGCCTCACTAGTGTGTGTGTGTGTGTTAATTAAAAAGAAAAAAAATAAAATAAAAGTACACTCTAGGACTGTATGTGAATTAGAGTGAAACTAAAAGTACCCTCTAGCACTGTAAGTGAATTAGAGTGAAACATTATATGTTATGATTATGCTTGAAGTGCTTTTTATTAGAGCCGAGGCCTTTACCAATAAGCTCAAACCTCTAGATTTGATGGTACCAATTATGGTATCAATGCAATTATGACCATGCGGTCTTATGTTCAAATCCCATGTTTCACTAATTAATCCCAAATGAAATGTTAATTGAAACAAAATCTTTAAGATAAACTAATACAATCTAGTATGAATTACTAGACAAAAGTTCCAAGCCTTTGGTAACCTTCGATGTATTTATATACATGGTGACCTATTTTTTAACAAGTCATTCGTTCATACATTACATTCTTCCTTGAAAGTTCATTTTTAGATTTCATCATGGGTGACTAACTCAATATATCATTTTTTTTTTTGTTTAAAGGCGAAGATAAAGCTGATAAATCGATGAGTTGTTACATGCACTAATTTTGAGACGGCTGAAGTGCTCTTAACAGTTAGGAAAGCAAATCTTTTTGGATTGCAAAACTGATTAATCAAAAAAGGGTTCTGACTCACAAGCAAAGAATGTCTTAATCTCTTTCGTCTTCAAAAATCATAAAAGTGCAAGGACTGCATATTTTCAAAGACTCTTTTGTTTTCCTTTCTTTTATTGGAAGCCAAAATGCTCTAGTGCAGAATTTTATGAAAGAACCTGGAGTTGCCCTCAAAATTTTAGTTTCCTTATATCTCTTTGTCCATTAAAAAGAAGCTGTTAAGCAGTGAATGAAATGCGTTTGCTCTCCAATTTTTGCACAAAACAAACCAAGATGGGAAAGGACTCATCATTAAATGGCCTTTCTTTTTTTAAAATGAAATAGTTTCTGTGTTATTTATTCTTTGAACCAAAGCCAAAGTGAAAAATTTGGATTTTATTGTGGAATTTCTTGGTCTGGAAAATGATCTCAAGTCCATTCATAAAAAATTACAGATTATTACTTTGTTTGCAGACTGATAAGTTATCATTTGACCCAAGTTCTAAGCTGTTGGAAGGATCCAACAATTACATTTAAGCTCTAACATCCCTCATGCAGGTAACAGAAATGAGAACAACTTATTGTAATTTAATTAACAGTGAGGTGATTTAAACACAAGACTTCTTGGTCAAGTTGGCCATGCAAAGTTACAGCTTGACTCAAAAAGGTTAAGCCATTAGATAAGGGCCCAGAGATAATGCTTTAACACAGACCAGGAATCAGAACATGGCCTAATGTCATGGAGAGGGAAAGTTAGAACAGTTTTGAATGGTTATATGGGAGAGAATGTCTTCTATGGCTACTTTAGCTTAGTAAACAAATAATCCACTGCTTTTAGCTTTAGATTACAAAAATACTTTGCAAGGTAGTGCTGTTATAGTAAATCCTTTGCTAATGGTTCTTATTAAGGTGAGAAGAAAGAATGCATCAACAAGTCTTATCACTGTTTGTTAGGTAATTTGGCTTTTCCTAATAGCTTCCGAATCTGTTCAACTTTGTTCTTGAAGGTTTATAAATTAACAGGTATCATCAGCATTTTGTGCTTCAAGGGATATGGAAAACTGAGCAATGAAAAGAAACTTGAATGGAACAACCGGTAAGATTCTTCAATTGCTAATTCTTGTTTAGGCTTATAAAGTTTTTCACACAGTTTATACTTAGTTCTGTGCTGTAAGCATTGGCTATTGTTGTACAGGGGCTTTTCAACATTTCATGCCTTTATTGCCTCAACTGCTTCTTTATACCTCCTACTGTTGTCAGATCTTTTCAGTGAAGATTATCATGATGAGTTAATTATCAACAGAACATCTTCTTTAACAGAAACAGTATTGGGGTGAGTCAATGCTGGAGCTTATTATTTTATTATCATAATTTATTTTTTTGCTCCCTTAGTAAGTCCATGTAGGATGTTTATCATATGTATTCTATCCTGAGTATTAGTCACTTTACATTTACCATCTTCAAGTAAACATAAGATGTTTTTCCTACTCCTTTCGCAGATTTGGAATCATGACAATAGTCCTTGGGGATGCATTACTTGGTGTCAGTCAATGATTTAATTGGACTCATATGATTTGATCAGGTTGCGGTTAGAAAGTCATATTGACTCCAAGGAAAATATGTTGTATTCTATTCTAATAAAGAATTTGGCATCTCCTACCCCAGGAAACCAATGGATTAAACTTTACCTTAATCCAAGGCATGAAAATTAGGGTTACAATTCAGGCCTAGAAATTTAAACTCTAAAGAATTGAGATAAATATGCACCCAGAAAAAGAAAAGTAAAATGGCCAGCTTTTGCTGGGTGAATTTTTGGTTCATTGGTGACTAGAAAAGTATTAACTGTGTCCCGAGGAGATTGCAGGAGACAAAGGATTGAAATTTCTAGATACATATGAGAAAGGATGTGACCTCCATTTGATTGCCTGTCAAACCTTGTTTTTGGACTATACAATATTAACCATGTTAGGCTGCATTGGCATATTTCACTTTTGCATAGGCATAGGGAGGTGACATTAGAGAATCTAACAGGTCAAAAGTTGAAACCAAACATGGAGCAATGAACTTAAAAGTTTTATTCAGAAAGTAAATTCTTTTACACTCATCTGGAGTTTTTTTTTTCCCTCTTTTTTCCTCTACATCATTCTTATCCTTATTTATTTGGTTTTTTATACAGATCTCTATTGGTTATTTTTTGTTGGACCTGGCAATGATTCTCTGGCTTTATCCAGCTTTAGGTGGTCTGGAATACGTAAGTACACAGTATTCATGCTTGATGTTCAATTATGTCGACTATCCTGTGAGACTATCTATTTATCCTAATATTTTAATTTTAATAATTCTTGACTCTGAATGGAGTTGGTTGGTTTTTATTCATAATTTAAATTTTGGCATTTTTTTGGTCTTTTATTGTTAGCCTCACCTCTCGACCCAACCTTAGTACCCCTTTCCTTGATGTGATTGGGATATGATCCCAAGTCTCCTACACTGGCAAGAGACTTTACATAGAGACATACATATAAATCTTTGTAGCATTATGGTTAGCCCTAGTATTTGGCAAAAAATAATAGTAGGCATCAACAGATTTTTCTCTTCGATATTTGAAAAAAGTTGTTATTTTCTTGAGTTTACCTTTCATAGAACTTGGTTACCTAATGTGTCTCCTCTTTTCTGATAGGTCCTTCATCATGGGCTATCCGTGTTTTCAATCTTTCTCGCCCTTGTAAGCGGTGAAGCACAAATATACATACTGATGGTTCTCTTCACAGAGATTACAACACCCTTTGTAAATCTAAGATGGTAAAGATAACTTTTAAAAAGTATTTCATATTTGTTTTTGGTTGTCAACATGCTTCCAACATAATAATTTATTCAGGTATTTAGATGACATAATAATTTATTCAGGTATTTAGATGTTGCTGGTCTGAAAAGCTCCAATATTTACATCTGCAATGGTGTCGCATTGTTCCTGGGGTGGTTGGTAATGTCTTGTATGCCTTAAACCTCTTTATTTATTTATTCATGTTTTTGTGTAATAATATGTGTATCTTGAGGTGCATGCTTCTTCAATTGGAACAATGAAGATAAACTGAGGTGCATTCAATTGCATTGAAGCATGTTCTGGTTAATTCCCATTTTGGCCAATTTGCTTGACTTAGTTATTATGAAATTTTCCAAAATAATTTTAAAGAATATATTACTTGCATATTAGTGATGGACGCTTACTTTTCTTTTCAGTTCCTATTCTCTTTAGCGTTAGATTTTCCCCATTGCTCCTGCAGTTGTCAATGAATGAATTGACAAGGATTCATTGTTTCCCTGCAGTTAAAAGTTTTTGGCTTGTTCTATAATCTTGTTCTGTTTGGTTATGGCCTCATGTTATATTTTATTTTAAGGATCTGTTTACCAAGTTACCATCTTATGAAAAAAGTTTAGAACTTGAAAAGGATAGTTTTTTTTTTTTTTAATTATAGCAGGTATTGTAAATTGATAGGCTGTTTTTGGCGCTAGTGTACTTCTTGTTCACCTTTCGTAAATTTTCATTTTATATACAATCTACTTAACTATATATATATATGGCAGGTATTTCTCTCAAAGTGGTTTGATTAAGTATAGGAGAAAATGGTTACATTTTGAACGTTGTGCACTGAATTTATATGCTACTACCATCTTGCATTAACTTTGTAAATTGCAAGAAGTTTGTAGCAGTTCAAAGCTTATCTTATTGAAAGGACTCTGAACAGTTTACATGTTTCAGAATTTGAAATCAGTGCTGAACTATTTTACATGGTCAGGTCTGCTGTTTATTGTTATTATAGATCTTAGGTCATTTTGTCCTACATTCTGTCATGTTTCTAATATGTGATACGAACTTTTGGGGTCATCAGGTTGCCAGGATTCTTTTGTTCATCTACTTCTTTGTCCACATGGCCATCCATTTTGATCAGGTGAGTGGTAGTTGAACTTGAAAATAACTGAAACTAATGCCTTCAATTCTAGCTTTTCTTGTTATCCGACACTATTGAGTTCTGACCAGATACATCATGGTAACCTATTCAAGTGTTGAGATGAAAATTATTTTGCCTTCTCATCAGTGTGCTTTCGGTTGTTAATGCATAGATTTTTTTTTGTCATTTCTTCCACTGTCTTTCTTTTTAAGTTGACGGAAGCATAAAAGTACTTCCTAATTTTTTTTCAGCATAGATAGAACAAAATGATTGTAGAAAACATTATTCCCATGCATTATCTCCTGGTAACTTAAATTGATTAATGGCTTGGTCAGATTTTAAAACCAGCTCCGTATAATTATGGTGAAGCTTTAGTTGTTGGCCTGATCTGTTACTGTTGTTCTGTGGTAGGAAAAGAAGAAATTGAAGGCCCACTGAGTCTCTCTTGTTTTGTTTCAGGTAAAGGAAATCTTCCCCTTGGGCTTCTACAGCTTGCTTGTGGTGCCCCCTATGTTGGCAATTATGAACGTGTTTTGGTTTTGGAAGATTGCCAAAGGTTTGATTAGAACTCTTTCCAAAACTAGGCACAGTCGATGACAATGAGTGCTTACAGTTCCAGGTGGCAACCAGAAATGCTTGTTAAATCTTGTTTAAAAGATGGATTCTAATTTAACTCAGACTAAAAGTGTACAGTGAATTGTAAATTAGTTTCTTCCTAGTCCCACTTTTTCCACTACCTGTATAGAAAAATGAATAAACAGGGATCCTAAATTAGTTTCTAAATTTCAAGGTTTTTTTAAAAATTTTTTGGTATTGATTATTAGTATATTACAATTTAGGGGTTTTATTTTTATTTGGACTTCTGATGCATAGATACGGTACAAGGTTCTTTAAATTGTTTGACCTGGGTTGGAAGTCTAACAATTCGGTTTTGAAAAGTTACAACTGTTATAGTTTACGGCCTGCCCAATTGAGGAGATTGCCTCACTAAATCACTTTTTGCCTCACCAATTTTTATTTTTTTTTAAATCTTATGTCATGTGTTTTTTTAATAATAAATGAGTAAGATTTAATTAACTTATTTTTTTAATTTATTAATCATTAATCACTACTTGAATTTTTATTTAGTACAAGCAAATGGTAAGTAATAGTAATTGCAACTTAGTCTTTGTTTTAATGGGTCTTGATAATCTTATGTCGTGTTTTTTTAATAATAAATGAGTAAGATTTAATTAATTAATTTTTTTAATTTATTAATCATTAATCACTACTTGAATTTTTATTTAGTACGACCAGATGTTAAGCAATAGCGACTGCAACTTTGTCTTTGTTTTAATGGGTCTTAATAAGACATAGCTGTTGTATCTTACAACAATCTTAATTACAGGAAGATGGCCTCACCTGTTACTCATATCTGGACACAGTATAGCTCATATTTAGTTATTACAGGCATTACTTATCCTTTGCCCTAATAATATTGAATTTTGATAATCATAGTGTAAAAGAATTAAAAAAAAAATAGTTAAAAAAATTGAAATAGTGGATTTGTTGTTTAAAAGAAACGGACAAAGAATGTCCTTATTCGATAAAAGATAAAAGTGAGGAAACTCGAGTACGGGATCGGGATGTTACTAAAGCGCAAAATGGGGGTGTTGTAGTAGTGCTAAAACACTGCATGGGGATGTTGTGGAAGCGTAAAAGAAAAGGTGCGAGTCAGAGAAAAGAGAAGTTCGTGGAGTCAAATGAAAATTAGTGGGTGACAATATCCTAATGAATTCCCTGTGACTACCTTATTATTATTAGGGTTAATTTTGAAATTAATTATCTTTAAATTAATTTTTTTATTTTTAAAAAATTTAATTTATCTTTTTTTTAATTAAGATGGCCAAAAAAAAAAAAAAAATTCATCAACTCACTTTTATTTTTTTTTTTATTTTTTTATCAAATGGTGGGAAAATTTGAGGTTTAGAAAAATGAAAGAAAATAATTTAAAATTAACTAATTCAGGTGGATAATTAAAAATTTACTCATCATATTGTTAATAGTAGCAACACTGATCACATGTTAGCTTAATAGAACTTGTCGTAACATAACACACGCTATGAGAACATCACATATGCCTTGAGGAGAGAAAAAAAATATGTAAATACAAGTGATAGGAGTTGATTAAAGTTGGGTCTGCAAGTTACGAAATCCATAAATTAGCAACTCCATAATTAGAACGAACAACTCTCTGTAATTAAAATGAGTAATTAATAAGTGGTTCGGTCTTCCCTTAGCCCGCCGTACTTGCCTGACTTCTCTCTTCACCCCAAAATTAAATCTACACATTTTTTTCATTTAGCTTGCTTAGCACATCTTTTCTCGTTTCCATATCTTTTCTCTTTTCCATATCTTTGTCTATCTATTTAAACAAACATTTTGTTTTATTTATTTATTTAATAATGTTGTATGTACAATTTTGGAAACCAAATGGATCTATCAGTCACTGTCAGGAACGACAATTGGCGTAACCGATAAGATGGTATTGGCCGGAGGCGGCGGCGGCAACAGTAGTAATTTGATTTAGATAAAAATTTGGGAAGTTACACAAAGGAAAAGATGTGGAGGAAGAAAGTTTGGTGGTTGAGGCGGAACGTGTCAGCGGCAGTTTGGAGGAAAGTGAAATCTCCAACGGCAACAACAACACCGCGGTTGGTGGATTCTCGTTCCATTTCCCATTTTTATTTTCCTAATTATTATTATAACAATTATAGAGCAACAGCAGTAACAGCAGTAGTGAACCCATTGCCATTATTAGTATTATTATGCAACAACAAGACTGTTTCGTTCTCATCATCATCATTACCAACGACACCGCCACCGCCACGTGATGGTGATGATGAATCTGGGACGGAGAACATAACATTAGCAGAGGCGAAGAAGTTGATGAGACTTGTGAATGTGGAAGCCCTGAAGAAAAAGCTTGGTATGGAAGGCAAGGAAGTGATTGGATACCCAGAGCTTCTAGAAGCATGCTCCAGTATGGGTGTTGCCAGAAATATAGATGAAGCCATTGCTTTTGCACGTGTTCTTGATGATGCTGGTGTCATCCTTCTCTTTCGTGACAAGGTCTATCTTCACCCCGAGAAGGTATACTTCTTGTCTTTTGTTTTTCTTGTGATCTGTTGTTTTAATGTGTTATCACTATCCTTATTGCTCTTGCCATACAATTGTATCTTCGCTGTTTCTTAGGAGTTTTTATTTCTATTTATTTGATATTTTCCTTATCAGAAGTAAAACCATATCCAGCTTAGTTAGCTATTTGGGTAGGTTCTTGTCATTTTTACTACCAATTGGCCTTCTAATAAGTTCTTTAGCTATTGGAGGTTGTCCATTAAATTGTAGTCTTTGGCCTTGCTCAAACGAAGGATCCCAACAGATAACTGGCTGGCATCTCTTGGTTACTCCAAGGTCGAAGTCCAACTATGATTCAAATTTGCAAATAGAGTCATCTGGTTCTCCGATCCACTAATTTCATTACCATTTGCTTAATGTTTCTTGGATCTTCATCTTAATATTTGAATGCATATGTAAGATGGATTTTGGGTACTTGTGTAGTCAGTTTTCTTGGATTTTCGTTAGAATAAGCAAAGGTCTCAGGAGGGACTCTTAAATTAAATTCTGGCTTTCAATGGTTCATTTCTATAATGAACTAGTTTGGACTTTGGGTTGTTTACTTTTCTCACATCAGTTCTGAGTTTAAACTTTTATCTGTATTCACGGTTCAGGTTAAGTAGAATTTTCAATTGTTGACCTAAATCAGAGATGTAGCGTTTGCCACTCCTGCACGGCAATCTACTTGAAAAACAAACAAATTTGTCCTTTGAATGAAGTTGATGAATGGATTTGGATCAATGAGCACCTCTGGATTGGAGGGATGATTCAAGATATTTTTAGGGTTTAACTGTCCTGTATAGATATGTTGAACAAATCAAGGTGGGTGGAGGTTTGACTCTCTTGGTGTATTTTGCTCTGGAGGTTAACATCCGCTTGCTGAACAAAAGATAGTATGAGGGGGACAGATGATGATTTGCTAAGAAAAAAATCCTCAAGATTAGCATGTTGATATGTATATGAATTTGGAAAGAGAAGTGCTCAACTTTGAGAATCTAAGAGAAAGTGTATCGATAAAAATGAGCTGGAGAGACCCCTTTCGTATTGAAAATGGAGGTATTTGTAGAGAGGTTGATTTAGTAAATGATGATGACCTTGTTGTGTCTTTCCTTTCCTAGGTGCTGGTGACCTCGGCATGTCCTTTTAAGTGAGTCTTACATTGAACTTGCTCTTAGATTGCAGGGTTCTTACACTGGCGGGTTATATAGCATTGTCCTTGGTGGTAGGTTTCATCTTGGGCCGTTTTGAGTTCCTAAGATGATTGTAGCTGTAGTTTCGGAGTTTCTTGAGTTCTCTTCATGAGGTGTGTCAGGGTTTGAGGGGCTAGCCCTAGGAATGCCTAGGGTACAAGAGGGATGAGAGGTCTGTTGGGTTGTGAGGCTTGTGCGGTGGAAATGGACTGCTATTATGAGAAGTCCTGTTGAGCTGAGATGGACTGTGGCTAAGAGGGCTTGTGAGGCATGGTGCCAAGAGGCCTACCTTAGGGGATCCATTTGCTTAGGCTTTGTTTTGTCTGGCTGCCTAGCAGCTGTGGCTTAAAAGTCACATCTGTAAAATTTTTTGGTTTACACTTGCAACTGTGATTTATTTGAGCCCCTATAGTTGAATTATGTCTTTGTTGACTCAGAGAAAAAGTGCCTTTCCTTTGATTATGTCTTTGATTGGCTAGAAGGGGAATAATAAGACGCCTGAATAGAGAAGACTGGCCAATGATTTCTATAGTTGACTGACCTGAGTTGAAGCTAGTTGATACTAAGGACTTTTTTAACGATATCTTACATGCCTTTGTTCATATTGCTTTATTTGATTGGTTGCAATGAACAACATTTTAATTTTTTGCTTTAATTTTGTTCTCACTACTGTCAGATGTCCTCAAGGATGCACACACACACACACAGAAATAGATGACAAAACCTTAACTGTATATGAGAATCAATAAATCATGATACCTAATACTTCATGCATTGGAGACTGTAATTTGTTCACTCGGGAGAGTAATGTCTTCAGAATGTGCAGAGTCAAATGTATTGCTGTCTGGTTGGTACATATCCGTGTTTGAGTGAGCCGGTGCTGATTATTCTCAATTGTTAATGAGATTGAAAGGTAGTAACAAAATTTAGTGTTGTTACATGTTGCTTCTGGATTACTGGTTCAACTCCAATTTGTTTGATCAAGACACAACTTGAACAGATTTTGAATGTTTTGCCTCTGCTAGGTTTTATTAACTATTACTGCTTTATCTTATTTTTAATGTTAAGGTGGTGGATCTTGTTAGAAGAGCAGTGCCCCTTGCTCTACATCCAGAAAACGACCCTATGAGGGATGAATTAAAGATGCTGCAGGAGAAGAAGGAAGAAATTGATGTGCTAGCACATAAGCAAGTAAGGCGCATCCTCTTGATTGGTCTGGGTTTATCTATCATACATATTGGGCTTTTCTTCCGCCTAACATTCTGGGAATTCTCATGGGATGTAATGGAACCCATTGCATTCTTCACCACAACTACTGGTATAATCTTAGGCTATGCCTACTTCTTGATGACTTCAAGAGATCCTACTTACCAAGACTTGTTGAAGAGGCTCTTTCTTTCCAGGCAGAAGAAATTGTTCAAGAAGCTCAATTTCGATATTAACAGATTCAAGGAATTACAAATGAAGTGCAAAACTCCTCTAGATGCCAGAGCATCTATAAAAAATCGTATAGGGTTGGAATTGGAACTGGAAGATGCTTTGCATAGAGACTAACTCTCTTCGACACCTCCAACCCATGCAGGCCGAAAGACTTTAGCCGTTTAACTCTATTTTTGTTAACCATTTTGCCGCCTCCTGTTTTGGTGTAGGTAAGGCAAAGATTCAACAGTTTTGCTGGCTTCCCAAGTACCTATTATCCACAGGGGAAAACCAAAATGAATATATTCTGAGTGTTTAAATTATTTGCTTCAATGTGTGGACAGCAGCTTAACACAGCTAAAATTTCTTTCGTATCACTGGTTCGTATTCTGAAACATGTGGAGATATGTTCTTAATGGTCACTTTCATTACTATTATTTTATGTGTGGATAGATTGAAAAAAGATAGGCGTCTTAAGGTATACTTTGATTTTGGTCCTGAAGCTGCCGAAGTTGGTTTAACATATCGATTTGCAAATAATCAATTACCATTTATAACTGTTTAAATTGTTCTAATTAAATTGTTGTATTTTAAACTGAAAAATTAGAGAGAATTATTAGTGGACACCAAGTGATGTGCATTATACAATGCAGATCTCCTCGGAGACATCAACTACATGACTCATTCATGCGATTCTTTAGTTCCAACATGGGATGCTTCTGCAGTTGGTACCATGACTGGCTTCGTTCATTAAAGTTTTAACCACTTATTTATTTATTGTTATTGTCCTTCTTGATAAACTACAAACTTTTATAAATAGAGTGAATAAAGAGAAACTTCAACTAAAAGCAAGTCACTAATCAAAGTACATTGTTGGGTTATCAAATCTTTTTTACTAATTGATTCATTTACAAGTTAAAACGCTCACATTTTTGTAAGGTACAAATAGAGTACGGGTTGTTAATTTTTCGATTTGGGACAAATGGCGAATCCACTTCATTTACAATACTCCCTCTTAAATTCATCATTTATTTACATATAATTTTATGATATAAAGGTATTCTTAGATGTGTTTAACACTACTTCGTTAAAACTTTAGAAGTAAAATTCAGCAGGATAAAACTTGATCAAAGAAAAAAGAGTATAGTTCATATTTTCCCACAAGAGTTCTTCACTTCAAAGTATATGCTCCCAGTGAAAGATAATCCCCCTCAAAATAACATGATTAATGGAGCATATTTGCCTAATAGTGAAGAACTTTGGTGACGTGTTCCCAATTTTAACTTCCTTAATATATCCTCCTTAAACTACCACAATACAAGTAGCATTATCTTGTTGGAAGATCTGTATCAAAAATCAAGTTGCACGTCCTCTAAATATGATGGATGCTAGTTTGCAACTATATGATGGATGCAAGCTTTCAACTATATACTGTTCCTATTTGCTCTATTTAGTGCAAGGATCCCAGAGTCAATGGAGGAGGTGGCAACAAAACTATGTCTCATCGATCACCATGAAATTGTTGTACCATTGTATATAAAAATATATCTCATCTATGAATGAGCTTTATGGGGATTAGAGAGGTACCCAACATCAGTGTACCTAACTAGACTTAAATTCTTTATTCTAAGTAGGTATAAAAAAATATGCTTGATACTATTTCAATGTCGTTGTGTTGGTATGGAGCTGATTTTGCCAAGAAGTTCACTGAGAATACAAAGTCTAGTCTAGTGCATTAAGCTAAATACAATAAAGTAGCAATTTGAATTTAGATACGGTACTTTTGGACCAACTATCTCTTTGTCATCTTCTTGAGATTGGATAGGAGACCGAACAGCCACATGAGTGTTTAATAGATGAGCATTATTCATATTGAAACACTTTAAGATCTCCTCAATATAGGTAGATTGATGCATAAGTACTTCATTAGTTTGTACTCAATCTACCAGCTTAGACAATATTTTGTTTTCATGAATTTTTCATATGAAATTCATTTTGCAAATATGTAGTAATTTTAAAAGCTCTTTTGGAGTTGTAAAAAAAATTCATGGTATCTATATAAACTGTAATAATTAAAAATCTAGATTCAGAATTTTTTAGTGAATACATATAGGTAAATAAGATCATTTTTATATCCTTTTTTTTTTATTAAGTATTCACATGCGCCCAAATTATTTCATTCTATACAAGGATCATTGTAACTTAATGAACACATATTATAATCCTTTTATCTATAGATTATAATCCTTTTATCTATATGCTTCATGCATTTTGAATCCTTAAAAAATTCTCAAATGAATATACTCATACAAACATACTGTCAGTGATGCGGCATCATTCTACAAAAGGACTCTTTGTAGTGAAGCTAACACAATGGGAGGATAAAAGATGTAGGATGATGGATAGATAGAGATATTTTCAATATTCTATTGCTTTTTGAGAATATTGGTATAAAGAAATAAACCAAATTCAAGTTGATTCTAAGAATACCTATAAATTTAAGGCGTTAAAGCTCGTTCATTGCACAAAATATTGAGAAATAATAAGAACAAAATTGAAACTAAGAATTTATTTTAAGAAATAATTAATAACAACTAACCAAGGCTTACTTGTAAAAGTTACAAAAGAAACTTATTTATACTAAAAATTATCCTAATTTTTTTTAAAAAAACTATTTTAATAAGACTTACATCTGAATTAGGAATTCAACTCAAATAAGTAATGCCTAAACAATAATATTGAGAAATAATAAGAACGAAATTGAAACCAAGAATTTATTCCAAAAAATAATCAATAACAAATAACCAAGGCCTGCTTGTAAAAGCTACAAAAGAGACTTATGTATTCTAAGACTTATCTTAATTTGAAAAAAAAATATTTTAATAAGACTTACATCTGAATTAGGAATTCAACTCAAATAAGTAATGCCTAAACAATAAAACTTTTAAATAGGCAACCAAATTAAACTAGAATACAAATGAATTAAAATATTGTTAAATATTATAAATTTTAATCTAATTAAGATTTGTTCAATTTCTTGCATTGCATCAATTACTAAGTCTATAAGATGCACATGAAGTCTTTTTGAAACTGCCAAACTTATTTTAAAATCAAAACTTAATGGTATATGTCATATGAGAATATTATCCTCATAATTAATAATGATTTTACAGGAAACCTTGTGCTTGTTAAATATCTCACGATATTCTTTACATTTCCATACAATTAACTAGTATGCCTAACAGGTTTGACATCTATAAGTACTTGAACTATCAGTCCAAATACTTCATGTTTAGCTAACAAAGTCAATTCCCCTAAAATTACTTCTTTCTTTTGAGGCCAATAATATCTTTGTTCAAATTCATCAATAGTTTGAGCTAAATATCATTTATAATCTCAGTTGCTACTGTGATTGAAAATTCATTGTCAATGACAACTTCATTAAGATTCAATATTTCCTTTTTAGATGTAGAAATATCCTCAATATTGGATTTTCATGTTTCTTCATAAGTTGGGACATGTGTTTCTTTTAGAATGTGTGTCTTTTCTTAGATGATTTGTTCTTCTAGAACATATGTCTCTTTTGCGACATACGTCATTCTTAAACATGCTTCTTCTGGGGCATTAGTTCATCTGAAACAAGTGATCTAAATAAGATGAAAATATCCACTAGTTGACCATTATTTTCAATAGAATTTGATTTTTCATTTTCCTCTTCTAGGAAAGAATGTATTTGGAATCAAGTAATCTATCATGTTTTTGACATGTAACGGATGATTCATTAATTGACTTTACAATTGACTGTTCAGTAGGAACAATCACATAGATTAGTGTATAAGTAGCTAAAATAAGTATTTGGTTACGTTTATTGCATTCATAAATGCATCTAGCAAGTAATATGTAACTTTATTCTCGTTTTGACTGGTGAGAGATCTAGATAAGTCATAGTAGAAACTTTTCAAGAAAGTCCATGCCTTACTTTAAAAGGCTATCCCTTAATGGTGGAAAAGTTGTATCATCCAAGTGAAAATCCACAAAGTATCACCTATAAGAGGATCTAGATATGTAAAAATATATGGTAAGTTAAATCTTGCATAAATTTTCAAACAATATTGGCATCCTATCTTAATGTATTGGGAAGTGATACAAGCACTTGTACAGCACGATTGAAGTTGCGTAAGTGGGATATTCTACGTTGAGGTGCCAATACTAATTATAATGGGGAATGTTAGTGATAGGCTGAAGGCCTCAAGCTGAACAATGCCGCGACATTCAAAATGGCATATCACTATGCAGAAATAGGTAATTGACTTTGTAATAATAAATTTCATAGCAATTACCTGAAAACATTTGATGAAAGATTCTACTAATCCATTATAGGTATGCACATATGGTATTCGAAGCCCTACATAAATTCTAAGTGATACACAATAGTCATAAGAAGCTTTAGAAGTGAATTGACATGCATTATTTATACATACAATCTTGATTGGATAATTTAGAAATTGTAACATGAAAATCTAGGCAAGTAATCTTGCAAGCAATTGCTATAAACAATCTCATTAGGCAATAGAATCTTTTAGTTCTTCAATGGATGTCCATTTTCATAATTCAATACATGATTACAAATCTTGGGTAATCAAGGCAATTATTTCATATTAAGAAATTTTGGATCAATGACCTTCTAGCTAATATTGTATAATTTTCAATTGCATCTTGAGTTTTATGACACAACCCAATTAAGAAGGTTTCAAGCTTCTCTAATATGTATTTAATGCCTTAAATAATTTTGGTAATACAGAAATACTTTATATTATTTACACTTAAAATCTCAATATAATATCTATTTCAGCGGATAAATCTAAAATTCAATAGATTTCTTCTAGATCTGGCTAAATATAAAGAACTTGAAATACAAAATTTTTGTACTTTATAACAAGATTATACTTCTTATGGAGCACTCAATTAATTATAACTCCTCAGGAGTATTCAATCAAGTCTATTGGATGAATTGTAATGTACATCGTTTGCTTCAAGCAATATTAAGTACAAAGAGAAAAAAAATAAACAAGAAGCATTTAATATATATTACATGGATGATAATATTAAATCTAAATTAGTATCAATAATATTTCTCTGTTTTTTTTTTTTAGAGAAAAGCTTAGCTTTCATAGAATTAAAACTACAAAATATACATAAGATGAGGAGGACAAGTTACAGTCCAAAATCCTGATTCAACATTGTTCAAAGCCATTTTAGCAATTAAATGAGCCATGTCATTGCCAAGTCTTGAAGTGTGTTGCAGAGTGGCATTGTTAAGCCTTTTTAGTCCATTTTAAATGTCTGAAATAGTCTAAAAAATTTCAGTTTTGCTACATTTTCTCCCCACTACCAAGTCTACAACTTCTTGACAATCAGATTCAAATATCACCGGCCTAGATCCACCTTTTCTAGTAGCTTCGAATTCCCCGTGAATAGCTTTAGCTTCTACTTTAGTAACATCTCCAAAAACTTCTCCTTTTTTGAGTCATGCTATGAACTTTTCATTGGAATCTCTAATTACTACTCCTAAACTAGCCACCTGATTCTATATCTTCATTGCTGCATCTACATTGACTTTAAAACACCATAATGGAGGAGGTTTCCAAGTCTGTTTCGTTGAGGAGTGCTGGTCTGAGGAAGATGGCAGCGAAGGGGGCTTAATGTTCTTGTAAGATTCCACAATTGCTTCAGCTTTTGCCAATGATATTTGGAAATCTTCTTTCTTTTCTTAAAAAATAAAAAGATTCCATGAGTTCCAAATCGCCCAACAAGTAACTATGAACAACTCTATTTCTGTCTTAACTTTCTTTGCTAACAAAGCTTGCATTACACTTAATAGATCTTGGTTCACAAAAAGCCTGATTTCATCAGTAAAAACTGTGTTCCTCCATACCTTTTGAGCCACTTTACAATTCAACAGAGTGTGAGAAACATTTTTTCCGCATCTTTGGTACTATGGTTGCTGCAGGACCCTTTTGTGCCAAAGATTCTCGGCTCTTCGAAGAAGGTTCTGAGCTACTTGCTACATAAAAATCTTGACCTTTTCTGGCAAATCCAGCTTCCAAATTGCATGCCACTTTGATAAATACTTTTTTGAAGAGCTAAGCCAATCGAGAAATTTCAATTGTGGAGTGATTTGGTATTCGCTTTTCATCGAGTAGTTTCCATGTTTATCAAAAGCCCATAGCAGACGATCTGGCCTTGGAGAGTTTGGCAACACAATTCTTACAATATGATCTACATCCTCTAATATAAAATGTTGTCTAATTAGAGTTTCATTCCACTTATGCTCATTATTTATTTGTAAAGACACAATGGCATTAAAGGGTAGAGTATGTGTTGAAATAATCTTAAAAGTTGAAGGTCTTGGGATCCAGTTACTGTTATAGATCTTCACTTGGTCACCATTTCCTATTCTTCATCTCACTCTATTGTGCAGCACTTGTCTTCCCCATAGGATGCTCCTCCAAATGAAGGATGGTTTACATCCCAACTTTGCATTCATAAAGTCGATTGTTTTAAAATATTGAGCTTGCAGAACTCTAACCATGAGGGATGTCTTAGGGAGTGAAGAAGCCATGGAGATTACTGAAAAATTGAACTGGAGCTGCTTTGAAGTTTTGGGAGAAGGTTTTCAAGAGAGATAGTCTGGAATGACATTGTGTTCCCCTTTTATATGGAAAACTTGGAAATCATATCGGGAAAACCAATCTTTTAATCTGAGTAATGTCTTTTCCGGAACTGAATGGTTTTTGAAATTCAGCATATTTGGAAAAGCGGAATTATCCATTCTGACAAGGAAGTGGAATCCGATGAGGTGGAATTCAAACTTTTTGATGCCATGTTTGACTGCTAGGATTTATTTGTAAACAGTGTGGTAATGCTTTTGAGTCTGGAGAGAACTGGCCATAGCATGCGCGACATAATGTTCTTTGTCATCAATCTTTTCAATTAAAATGGCTCCCCATGCCTCGTCAGAGGCATCAGTCTGCAGGATGCATTGTCCATTAGTAATGATTCGCAATGGTGGGGGACTCTATACATACCGTTTTAGGTAAAAGACACATGTGGTTTGGTGGTCATTCCATGATGGAGGATTCTTTTTCAAAAGTGAGGATAAAGGAGAGGTGTAGTTATTGACACGTGGAATGAAGTCACGGATATAGTTAACTATTCCCAAAAACTGTTGAATTTGTTTTCTGGAAAAGTTACTATCAGGAAAATATTGTAACTCTTGGGTTATGTGTGGACTCAAGAACTGCTTCAAAAGACTTGTGTAGACTGGGCTGATGATCCAGATCCCTCTATCAGTTGTTTACCCTTACCTGTTTATCAGAAAGGCTTACAGTGGATTCAAACCCATGAACCCAACCTTTTGTCCTACTCCCAATAGGCTCAACTCCAACATCCTATTCCAACTTCTCCATTGATCTCATCTTGTATGATGTTCTCTCCTACAGATTTTCCTCCTTTAGACAAACAAACCGGTGTCTCTAGACATGTTATTTCTAAGCCATTTGTCCAATCCCCTATTACCTCTACTGGCCATATGGAGGAACCCAAGTCTTTTGAAGCAGTTCTCAACTGGCAAACACAAAATGCCAGAGTCCAGAATCAATCTTTAACCTCTCTTCACCAAAAGGTTGATAACATCTCCTCTCGAACTGTTCATGTTGAAAAACAAGTTGATCACATCAGCTTACAATTTCAAAAGCTGTATCAGGACATGCAAGATTGAGTTGTTCAATTAGATCTTGATTTGCGAGAAATGATCCAGCACCGATATTGGGGTCCAGAGTTCAACTAAAAGGAGACTGAGATCAGACAACTAAAAGCTGAGTTGGCCCGAATTAACTCCGAAAAGCAACCACCATCACTTTTTAGCAAAAGTCAACCCATTCCAACTTTAACCCAAGCTTACCATCCTTTTAGCTCCTTTATGGCCCCATCAAGGTCATATGATTCGACCAAATTATTTGGCATGACCCATACACTTTTCAAAGACAATCCTCCACTACCAAAGCTGAAACCTAGACCTAAGCCTCCAACACCTGTTTCTTCATTAGATAAACCCTCCAGTTCCACAGGAAAAGCACCAATTACTCCTTTTGATATTTCTACCATCCAAAAGGACTCTCTTACTAAGGATATTTCTAAATCCCCTGAGTATTCCTACCAGCCCAGTCCACACATAGCCCCAGAGTTACAATATTTTCCTGATAGTAACTTTTCCAGAAAATAAATTCAACAATTTTTGGGAATAGTTAACTATATCCGTGACTTCATTCCACGTGTCAATAACTACACCTCTCCTTTATCCTCACTTTTGAAAAAAAATCCTCCATCATGGAATGACCACCACACCACATGTGTCTCTTACCTAAAACGGTATGCACAGAGTCCCTCACCATTGCGAATCATTACTAATGGATAACGCATCATGCAGACTGATGCCTCTGACGAGGCGTGGGGAGCCATTTTGATTGAAAAGATTAATGACAAAGAACATTATGTTGCGCATGCTAGTTGCCAATTCTCTCCAGACTCAAAAGCATTACCACACTGTTTACAAATAAATCCTAGCAGTCAAACATGGCATCAAAAAGTTTGAATTCCACCTCATCGGATTCCACTTCCTTGTCAGAATGGATAATTCCGCTTTTCCAAATATGCTGAATTTCAAAAACCATTCAGTTCCGGAAAAGACATTACTCAGATTAAAAGATTGGTTTTCCCGATATGATTTCCAAGTTTTCCATATAAAAGGGGAACACAATGTCATTCCAGACTATCTCTCAAGAAAACTTTCTCCCAAAACTTTAAAGCAGCTCCAATTCAATTTTTCAGTAATCTCCGTTGCTTCTTCACTCCCTAAGACAGCCCTCACCAAAAAGTTCACCCCTGAAAATCGTGCTTTCAGCACTCCCTTCCATCTTCAAGAATATGCTAAATCCTTTCTTATGCAGTATTATATCCTTGCATGTTCTGAATATCCTGATTCACCCACCTTCCAGGATTATCATCCGGAATATATGTTTCTTACAGGTCTTACTTTAGATCTGTCCAGGCCACTTTCAGAAAATGAGTTATGGTATATGTGGTGTCTCTCACTACTGTATGCCACCAGACTGGTTTTCCCTCTCTTTGCCACTCTTGACCTTTTAAACAGTCCATAACAAGCCACTTCTCTTACCTGGACACTTTTTGAATAGTTTGCGCCCTTACCTGTTTGGCGCCATAAACTTCAACAGCTCAAAACCACCCATAATCTTGGTGGAATCCCTTACCAAGAAGCCAAGCTGTTTACCTCAGTCTTCATAGTCCACCGTCCCTACTTCCAGCACCCTGGACATTTATCTTTCTGGACTCAAGATCAAATGTATGAGTGGATCACAATCCGTCATCCTGCTTTGTTACAACAAGACTATGCCACCAAGACAAATATGAAAAACTATCTTTTTCAGATTAACCATGTCACACCCCCATCTACTGACATTAAACACACCTCCATTGGTCCACAACATGATATTTTTATGATCTCTACACCATCCCTGGTCTCTAAACCAAAATATCGTGGTATTATCATTGAGGATATAAAGGCAGGTTGTCAGCACCCCTTTGCTCACCGATTTCCAGTGCTTTTGGAAAAAGGTTGCTGGGAATCCATTTGGTCCTAGGGCTTTGGTTGGACACATTTTGGCCAATGTTGCTACTATCTCCTCTTCACTGAAAGGTCTGTCCAGCTTCTCATTCATCTCGCTTCTTACTTTCACAGTCATGTCTTTTAACACATCTTCTATATGCATTTGAGAGGGGTTTGTTGTGGTGAAGAGGTCTACAAAGTAATTGCAGAATGTTCTCTGCACAACATCTTTCTTCTTCTGTCCAGTTTCTTTCTTCATTTATAATTCTCCATATTTTATTTTTTATCTTCTTAGAGGATGCCTTATCATGGAAGAATTTTGTGTTTTTGTTCTATTTTTTCAACCAATCTGCTCTGGACTACTGCTTTTAGTATATTTATTCTTCTAAAAAGAGGCCATCAATATGCTTCTCTAACTTTTTGATATATTCCCCATCTATGTAGTGCTGATTATTCTGCTTCATCTCCTTTAGTTCCTTGATTAACTTTTCCTTTAACTCCTCTCCACTCCAAAGTTAAAGTTGTATCATCGATTGCTTGGCTGTTCTTTTGAAACATTCCACTACATCCTCATCATTTCATATTCGTTGTTCAAGCCAGTTATGCCTTACTATCTCCCTGCACTTTTCATAAGAACTCTATAAGTCTTCATAGTGTACTCGAGGGAATATCCTTCTCTTGTATCTTAACCCCCTTCCTTTTTCCATTACTATCATTATAATAGGGTTATGATCCGACGTCTATGTCTCTAATGTTTCAACAGTTGATTCAAGGAACATGCATCCTCATTCCTTGTTGCCCAAGAAACGATCTAATCTCCCCTCAATCAGACAGTGGCCGTATCTTTTATAGGACCCAATTACTAGGTGCCACTTACATCCCAAATCTATTAAACTACATTTTCTAATGGCCTCTCTAAAGCCTTGTATCATCCTTATTTCCCTATCACTTCCCCTTATTTTTTCAAAAGGCCATAAGATCTTATTGTAGTCTCCAAAACATAGCCAAGGAAATGAGGAAAGATT
Source organism: Luvunga scandens (assembly GCA_030449905.1). Classification (NCBI taxonomy): domain Eukaryota; kingdom Viridiplantae; phylum Streptophyta; class Magnoliopsida; order Sapindales; family Rutaceae; genus Luvunga; species Luvunga scandens. Next base: position 662,307 of record JASUUG010000407.1, on the reverse strand, counting down.
GGCTAACCTTCTCAGCAAAGTCCATATGTGATGTTTTTGACTTATTTCTAGGTGTCCATAAACTCTAGTGCACCTCCAATAGTTTCCATTTTTAGCACAAACTATTGGATCAATATGGTGTTTACTGTACGATTTAATATCTACACTTAAGTCTGATCTCCACATTAAAGCCAAGCCTCCTTCTCTGTCTGTTCTGTTAACTCTAAATCAGTGTTCAAAACTCAACTTCTGACTTATTTTTTTGCATTTTCTTAGATGTTAGTTTAATTTGATATAAAAATACAATCTTAGGCTTATGCATTTGGAGTAATTTTTTAGCTCCACAGAACGTTGGGTTGCTCTCTAGTCCCCGAACATTCCAGTTGATTATATTCATGGTTGTCGGTGGGGCTGGAATCCAGCCTCCGTCGATCTATATCCTGAAAATTCCATTGCCAACCTTCCTACTTCACTATCATGTTTCTCCTCTATTTTTATTTCTAGCTTCTGTTTTGCTTATGGAGAATTGAACATTAAAGCTTTCACCTGGTCACATCTATTCGTTTTCTTTTAAAACTTCTGGACTTGCCCAAACGACTCCAACTGCTTCACTTGCAAGCCTTTTTCTTATGTTAGGCCCGTTTTGCACTTCAGTTTTCTTATCTCCATTTTTTTCTTCTTGCTAGGCTTATGCTTTCCATTTTCTCCTTTTGGGCTTTATCATAAACCCTCTTAGCCCATTGTCCCCCTTTTCATTTTCACATTCCTCTAAGGCTGACTCTGAGTTTTTGAGTTCCTCCTCTGCTTTACCACCTTTAGTTTTCTCTATTTCCACGGTCAACTTTGTTTTTGCATTTAAAGGTTCTCGCCCTTTTTCTCCTTCTAGCTTCCTGGCCTCCATTAGCTGTTGCCCTCTGTTGACAACATCTCCTATCTTCTGACTGTTGTCACTCACATGTCCTGTCTCTTTACTCCTTTGTCTTGTATGCTCCTCCATGTCTAATTTCTTTTGGGTTTGGGTTGCCTCGGTATCCAAACCTGATTGTTCTATTTGGTTTGGAAGTTATAGTTCAGTGGTCTTGGACTGAGGATTATCTTGTGGATTTTGAAGTTTATTCCTTGAATTTCTTAGAGCTGCACTCCATTTTCCTCTATCTCTTCACTGCTTCAATTTTTCTGCTATGGTTTGAGCTTTCATCCATGGACTGTAAGGAAAATCTTCTTTTGCTTGATTTCTGTACTCTGCACACTCATTCTATTGATGCCCAATACAGCCACAACAATAGCAGAATTCTGGTAGCTTTTCATATTGAACCATTATGAGAATCTCACCATCATCTCTTTTGATTTCCTCCTTTACATCTTCCAGCATTTCTTCTTGCTCCCTCACTTGGACTTCTTCTTGCTTCCCAATAGTATCCAACATGATTATTTTTGTCAATGGCTTGGTTATGTTGACCACCACTTTAAGTCAAATGATCTGCCCTATAACATCTCCATTAGCATATGTTTTCACCTCTTCTACCTTCCCAATTGCCTTACCTATCTCTGCTAATATCTCCTTATCCATATATATGATGGGCATATTTTGGAGTTATAACCAAAAGGTTGTGTGGGTAAATGGCTATTTAGATATATCCCCAAACCCTATTGGTTCTGTGAACACTATAAGGGCATTGTTAAAATGTCATGGACCATTTGTTAATAGTCGCCTCTTATCCACTTCCGTTCCAAACTTGAACATGAATATATTATCCCCCAAGCTCTCCACCTTTATTTCTCTGATGTTTTGTCATACTTGTTGTAGCGCTATTTTCAGTCCCTCCTTGTTTATATTTCTAGCTGTTCATACTCATCCAACCAGACATCCTGCTATGATTTTTTCTCCATTAGCTCTCATCGTGCCTTTTAATGATACTCTGTCTTCTCCCTCCCTTGATAAAGTAATGGCTTTGCATCATCAAATTAAATCTTTAGTGTCCATAGTTGTTGTCCTAACAGTTATTCCCCCAATGCACTTGTATTAAATGGCTAACTACTTTTTTCAAACTCAACTTGCTTGTGGTTTATAGGAGCTGATATTTCTGTGACAGAGGTTAGAGAGAGAGATAGATAATAGAAAACACTTGAAATGGACCCAACTAGGTGGGTAATCAAAGAGAGTCATAAAAGACTCTATTTGGCTTCCATTCTTAGTTTTTAGAGAAAACTAAGAAGGAAGACTCTCATGCTTGCCGAAATATTAAAAATATACTTCTAATATTTCTCTATTTGGAGACATTAAGATGAGTGAGATCTTCTGTATTATAATCATTTATGCCATTTGTCTCCACATTTTCAAAGTTTTATTTTACCTTATTACACGTTACTAACGCTATTTCATGCCATATTCACTATAATTTTCACAATGTTAAAAAATTCTCTAAATCCATCATCGTTTTATTTTTCATTAGACATTCCACTTTTGGTGGTATTGGTTTATTTTTATTTTGTTATTAGACATTCAAGTTCAGCTGGTTATATCTTGTCCAAATATTTTTCTCATCATAAGAAATTATGACTATTATGAGGACAATAATCATGTGTCCTTATCTAATCTTTTCCTTTGCCTTAGGGAATGTTGAATATCTTATTTTGATCATGATTCATAATTCTTCTATATCAGTTTCTCTACAGAAACCTTTTCACTACATAATTTCAGCTGTGTAGTATTTTCGAATTGAGCTAAGTTAAACTCTGTAAGAATATAGCAATCATGCCTTGCTTTAATAATCATAGACCTTGAGCTTCAAGCTCACTTGTAAAATATGACCATGAATATCATAACTTTCAATTTAGCCTGTAGGGGTACGTGGTTTTCCTTATTGGTACTTTCGAAGCTCATGACATGAATGAGCGTTTTGACATATCGAACCCATGATAGACAAACATGTTATGAGATGTCAAAAGCAGAATTTTTCCCATGTATAGAACTTCAGATTCATATATATGAAATATAATAAAAATTAGAAATATTGAAAGCTGCAAATTAGAACTTTAATTCCTAATTTATTTATAAATTATGTCTTAGAACTTTAGGTTCAGAGCTAGAACTTTAAATTCTAATTTGTCCCTTAGAACTTTAGGTTCTAATTTCAGAATTTGTAATTCATAACTTCATGTTTTGGTTTTGAAAAATTATTGCAGAACTTTCATTTCTTATTTAGCTCTCAATTTTTTAGAAGCTTCAATGCTTCATGTCGCATTCACAATAATGATATAATAACATTACTTAAAAGAATCATAACCAAAATTAATATACAAATTTTTATATAAAAGCTGAAACATAATCTACAAAGGATAAACAAAAATTACTGTCATAACACAAGTCATATAAACACGATTGTGATTTAGAAAATTCATTAATGTATTTAGAACTTCATGTTCTAATTTTAAATTCATAATTCTGAACTTTAAGATAAACTTTTAGTAATGTTAGAACTTTAGGTTCTAACTACCTCATTTGTTTGCAAACTTCAAGTTGCAACAACAATATTTTTAAAAATATAATAAAAAATCTTAATTCATCAAAAATAAAATAATTTGATAGGTGGTTAAACCGACCGTATAGACATATAAGTCAAACAACTTCATATAAAAAATTAAACTATAAGCAGTATTATAAAATTAGTCATTTATAAATTAAAATTAGTATAAACAATAAATAATTAAACCAACGTAATAAACTAACACTAATAAATAAAAAGCATAATATAATAATGAAGCATAAAGCAATAGACATAATTAAACATAATAAAAACAAAAGTGATATCCATCTTGGCACTACAAGGCCTCACAGTTTTATTCCTAGGCTTGTGGCCTCAAAACCCATCTTTGTTCTTACGCTTCTGGCCTCGAAATCCAAATATTAAATTATAGCTTATAGCCCCATGTAAACTGTACTATAATGACGCATGGCAGATTATAATATAACTCTTATCATTATTAAATTGTACTGATAACATGTTAGCTGATAATATGGTATAAATAAAAATGAATAAACAAAAACTCTAAATTAAAAACAAAGCATTAATGAAAGCACCTTGTATTGGGCTGATCAACCCTTTTTTTTATTAATTGATTCATTTACACATTAAACACCCATATTTTTCAGGTGCAAATAGGGTAAAAGATTATCCTTTTAACGAAAATGGGGGAGCACATGACTCTTCTTTGAACTCAACTCCCACTTAATGACTCTCAAGCTCTCCCACTAAGTGTTTGACCAAAGGTCACATGGAATAAATGGAATGGCGAACATTCTTATCTCTTCCTCTTCTCCTTCACCTGCTTCTGCCCCCCAAATCTTTTGCTCAGCTTCTTGCCACCAGTTCCGCTCCACCTATTTCAATGCTTCAATAGTTAATACCTATTAAGTGGGGAAACTTTACTTGTATCAAAATCAAAGAATTCATTTACCAGCAACCATTGTAGAGATATAGCACTAATCTAATTCGCCGTTTGCTGTTATGTCCAAGGTCCAAACCCCTTATAAATAATGAGCTCATCGTTTGCTTCAAGCTGTATGGAAGCCTGAAGCCACGTAGACCTTAGTTTGTTTGACCCGTGGCTACTTGATGTACATTTTTCCAGTGAACCAAACATTCAAATGGCTTGGAATTGTGGTACTTGCTCCCTACCTTTTAGACTTTTCCGTCTTTATTAATGGAAAAAGCACTTTGATCCCTATGACTTGTGTTATACACACATGCTCAAGTTTTGGTAAATTTGCAAGGTTTGATTCAAGAAGGGCCTAAGGACTCTAATGGAAATTGCGTGTACTATAAGGCTTCATTGCTGCTTGATAAACCAACTCCGGAAGGACTTGTTAGGCATTTTGCCTGAGATCTAGTTAATGTGAATGTCGTAGAAATCCGCCACCACAGCTATTGGTTGAATCTGTCACCACAGCTATTGGTTGAACGCGAAGGTTATTCATTTAATATAGCAGTACATTACGAGAGTCTTCCCTATCAGTGTTTTGTTTGTGGTTTTCTTGGTCATAATGCCTCTCACTACCATCGAAACCATGAGACAGCCAATGCCACCCACTAGCCTACTAAGAATCCTTCTACACATGCTTATCGAGCAGTTTAAAATTTCAAGGCTATGTAAAATCCATCTTCAAATGAGTCTATAGGGAAAGCTAATGGTTACAACAAGGATTCTTTGCCACCTTCACTTGTGGATACTGTATTTAAACACTTTGGGTTTAGTCCAATTACCTCAGAAACTTGTTGCTCTAATGATGATGATTTGTCACGGGGTGACCCTCCCAAAGATGGTTATTAGATGGTTGATGCCTTTCCTATGATTCATTCCATAAATCAACTTGGGCTGCCAACTGAGCTGTTTATTACCATAAACCAAATGATAATGACTTCCACTCCAACATCTTTGTTATCTCAAGAAATTCAAACGATTGTTGCTTCTACTCAAAATACATCGCCAACTGATGAGGATAGTTTTCAAGTGGTATATACGCATACAAAATGGAAAGCTTATGCTCGCTTACTTCTGTGTTTGCTGTATTTTTATAAGAGGCAGTGGCGAGAATATGGAAAAATAATATTAGAATGTGAGGGGTGTAGCCAACGCCAACACTCAATTAGAATTGACTAATTTGTGTTTTACTTATAATCTTGGTTGTCTTTTCATTTCTCAGCCTATGGTGCTATTGTCTTCTATTCCCTCTATTTTATGGAATTCTATTCAAATGAAATTTGTATGCTCTAATGACAGAGGTGACCTAGCTCCAAATATGTGGATTATTCGTGTTGTTCATTTAGCTTTGTGTATTAAAGTTCACTGTTTGGAACAGTTAATATCTCTGCAAGTTTGTCTTGGTAATTCTATATGTGTTTTATACTCTGTGTATGTTGCTACAAATTACATTGATAGACGGGCTTTGTGGATGCTTTTATTTCTTTTGCTGCTTCTTGTGACCAACCTTGGATGGTTATTGGAGACTTTAATGCAGTTATGAAGGCTCACAAGACGGTTGCTGGTAATTCTCCTTCCACTACTTCTTGGCTAGACTTTTCTAATATGATTAATGCATATTGTCTAGCCATCCCTCTATTGAGGGCAATCTTTTTACTTGGTGTAATGGCTTAAACAAGGGTCGGATTTAACAATGATTAGGTAGGGCTCTATGCAACCTTTCTTTTTATGATGCTTGGCCAAATAATAAAACTTTGTTTTGCCTCGCTCATGATCAGATCATAGTGCTTTGCTTATTTTTGGTTTTCTATTAATGCCACAGGCCACAACCATTTAGATTCCGTTAGTTTGGATTGAACACTCAGATTTTGAGTGTTGTGAAAATGTTTACCTTTCAGTGACCTTTTGTTGTCCAATGCGGTCCAAGCTATCAAAAATATGAGCCTTGTTGCTTCACGATATTGAAACGTAGTAGCTTTTGGTAATATTAATGCTCTTGTTGATAATGCCACGGCCAATCTTTGGGCTATTCAGAGTTCTATTTCTAGTGGTGGCAGTTCTAAGCAGCTTTGTAATGATGAGGTGGCTGCTAAATTAGAAGTTCTTCAGGCTATACGTAATGAATGTATTTTTTTCAGTAGAAAACTACAGTTAGATAGTTGACTGATGGTGATCCAGGCATAAAGTTTTTCTACATCTATTGTAGAATGAAGATGGCCAGATTCTCTATTAGTAGCTTGCTTATTGATGGTGTTGTTAATTCTAATCCTGTAGAGATCTCAAACCACTTGGCATCTGATTATGTTAAGATTTATTCAGCAGTTATCTAGTGTGGATGATCCAACAATAGTTTGTTCAGCAATCCCTTCTCTAGTTTCTCAGGCTGATAATGTTCTTCTAATTATGGTGCCATCAAATTTGGAAGTTGAAGATATTGTCTTTGCCATGGATTCGAATAGTGTCCTTGGCCCAGATGATTTTTCAGGCTTTTTTATCAGCATTGATGCCATATTATTGGTTTTGATGTTCATTTTGTTTGGCATTTTTTCACCACTATTGAGCTGCCTTATAATTTTAACTTTAATTTTATTGTGTTAATTCCAAAAGATCTCCGTGGAATTGAGGACTTTAATTTTCGCCCAATAGCTCTTGCAAACTTTCTTTTCAAAATCATTCCAAAGATTTTGGAAAAAATTTGGGTACATTTATTACAAAAATTATTTCTCCTCAGCAGACTGGCTTTGTAAAAGGGTGTTGTATTACGAACTCGATTGGTTTGGTTTCTGAGCCTATAATCTTCTTGAAAGATGTATTTAAGGTGGTAATATAGGGTTTAAATTGGACATCACAAGGGCCTTTGATATGATTGAGTGAGACTTCCTTTTTTGGATGTTGAAGAACTTTGGATTCTCCTCATAATTTATTCTTGGGTTTCTATTTTGTTGCACTCTACTTGGGTATTTATTCTTATTAATGGCACTCCAAGCGGTATTTTTATTCGTAATCGAGGTGTGAAGTAGGTGATCCTTTATCGCCAGTGCTTTTTTATTTGGTAAAAGAGGCTCTTAGTAGGGGTGGACACTATTAAGTTTGGTTTGATTCAAGCCTAAAACCGAACTAAACTGAAACCAAATGGTTCATGAATTTATGAACCAAATTGTAGAACCAAATTAATTTAGTTCGGTTTAGTAATTTGGTTTGGTTTTGTTTTGTTTTAACCTATATATAATATATTCATTATTTAAGAAAAATGATATAATACTGATATACTATTACTACAATAAATATCCTTATTCTATAAATCCACAAATAATAAATAACATAACAAAATCTAACAATAATAAATTAACATCTTAAATCCAACAATAATTTAAAAATCCACCACATATTACAAAAGAAACTTTAATTTCTTCGCTGAACCATTTGGTTCACTTTTAAACCGAACTAAATTAAAAACTAAATGGTTCAAAAATTTTAAACCATTCGATTTTATACTATGAACCAAACAGAATTATATTATTATAATACGGTTTAGTTCGGTTCGGTTTGACTTGAACAAAATCAAATGCCCACCCCTAGCTCTTAGCAAAGGTATTCTTAATTTACGAGCACAAGCCTTAATCAGTAGTATATCTTTACCAAGACTCGGTTCTTCTTGAAGTCGTACACGATACACGGATGATATTTTCATTTTTGTTCATGGTGATTATGGTTCTCTCTCTAACTTGATGGGACTTTTAGAGTCTTATACTTGTGCTTTTGGCCAAGTGATTAACAAGGCTAAATCTTTGTTCTTCACAGCTCGTATATGAGCCATAGAATCAACTTTTAAATCATTTTTGGGGTTTCGAGATGGTCCAATTATTTTTACTTACCTAGCAGTTCCAATATTTTGGCGAATCCATAGGAAGCAGCACTTACACGGTATTGCTGATAGAGTTTGAGAAGCTAGAAAGTTGGATGGAAACATTACTCTCTATGGTCAGTCAAGTTATCTAAGATATGTTATTACAAAGCTTCATGATCTACCAGTGGGCATGTTCTCTCCTGAAGCAAATGAGTGGTTAGATCCATAATTTTATTTGGATTGGTTCTTTCGATACTCGAAAAATTATTTCTAGTTCTTGGCAACAGATTTGTGCTCTAAAATAGTTAGGTGTTTGGGTATTCGTGACCTGTCTTTGCTTAACTGTGCCGCTCTTATTCAGACTTCTTGGAATATTTTGACATCTTTTTCTATTTACTGTGAGTTCTTAAAAGGTCGATTCTAACTCTCTTTATACAATTGGTCTCAAACTTATTCCAAGTCTTCCATTTGGCTAGGTTTACAGACTATCATTCCTATTTTAGTTATTGGTTATCATTAGGTTATTGGTGATGGAAAAAAGATTAACCTAAGGCATGATCGATGGTTGTCAAAATTCCATTGTTTCTTTTATTGAATATTATTGATTTTGGCATGAACCTTAATGCTTCTGTTAGTGCTTATTTGGCATCACTTTTCCCATGAATGAAGGCTTGTGCGTTTACTAAAGTTAATTCTTGATGATAGATTCTAACATCAACATCATTTCTCCGGCACATGGCTTGCTTTATAATGATTTATTATTTGTGGGGAGCTAAAAATTTATTACGCTTTTAAAACCATGTGCTCTTTTTGTCTTATTAAAGGCTCTTATTTCACTCATCATTTTATTAAGCTCTCATTGTCTAGGTCATGTGGCTAAATAGGTTCCAATTTATGACATATTGAACTTAAAGGAGCTTAGCGATGTGCTCTGAAGGTAGTTTCAATTACGTGGCATTGTCCTTTAATTTCTTGAGCTACGATTGATATGGATGGACTTTCAATGGAAATCCTAGGGAGGCACTTATGGCGTTAATTTTAAGGGATTTAATAGGGCCCTTAGAGGCTGTGCCTTTAGGTCATCATTCATCATCATTTTATGCTAATATATTTTGCATAATTTTGGCTATCAAAAAAGCAAGTAATAGAGGGTGGCAATATGTTAGGTTAGAAAAGGGACTACTGCTGTGCTTTTTTTTTTTTCTTCATAATCCTAGTTTTGCTCTTTCATGGTGGATTTGAAATAGATGGATTAACTATTGTAGCTTGATTAAAAATGTGGTTTTTAGGTGCTCCTAGTCTTTCAAAAAGGAAATTCTATAGCAAGCAGCTTGACTAATTTGGGATTATCTTATTCTATATACACTTGGTGGGATTGTTCACCAATAGCTATCTAGAAAAAGGTTATGTGAGGATGCTCAGGCTATCCCAAGTATCATTTTATAACTTTACCTGTTATACTTGATGCTTTTGCAACACTTCTCTTTTCATTTTAATAAATTTTCAGATTTACATAAAAAAAGAAGGGTGCAAATGTGGTGGGGATTATTAATTTTCTGATGTTGGACAAATGGTGAATCCACCTCTTTTACAACACAAACAACAAACTAGGGTAAGCTTACTATTCGTTTTTCTTTTTACATCCTATAGTGGATGGATCTGTATCGCCTTAATTCTATACAAGTTTTCAACCATTAGATTATCAATCTATCAATGGCTATGATTAAAGATAGATGATAATATGACTTTTCATGCCATTTTCCTTAAACTAAAATATCTCTCTCCATTTTTAACTATTGTTCGATTCACTATATTTTTTACATTTAATTTTATTAATGCATTCTAGTTTTCTTCTTCTTCTTCTTCTTCTTTTTTTTTTTAAGGCAAATAATAAGATTGCTATACAAGACTAAATATAGAGCCATAAATATGACAAATAATTGTACAAACAATATTATAAAAATCAATATATAATTGGTTAATTAAAAGTAAATCATATGGGTCTTACTATGATTTTAATTTACCCAATGATAACATACCGCAATAATTTATAAAAGGTTGTTTGTCACTATATCATTCTCAATATTTAATGGTTGAATAAACTACTATATGAAGTTATCAACAAATTATTTCTATAGGAAGTTGAATAAGTGATGGTTTGGTTTGATGTTGGCTCAGGCAAAAGACATTATGAGAGCTTCACTTTGAGTGGTGGTTTGATGAATGATGGATGCTTTGCAGTTTCAAAGTAGTTTTCCAAGGATGGCTAGAACTGGGATGATTCTATAAACAAAGGAGAAGAGACGTTTAAGGCGACATCAGTGGTGGCAAGGGTTCAAACACCATCTATTTAATAAAGTAATCAATAGCAATGATTGCATACCTTACATGCCTTTTCTCAATAGCGTGGACCCGATGAGATTGATTTCCCAAATGGAGAATGGCCAAGGATTTCATAACACTTTTAGCTTTTCTAGGGGCTGTCTTTATACTTTGGTAAACCTTTGACATTTGTTGCACTTCATCACCTTTTCTTTTGAATCAGCTTGCATGGTAGATCAGTAACACCCTTCTCTTAGGGCTTTACAGGCTAAAGATTGAGCTCTCCTATGGTTACTATATATCTTATTGTGGATTTCTTCTAGCACTTAATTGGCATCGGAGGGTCCTATAAATTTCAGATAAAGAGCAGAAAGTCCTCAATGGTATAGTACATCCCTAATTAGACAACATTTGACAACCTTTTACCTTAATCTTCGAGCTTTGTTTTATCCACAGGGACAATCCCATTCTGTAGCTAGTTAACTATGAGCTCCATTAAAGTTCTCTTAGTGACCACAAAGTTCATTTAAAGAGATAAACCCATCAAAGTTGAATTTGAGCGCTCTTTCTACAATGACAATTTTGGGGAAAATAACATCTCCTTTGGAGGCCATTCTTGCTAAGCTGTTAAGAAGGGAGTTTTCTTCCTTGGAGGTTTGCTTGATTCTTACTTCCATGAAGCTTTTCTTCAATTCTTTATCCTTTATAAGGTAGGCCTTTATATTGTCTTTTCTTACTTGAAACTCTTTTTTGACTAGGCCTACGACTAATTGAGAGTCACTCTTGATTAGTTGCTTCTTAGCTCTAATAGGTCTTCTTAATTTTAGACCAATAATAAAGCCTTGTTGTTTAAGTCTCAAAACTGAACCTTAAGGTGTAGTTGATATCCACTGCAGCTAGGCCTCGAATCACAACCCCAACTCCATTTGCACTAGTGTTAAAGTTTTCATCGATGTCCATAGTCCATGAAGGTATTACTTGGAGTTCATTCTAACAGAAATAGTTTATCCTTATTTCATCCCCAAAGGTTATTGGTGAATTTGGCTATGAAATTAATGATGGCTTGTGCATTAATAGAGGGGCCAAGTCTGTAGATGGTGTCTAATTCGCTGAGCTTTAAAGACCATTTGATTAACCTCCCTAATCTATAGAATTGCAATAATATGTCTCAAGGGTTGGTTTGTGAGAACTATGATGGTGTGTGCTTGAAAATATGGTCTAAGTTTATGTGCGGACACAAATGAAGCTAAAACAAGTTTTTCTAAATTGGGTACCTCATTTTGGCAATGACAATGGCTTTGCTTGTGTAGTAAATGGGGTGTTATACTTTGACCCCTTTCCTCTCTCATGAGCATGGAGCTAGTGGCTATTCTAAAGAAAAGTTAGTACATCCTCAAGTTTGGACTTTACTAGTAAGGGAAAGTTGTTTAGGTAGTAGCTCTTTAATTGTTAGAAGGTGTCTTTGCACTTGGAGGTCTACTATATTTTTTGCCCTCTTTTTAGAGCTTTGAAGAAAGATTGTCATTTATCATTAGCTTGTGAGATAAAATGGTTGAGAGTAGCCATCCTTCCCACTAAGCTTTGAACTTTCTTGAGGGTGCGTGGGGATCATATCTCTAAAATAACCTTGATTTTTTAGGGTTTGCTTCAATGCCATAAAATCTAAGAACCTCCCTAACGATATAAGAAGGCACATTTTTCAAGGTTTAACTTTTTGTGGTCAAACCTTAGGACTTAAAAGGTCGCTCGGAGATCCACTACATGGCCTCTAGCTAGATAGACTTAGTGATCATGTTGTCAATGAAGATTTCCATGGTCTTCCCTAACAGCTCATTGCGAAACATGTTGATTAATCGCTGATAGGTGGCACTAGCATTCTTCAAGCTAGAGGGCATTAATCGATAATAATGTAGCCTCCTATGGGTTACGAATGCTATCTTTTCTTCATTTAAGGTTCATCTTGATTTAGTTGTATATATATAAAAAAAAAAAAAAGGTTCATGAAGCTTAGTAACTTGTATTCTGCTATGTCATCTAGTAATTAGTCTATAAAGAGGAGCGGAAAGTTATCTTTGGGATAAGACTTATTTACGTCCATACAGTCTACGCACATACGCCATTTATTGTTGCATTTTTTTTTAACCATGATCATGTTGGAGACCTACTCTAAGTATTTTACTTCTTAAATGAAATCCGTTTTGAAAAGCTGTTTTGAAAAGCTTCTCTACGTTAGCATCAATTATGTCGTTGTGTTCTTGTTGAAAGCACGACACTTCTATTCGATTGAGCGAGAGTAAGGGCCTATATTGATCCCATAAGATGATCCTCGTCATGTTCTAATGAGACCATGCGAACATATCTTTGCATTCTGGGAGTAGACTAATGAGACTTTCAATATCTAAAATGGGCATATTTGCCTCAATTTTGATTGTGTGGGAATGGTCATCTACACAAATTTGCACACACACCATTGATTTTGCTGCTTTCCCCCAATGAGGTTGTCTTGAAGAGTTTGGGATTGAGTGTGGCATTCATCCTTTGTTGTAAGAAGGTGGTTGTAACTTCTGATATTAGAACGATATCCATAAGTGAAGGGCCAAGCATATGGATCTCTCCAATGGTGTTAATCCGGGGGAATGATATATTGAAATAGATCTGCAAGTGGAGAGTCCCCTTATTTGGCTCTGTTTTGGCGAGGCCGTTTCTTAAAGGGATCTTCAAGCATTTTGTGGATGTGTTGGCCTCGGCAGTAGTAGGCTTCCATCTATGCTAGAGATGCAATACAGAATGTCTGCTTAGCTGCACTTGAGTAACATCCTTGAGCTATATTTTTGGTAGCCTTTGATTGTGATGATAACCATTTATTGTAATAAATGGTAAAGATGTAATCCCCTCCAGCATCATCATTTCGCTTGCAAACCTAACAAAAAATGTCCTTTATGGGTGCATTTTATACCCATTCAGTGCAAGGCGTCAGTGAAAATGAGATCGATCAAGCTCTCAGTATCGATTATTATTCTCGTCACATTATATCCAAAGTGATCACAAGTGCATCATTGTGGGAACAGAGGATTCTCGTGGCATTATTATTAGAGAAAATAATTGGCATCGGCTAATGGAATGGATAGTTGAGATCTTTATGATTGCGGTTGACTCGGTTGTCATCGACTGCTGCCTTAATGGTATTTTTTATGCACCTTTTGTTTGCCTGATTGGATAGTCCTACCAGAGTAGCCCCTCCTATGATACTGTTAACTTTTGAGTTTAAGGGTGGGCAATTCAAGTGCTCGACCTCTATAAGGGTAAATGTGTTAAAGGCATTCAGTTTATTATTTATTTGTATTTCATCTTGTTTCTTTTCAAATGTTAACAAGAAATGCTAGGATTTTTCCATTGTTGATGATGGTTTGAATATCCTCCCTTAAGTGAAAGTAGTACATGGTTGTGTGGCTAAAATCACAGTGAAGCTTATAATACTTGTCGTTGTGCCTCTATCTTGTGCTCTTTTTTATTGCCAAGGGATCCCTGAGCAACCTCTCGTGCTTGATTTGAAAAAGGATTTGCTCCTACGTGGTTTTGAGCTCATCATAACAAAGGAAACAAGAAATTAAAAAGAGTGCTCATTTCAAAAATGGTCAAGTAGCTGGAAAAGATATCCCCCCCCCTTGTTTAGGTTGGTGATTGCTCTTTATGGAGGAGCATTATTGTATAGCCCATTTCGACAAGCAAGAGGTGGAGGCATCACCGAGACTCTTTTATCTTTCAAGATTCAATTCATAGTGGTTGGGTCATCTCTGGCCTCTTGATGGTGTCATGTTCTTTGATGTTGATGAGTTCGAGTGCCCGATAATGAGCGGCGGTATATCTGTTGGGCTCATTATATTTGATAAGTTTTCTATTGATTTTTTCATCTTTTAGATTTTTATAAAATATTATAAGAGTTCTTCTTTCATGGTATAGACCGGCATACAAGATCTTCCCATGAAACCACTTAAGATAATTGTTTAAAGATTTGCCTTTTTTGCATTATTCGACATAAATTTGAGAAATCTCATTTCTCTTTTCTTGCATATCGAAGCTGCGTGAGAAAGTCGGGCTACAGTTATATCTATGACAAAACGCTCTTGGTAGAGAGGGTTTTAAGCCACGTCTTGGCTACACTCTTCAAATTGAGGGCAAAAATGTAATAAATAGTATCATTACTGATGCCCTTAAGGGCTATTTGGCCTTCGCTATCTCAAGATCCTTGACAGGGTTGGTACAATCTTCATATGGTGAGATTTAGAGCATTGTAGAGTCATTTGGAGAAGCTGTACCAACAATTTCCACATTGAGTAATGAGTGCAAGGATGCGAGAGGAGATCTTCAGGGATGGTCTCCTTTCCTTTTGCAATCTTATTTACTTTATAGTATCTATTTTTAGGCAACTCTTTCTAACATTAAAAAATGTATATTTTATAGATAAACTAATTGTTGTGTTATACCAAAAGTGAACCTCACTTACTTATACATAATGATTATTTCTTATAGAAAAGTATTTATTGCCTTCTGTAAGTTGCACTCCTCCTTAGTTGAGATTTAAAGGAAAAATTACTTATTATTTACATAGAAATTCTCTTAAAGAGAAAAATATCATAAGAAATCTTTATTAAAAAATGATACATAGTTTCTAATAACAAGAAGTTTAAACTAATTTTTTGGTACATTGAGAATTTGATACATGGAATTTTGATTTCAACATTAATGTGCTTGACAGTTTCTTGCATGAATTTTGCAAATACAATTTCGGTTGTAAATTTTTTGTGCTTAATTTTGGAAATTGCATCATTTCGATGGCCAAAGGAAAAAAATTGCCCACGATAAAAAGGTCATTTTAGGGTGCCCATGGAGATGTTTGGTTTGATTTTTAATATGCATAATTTGAATTGTCATAAGGAACTGCAAAATGAAGTAATGAGAAAATGAAAAAGAACGAAGTCTGAAGTAATAATAGGGAGGAAGAGAAAAGGTGAGTTGATTTCTTTTTATGAAACCTTTTCATTGGATTGCAGTTTTGCTTTGATAATTTATTATTAGCGTTAGATTTCTGTCTCTAAATCCAACGGTTCAGCTCAATGGGCTGTTACTAACACAATACGTAACTTAGCCATAATATGTGGTGTAGCAATTAGGGCACCAAGTCTTTCTTTAAAACTGCGGGCAACATGCCTGTAAAATATTGCCTGGGCTGACTATGCTGACATTAATACAAAAGCACTTACAGAGTTACAGACGCTAAAGAGAGTTGAACAAACTTTCAAATAAGATGACAAATTTCTCTTAGCTCATGGTTTCCATAGAACACTATATATTTACATCTTATTTTAGCAGGTAGACTGAAAAAAACAATTTGTTTACATTAGTGAAGGAAAAGAGAAACGCCTTCAAGACCAATTATTTTAAGATAGCAGAATATAAGAATATAAGAAATAAAATTTAAGAAGTGTAAATATATTTGTGTGTATGTGTGTGCATATAAATAAAATAAAAATATTACCTACGTAATTATTATATATGTATTAATAAATTTCATTCAACATTATGTCTATTTTAATTATTTACATTTGTACGGTTATTTAATATTAAAATTTATCAAATGCATTTAACAACTTTTAGAATTCATAGCACTTTTAAAACAAAATTTATGAAATACTTAACTAAATTTTTTATATCTAATTAATTTTACTGTACAACTAAAAATAATTATTTTAAGAACTATAACTCATCACATTGATCCTTAATACAGGGGAAAGAGACGTTGGTCTCCTAATAAACCCATATTGGTTTCATGGTTTTCCCTATTGTCTTTATGGCTTGGATGACAAATTATCAACCTTTTATGTATACTTGATATATGTAAATGGGCTTATTTTGGTTTCTCCCCTAATAAATTGATAATCCTCAAAATATTTCTCAACTACTGAAGGTGAATACCTTAATTCCGACACCGTAAGGAGAATCAAGAGCGATTATCAGTCTTCAAATATTATTTTCATCCACGAGTTCTTATTAGCCTTTATCTTTTGAACAATAATTATAAGTAAATTAAAATTTATAATAGTTTAAGATATTTTAAGGATAGCTAATTTATGAAGGACATAAACTGAATATTAATATATGTATCATAACGGAAATTTTTCCGCCCCTAAACGGCACTTCTCCGTGCATTGTGTAAAACTCAACTCATTCGAGTACAGACCAAAATTAATGAAGAAAAGCGGCAAAAATCTGATTAATCTTTATACCTCAGTAAAACAGACTTGAAAATGATTAGATTAAAAATAAATAAAAATGAAAATTGGAAATACCTAATAGTATTTCTATATCAAAAAGAATTGAAATGTTACATGTTTCCCAAAAGCTTTAATCGGCATTAATCGGATTATTTAGGTGAACAAATGAATTCGTTACTTCCACTCTGTGGGCTCAAACATTAGACCTTAAATGGTTTCAGTATTTTTATCTAATTTGTATTGTATACCTTCAGCACAGGCTCTGATAGAACTCAGATGACAACTTAAACGCTGTGAGGTCCTCAATAACCAGCACAGACTTGGAATGTTTTTCAGATTCTTTTATGTCGGTGTTGCAACCCCATACCCTAACTGCCAGTCTCCGATACTTTGGAGATGATTGTTGGAAATACGTTTTATACAAGTTGATAACGTCATTCTTGCTGATGCTTTGAAGATCTTCTGCTTCCTTCTGAGACTGATCGAACATATACCTGAAATTGATGATTACAGAAGTTATAATGGAGCATTCAAACATTTTTCTTTTTTTAATAATGAGTAATACGATCCGGACAAAGTTGGGACACAAACTTTTTGTTCTAACTGATATGGCAGATGACATGACACTCATTAATAGGGGCAGCAGAATTACACATTATTTGTGGATTAATAAAGTACACAACTTCCTTGCGGATGTTAATCATTGATACAAACTTTATACCTTAACATATAAACTGTAGTATTATTGACTATTTTAGTAGCCAGAAATCACATCACCATAAATCAGATTATTAATTGAGATATTTAAGTAGTTGTATAGATACTAAAAGTAGTAACCATTATCAAAGCCAACCAAAAGCACTACTAGTACCTTTTATCGGTGATCTGATTCCAAAATCGATTGGATTCATATGTAAGGGAAGGGTCTTTCTGCAGTAGCTTTGCCATTAAACCACTTCGGTAATGCTCAAACGCCTCATCATCTAAACCTTCCTGCAATCCATACATAGTTTAAAATTGGCAAAACTGTTGTGGAGGAAAGATTAAGTAAGCAATGCACAATGTCCAACAGTACATGCTGACATTGTTTTCACACTTCCAACTTTAATCAAAAGTGAGTAACATAATAAAATTGAAGGAGCACTAAATGGGCTTGACAGTAAACAATATTCATAGGTTAGAATATCAGCCATAAATTCTAGCCAAATTCAGCCCACAGGATGGTTCTTGAAAGGATGAATCATTTAATACAACAAAGCCAACTCTCCACCCCCATTATTCAATTAATTTTTCAAGAAATAATTTTAAAGTAGAAGATAAATTAAATAAGACATAAAATAACTCATTAAATATATACCCACTATACTATATTATTTAATATCGAATGTAATTGATACCCCAAAAAGAAAATTTTTTGTTCTACGAGGACCATGCTTTATTTAACTAATTAGATTCACCAACGAAACTCATGCTGTCTAACATACAAGAATAGCACTGGCATGCAGCTCCTCTATTTGGTAATGTTAGCAGCACCACTTCATAAGAGGTGATTGATAAAACAAATGAAATTCAGGATATTTAATGCCACAGAAGGAAGTTCTTTGACTGCCTTTATGCCAGATGCTTAATGGCTATACATAGAAACTGACCCTAGATATATAAAAAAATGCTGGTAAGTAGACATTCTCCTCGGGAAAAAAAATCCCATTTAAAAATAAAAAGAATCATTATGTTATTTGCACCCCAAATTACATAAGAATAATGTAACAAAATTTATATGGCATGACATGCTATTACCATCATTTAAACCATTACATAAACATGAGAAAGCATCAATCGTTGATACAAAGATCATAAAAAAAAAATAAAGAAAGAAATTAAACTAGATGAGATAGATTTGTATGTTTACCAACAAATCATCCAGGCCACTAATGAAGTTGTCAATTCTCTCCTGCAAATAGATTGGGTTGTACTTGGAAGATTGAATACAGAAACAAAACCCAAAAACACGATATGTTACCCTTGGGCTGCATTCAACAACATAACCAAGCTGCTCCTTTGTCCTATATTCCAAAATAAAGGAAGAATGGCTTAAAATCAATCCCAGTTGAAACTCAGTGCCACTGATGTCATTGATGGTTGATTCTAGGTCTTCCATCCACACAAAATAAAATTAGAAAAAGGAAACAAAAAAGATAATGCTGAACATTATTACAGGTCAATGGCTCTTTAATGCTTTTCCATTCATGGTGCGTTTACTTACTGGAGTGGGAGTGAGGAGTGTGGATTCCTCCCACTCAAGTGTTTACTTGCATAAATAAGGGAGGGAGTGGGATTCCCACCCCGTGGGCCCCACCCAATTTAGAGTGGGGAGTGGGATTCCCACTCCCATGAGGGGAGGTGGGAGTGGGAATCCACTCCCCCTCTTCCTTTTTTACCCTTATAAATAATAATAATTTATTTAAATAATAATATTATATTATTTTATAAATTCTATTTATTAAAAATAATAATATTAAACTTATTTAAATATAATATTATTATATTCATAAAGAATTAATAATATTATTATATACTATTTTATATGAAAATATAATATTATTATATTTATTTAAAAATAATAGTATTATATTTATTTACTATTGTAATTAATAATTATAAATATTTTATCCTAAAAAAATTAATTTTATACTATATTATAATAATAATATTTCATTTGTGCTACTCTTATCAATAATTTTGTATTTACATAATTAAAATTAAAATTAATAAAAAATAATAATTTACATAATTAAGAATATTAATAGTTATTATTAATTTACAAATACAATAAAATAAACTTTTTATTTTTTAAAATATATTTTTGTATTAATTTTGTAATAAAAAACTACAATTCTTTAAATAAGGGTAAAATTATAATTTGAAACTATTTACTACGATTCCATACTTTTATTCTAGTGTAAGTAAACAACCTACTCCCACTCCACTCCATACTCTCAATCCCAGCCCAATCCCAAGATTCCCACTCCACTCCATACTCCCAATCCCAGCCCAATCCCAAGATTCCCACTCCACTCCAGTAAGTAAACGCACCATTAGTGTATGCAAGTAGTTAGCTCAACCTAGGAGACACATCTAGGAGAACCATCCCCTATGAAAATTATTTGCTTCATAAACTGAGACTAGCTTTCCTTGTCTGCCCTAGAACAAGTAGGGAAACGATAGATCAGATGAATTTTGGGCACAGAAAAAAAACTCTTCCATTTATAATCACACAACACCCGCATCCCGTCGAAAAGAAAGTTGTCTAAATCAGTATTCTCAAGCCAGAGAACTTTCACCAGTAAAATCCTGTGGATCTAATCTATGGCATAAAACAACACCATCGATTGAGAAAGAATTTCAACCCAACAAAAGATCACCTTAGCTGATTAAAAAACGGTTCCTCCAGAATTTCGTCGAAAAAATCTATCAAGGCCTTCAATCTTGTCAATTCCATTCCTTTTTCTTGTTCAATTTGGAAATAAAGCTGCAAAGCAAAAACCAAAGAATTAAGAAAAAAGAAAACTGAAGAATGGGATCGCAAAATTTGAGCAGCCCAAAGAAGGATTAAATAATGTCCATTTCAACTACCTCGATCACGGAGTTCGTTTCACACTTATTC
This sequence comes from Luvunga scandens, assembly GCA_030449905.1. Taxonomy (NCBI): domain Eukaryota; kingdom Viridiplantae; phylum Streptophyta; class Magnoliopsida; order Sapindales; family Rutaceae; genus Luvunga; species Luvunga scandens. Next base: position 641,741 of record JASUUG010000407.1, on the reverse strand, counting down.
TTCACGCTGACATTTCGCACAAGGTTGGCACCAGAGGGAAGGCAAATTACACGCTCTTGATGCCTCATTTCAATCGGGAGAGGTTGTACAGAAAAGTTACTTTTAAATATATTCGATATGTGAATTGCTTCTTCTTCTGACAAATTGCCGTGACAAAGACCCTCAATATATAGCTGTTATATAAGCAGACATTAGCAGGTAGGACTCATTGAAAAAGTCTTACACCAAAGACAGAAGTATAAAACAAATAACTGAAACCAGAAGTCCAAATTAATCAATCAGATTGACTTATGTCCGAGGTAAAATGGCAAATTGGCATTAATTAAGAACTGGTAATTCAACAGGCATCTGTGATAGGTTGACAAAATTTGAGGCTCAACTACTGATAGATAACCTTGGCCATTAGAAGGCACCTGGCAGTAGTTTCCACATTTTCACCCCTTCAATGTTACTCAGCTTACAAATTCATAGGTATTTCAGAAATTCAAGATTAAAAACTAACGTGTCTTCATTAGGTAAACAGCAGAATTTATCCATGAATATAAATTCTTGTTAGGTAAGATATATTGAATTAAATTGATTGGATGCTCAATTTCCTACTTTATTTTTCCCTGATGGCCAAGAGGTACCCAAAAATTAATGTTTATCTCTCTTGAGGGAAACCACAATTAGGGTTCTAGCTATCAATGCCAGCTTGAACAACCCTTGGTGGTCTATCCTTTCTTTTTCTCCTTTTCCCTTTGCTTCTAAGGATCACCAATTTAATAGATCAAAAAAGCTGCTTTCATTGGCAAAATGGAAAAGAGAAAATGCACCAGCTCCCCGACAATATGGGAGTTATTGGCATGTGAGTGTGTGTCTCATTCGGAACATTCTTCTGGCCAGCCATACACTATCAAGTTTAAGGAAATAATTCTATTTATAAAGAATTTGCAGCACAAATTAAAAAATAAAATCAATGAAAATCTAATTTGTTTAGTAATTAGCAAACCTGTGAACGGAGCTCAGGAATGAATGCCATCAAATCCGCAAGAGACAGGCCATGTAGTATAGATAATTTCTCATCTACATCATAGAAACTCTGACATAGAACTTGTAGTCTCAGGTATGATGAATGACTAAGAGGCTTCATATTGGTGTTTTTCAAAGTTCTCTCCACATTTTCTTTAATGACCTGTTAAGTTCCCAGTCGGTTTCATCAAAGATAAGCAGAAATAAGAAACAAACAAATTCTACTCCTCCCAACTTAATGCAGCATCAAATTTTTATCCTGCATACATTTAAGTAACCGGTATTAACTATAAACAATCAGTTGCTCCTGTCTGATTTAAATCTATCATGCATAAGAAACTAATCAAACTGCAGACTTGCTTGCCAGCTAGTAGACAATTTTCAACAAGAACCACTCATGACAAAAGTTTCCAGAATTCAAATAGATAATCTTCAGGTCAGCTGATAATAGAATACAAGAACCAACAACCCAGGACTTTCTCAGTAAGAAAATGGTAAAATAATACAGCAAGCAAGAGATGGCTGGAAAATGGTAGAATGTAAAAAATAATAATGGTAATAATAGTAATAAGAAGAAGAAGATAATAATAATAATGAAAAAGATTAAAAAGAAAGAAGAAAGAAGGGGAGAAAAAAATAGTATAGCTACCTTAAAACGATCATCAGATGGCTGAAAGGATTTGGCTATTGCCAAAACCTTAGATAAGAGAACTGGAAGCTTGTCATTGAAACCATACACCTTTAGTTCCAGCTTGTCACTGAAGATAGATACAGAAGTTTCCAACTTGGCAACACTGGCCTGGAGACAAACAATGGTAATTTCTATCATGCAGTGACTTCAAATGACATATATGAATAAACTTTGAGAGGAATAAGAAGGTTAGAAAGTAGATGAAATAACGTAAACAAGGCATCAAATATAGACAAATATGACTTGGGAACAAAAAATATTTCAACATTTTACTGTAAGAACATGGAGAAAATGTATAAACTTAGCAATAGAGTAATAAAGATGGCTAGATGTAGTTAATGAATTTATAGCAGAAGAATTTTTCACACCACCGAAACAAAATATTTTATAGACGAAATCAAAACTCACACTAAAAAGAAACTTATACTTTCCCTTTCAACTGAAGAAACATGTACACAAATTTATTGATGGATGCTGGAGGTCCCTATGCTCATGGTCTTGGCTAGATGAGGCTCAAGTTTGGAGCATGTAAAGGGGCACCTTCAATCAACCACAAATTCTGGGATGTGCACGGTGGAATCTTTTTGGGAGGATGCTTTTTGGTTTCCCTCAATAAATAATGTTACAAATCCTACCTTTCTCTTATATAGCCAAATACCCCTTATCCTATCTATGTTCACAGAGGTCTAAACTAGGGACTACTACCAAACCCTATAACCCTGATAGTCAGGAAACCTGTGGGACATTAGCATCCCCAGTAGATGGCCCCAAGGGGTTTGAGCCCCGGACCTCTTGGTTGAATCCAAGGGTCTTAACCACTCAACCCAACACCTTGGGGTTCAGTGGGGTATCAAACATATCCACCTGTTAGCCAGTTTGGCCTCACAAGATTATATCAGTCAAGAATTAAAGATATGATGAGCCAGACTTTAGACAAGCAAAATTTCATTTGTGATAAAAGATAAGTGACTAACCTGATATATAATCTCGTTAAGCTCATCTTTAAGAAGGTGAATAAAAAGTTCGGTTAAAATACAATTCCTTACATTATCATATCCTCCCTTCAGATTTATGCAAAAATATGTATTCGCACGGGGTAGTTTAAACGTATTATCTAGCTTGTACCAGAATCTGATTAATGGTTCATCAATTATACATGTTGGAGAAGTGACAGTCACAAGATCATTAGATATGTCATTTGCTCGGATGGAAAAATCAGTTGGTATGAACTCATTCTGGGATGGCAGTTGTAATGATACATCAATTTCTGGAGGATTCCTCCATAATTCAATCAAAGATGGGGAAATATCTTCCTCAGTGTAGCGTGAACCAAACCAAGGCTCGTAATGGAAATCTGAAACAGAAACAAGATTGAAGTGAATGTTTAGCTCAATTGTTTGAACAAAACATAAACAACTCAGTTCATTTAATCAGAAGATAGAGTGCATGATCAGCAAATATAATCCATTAGTCCTAAAGAAGGTTTAGCCATGCAATACCATCATCTAGAGAAGCAGACAGTTTACTTATTAAATTACCTTGCGAGTTAGCGAAGGATTTTGATACTACATCAATCCTCATGTTTTCCGGCATAAAGAAACCTAGTAAATGTTTTATCATTTCCTCATCCCACAACTTGTACATGTAGTCTCCATAAATGATATGTTCTGCTGGATAAATAAGTAAATTCCCTGCCATTACAAATTTTTAGATACAGTTTATTAGAGAGAAACAATATAATCCAAACAAGATAAGAACGATGATAATAGAGTTCTTTCTTGTAATGTGTAAGATTTTCATGTCAATTACTCCACTAAATAAAAGCAGTAACATCCTGGATCTTGCAGGTAAAAATTTAAATAGAATAGGATACAACATCGCTAGATTGTAGACAGTTATCCAATAAGTACTTCCTATTTTCGTAAACCTTATTACATGGCAATGTGGCCAAACATTTCCTTCAAATATGTTAATAACAATGAAGCTAAGAACTACAGTCGACCAGGTGTCCACAAAAGAAAACAAATCAGCCTGATTAGAATGTGGATAGATATAGAAAAACAGTTTAAAAATTTTGAGTCTATCTGTTGATACAGAAAACAGCCCAGACCGATCAAGAATCTCTCTAAGAAGAGAAACCTACCTCAATAACTTCCCAGTTGAGTGGACAATTAAGGGAAAGAATGTTGAAAATCCTCCAACCCCCCCACCCCCTAAAACAAAAAAAAAAAAGAAAAGAGCCCAAATAGATGCCAAAAAACTAAATTAACTGAATACTCTTTCATTGGATTTTTCCATTTTGACTTGGGACCAATAATGACACCAAAGCTCTTTATCACTTCTAATAAATTCTCAGTGGGGCAACTGGCAAACAACAAAATTTGTATTTGGTACAAGAAACTCAAAAAGATTTCTAGATCAACAGAAGTAGTCAGTTGATTATATTATAAAAGGATATTGGCTATGAGAAAATCTAAAGGCCAATTGAATGATAGTCTTAATTTCTGATTAAACACAGCGAATACCCACATAAAGTAATCAAATAGGCAAACCAATAACACCCTAATTCAGAAGTAGCATCAAAAGAACCAGACAAGCTAATAGTCAATAAAGTGAACCTGCAAGTTCTGCAGCATAATCATCCTGAGGTTGCTCCTCTGCAAATCTAAATTCCATGTTCCCAATGCCCTGGAGTTCCTTAAATATCCATTCTTGGGGAGAAACTTGGCGCAATAGTTTAATGTATTGATAGACAAAGCCAATGATGTCAAAGATCTGCAAAATAAGGGTACTCATATGGTAAAGAAGCAACAACATAGTAGCATTCTAATAGAAGAAGATTAATAACATTGAATCTAAATCCACATAGTTACTTTTAAACATATATTCTAGTAGTCCGAGAATCGGATAGAAAGGGCAACTACGCCACACAAAGGGACAAAGCCCTAAGAACCTAGCAAGTCGAGTTTGTCACACAGTAGCCAGAGTATTAAAAGTTAACTAAGTCCTGAACTTGCTTTCTGCTACACTAATTCTCAAGCAATCTAGATGAACATACAATACCTTTTACAAATAGCAAAGTCATAAATGATCAAATATGCCAAAAATAACTGAATGATCCTCATCCAGAAATTTGTGTAAGCCTAAATTATCATCTATATGATTAAAATTGCTAAACTAACAGAGCTTCCTAAGCATTTTTTAGTCAGTTTCAGTTGTTCTGTACAACAAAGAGCCTTATGGGGGAGACAAGATAAATACCTTTTCCAATCCAGAATCTGTTAGGTGTATGGACACGACAAAGATATAAGCTATAGAAGATCGGTGCATTCCTTCATCACCAACACCAGCGGAAATAGAAGTTGCCCACCCTCTACCTTTAAGAAAGGAATGCAAGCTTCCTCTGCCCTCTGAAAATATAAATAATGTGCTCAGAATTGCACTTAAATGCAAAAACACATGGTGAAGATAGAAATCATATAAATTTGGGTAGTGTCAAACACCCTAACCAGAAAAATGAGGACAGAGATTATTCCAGAAAGCTAAACCATTAACACTGTAGGCACAAGTTAATTTTCCTTTTAAGGTTTGTCTATGAGACTCTTGGCAAACTCATCCCTCAACAATTCAAATAAAACTTTATTTTCATGAATAAATAACAAATAAGTTTAATGGTTCACACATTAAATTCAAAAGGACACTTTGCAATGAAAAGAAGGCTCAAAGAAGACAATCTCTTCCATCTGAGGTGAGATTACGATTTCCATATAAAGGAAACCAAAGTGCCACAGTAGTCAGAAGTAATGATGGCTTGGCTTACAAAGCAAGTCATTGGAAGTTATCACAGTAACATATTGAGAACTAAACAGATCAACAATCCTTTCTTCTGCACACACACACGCATACACACAGAGAAATAGAGATGCACATGCGTACAATTCCTATATCGAATGCAATGATATATCTTACCATGTCCCAGGAGATGGGCTAAATAATCTTCAGATTTCTTCAAATATTCTTGATGTAGACATGGCAGCGTCCATGTTAAGTCCAGAATATGAACATCCTTAACAGCCTCCAGCCTAAAGTGTTTACCAGCTTTCCATATAGTCCCTTCCACTGTAAACTGAGGTTTTATTTGTGGTCCTTTTCTGACATTGGCAAACAATTCCACAACCCAACTCTGAAGTGTATCCAGAGGTTCTGCAGCAATAGCAAGCAATATTACTAAGACCACATTCATTTAAAACACCAATATCCTCAAATTTCCATCCAATTTGACTACAACATCCATTACAAAGTCTTTTTCTGGAACCTTGCATGACAAAGGATATCAATTACCAATTACCTTTATTAGTGTAGATGGTTCATTTTAAAACAAATGTGCCAATGTGTGCTAATGTTTATTTCAGTTTTTAACCAAAATCAAGACAAAAGGAAAACTATGAGAATCACAAAAATTACACATTGAGGAATTAATGCCACTTTTTTGTAAAAGAACTATTTCCTAGAGACACTAAACAAGAAGTGAAAAAGTCACAGATTATCATTTGATAACCTTGACATTTAGAAAAGGGCAAGAGGTTCAGTCTACCAGACAGGGAACCTAAAATCCCTTTTCCACAAGGTCCATGATTCACAAAGTTTGAGGTTAATGTATTTTACTAGTTAAATGCCTTGTAAAGCTATAGGGCTTCCCCTTCAAACGTGATTCATCTTAATAGGAGGTTTCACCTATGGAGTCTATGACGGTGCAATGAAAATGGTTCTGAAACCTCGTCTTAAGTGAAGGACATGAAACAGTATATCTACTATGAGAGTGGAGGATAAAGCTTTACAAGAGAGAAGAGCTGTTGTCACCACTACTACACAAGCCCCATCAACAAGCTCAATGGCTCCAAACCTCAGCCATATTTCAACATCTCCACAACACCAGAGAATGGATCTGAACTCCGTTTTAAGCAAAGGACATGAAACAATATATTTACCATGAGCAAAGGACAAAGCTTTACAATAAAGAAGAGCTGCTGTCACCACTACTTCACAACCCCCATCAACGAGCTCAATGCCTCCAAACCTGAGCCATTTTTCATCAACATCTCCAACACCAGAAAATCAAAAACCTCATGGCTAGCACCACTTCTGCAGTGCACCATCCCCTCTCCTACCACACTGCATATGATTACCATCACCATATCTACCACTAAATGATCACAACAGAATCTCCATCACTGCCAAAGCATCACTGATGTGCCATCCCAACACCATATAGGCTACCATCACCTCTTCAAACTACATCAAATTCATCATCAGAAACAATATCCCTACTTCCACTGCCAAAAGCTTTGTGGAATTCAGTTTGACTTACTGAAAAATTTCAAATACCAGCTCGTTCCTTCTCAACTATGCATTAAACACTGCATTATAAAATAATAATTTACAGCAACTCAAAAGGAAAACTGTACCTCCTCCAATGACAACTAGCTTCATTAGCCCACCTTGGTAATAGTTCATGTACAATTTCAAAATTTGCTCCCGCAAATCGATTCCTTTCTCCATAGCATCAATCAGACTTTTTTTATTCCCTTAAAAGAAGACAAAAAGAAATTTCAATATAAACAGTTAAATACATAGTCCAATAAACATGAACAAAGTACTTGTGAGCTTACCCCAAAAGAATTTGTTAAAAGCATGACCGAGTCGAGCTGTATGGCACTGAAGTTGTTGAAGGCGGCAAGCATCATTTTGCAAAGCCTGGTTAAATTCTATCATCCATATCGTTCATATTATGGCATAACATTCAGCAATGAACAACATGACAGCAATGCAATGAGAACTTAATGATGAACGTAGTTAAAATTGAAATCTTTCAAGGGGAAAAAAGGTCTAATAGTGTTAGGTAAGAATAACACACACCTGAATCTACAGCAAGAACCTCTCGTTCCATGGCTTCCACTTTCATAAGGGGCGAAATAAAAAACTGAGAAAATCTGATAAGGCAAAAAGACCAGCTTAAAAGACAACCAACCAATCCCCTAATCTGCGAAGGCAGAGTAAGACAGCTATCTTTTAAGGATTAATACTAAAAGAAACAACTTGGTTGATACAACTTAAACATTGGAAGCATGGAGTCATGCTACTAGCACCAAATAATGCAACAGCAATAAACATCATATCAAGCATAATCTTTATCAGATAAGAACCAATAACACTAAAGATCATGTAAACATAAAAAATGGGTATTGGTAAAACATGAATGACGATCAAGAAGTAGTGACCAACAGGGAGGATAAGAAATAAACCAAAACATAACTCCAGATAAGCTTTAAAAAATCCACTTTAGCTAAAAGAATAGCAGTTCTCCTGTTCACATAAAATTGTATGCATAACATAAACATCAACATAGAATATACATTAAATGGTATGAAATTGAGAAAGCAGATTGCAGACAACAACAAAACTCAAGTCAAAGCAAGAAGGCATAAGAAAGAAAAAAGACAGAAACCCACACTCTGCTTCATTAAAACAAATATAGAAAGAAAAATCAAGAAACTCAAGGACTATGGTTATCAAAATTACATTCATGAAGAAATCAGTGTTTACCTCATCAAAGCACCCTTAAGAAACTCCCGTTTGACTTCGAAATGATAACAAGTGTGCTCAGTTTCCGTGTATGCATTTGATGAACCTCCATGCTTGGATAAGTAACTATCATACTAGCAAAGAATAGAGTCAAATTGGTAGGCCCAATTACAATCATTTTATGACACATTAATCAATATCAACCTCAAATTTACAGCACATAACGAGCATAAGTTTTGATTATCATTTCAGTGTCATAATAGTGCCATATGAACCAACTGTTTTCATGAAACTGATTTAATTTCTTCTACTTTTTTTGGCAAAATATGAGTGGGGGGCAGGTGTTGGGGGAAAAACATAGACAAACCGACCTCATTTTCATCAGGAAATTCAGTACTCCCCATGAAAAGCATGTGTTCTGCAGCAAATCATAAAACATCTCTCAACAAACTCACTCATAATACACCTCATAGATTATAAAGTGTCAATTGGATTAAAAAAAACCAAACCACAAACCTAGAAAATGAGCGAGGCCTTGTGCCTCCACAGGATCACAGAAACTGCCCACTCCTACACACATTGCAGCAGCTGCCTGTAAAGTTTAAAATTTCTAATTTAATTTTTCAAGTATAAAAAAAAAATTAAATTTGAGAAATCAAAATGAAAGAGCTAATTAATCTAACCTTCTTAGTATGTGAAGAAGTTCCCTTTCCTTTCACTTCCTTCTCAGTACCATTTTCATCATCTTCCTCCTCGTCTTCGTATTCGCCTTCTTCTTCTTGGTCGTCAAAAGTTTCCTCCTCGTCTTCTTCGGTGTTGTTTTCTAGGGTTTTAGATGAATCGTCCGCATAAATCTCAGGATCATGAACAAGCAAAGCACAGAGACCGTTCTCCAGCTCAATCACTCTGTAAAGTCTCTTGTCGTTTGGTGATTTGATCACAATTTCGTCCGATGACCAAACGCAACCATTCCCTCCCATTCTTTTACCTTCTCCTTCTTCCCTTATTACAGAGGGTTTTAATTCGATGGCCTACCCAATCTAGTTGAAACTAAAAAAGGATTATTAGCTAACGACAGTTCACCGAGTAGAGGGGTGTGTGTATATTTGGTATGTGCATTAAAGTCATAAACTATATCTTGCTTTATAATTTTACTAAAAGTGTGTATCAAGATGTTATTACCCCTTTCCTCTTTTTATTGTAATTTTTAACTGCCACGTCTCATGCAACTTCAAGCACATGGGGGTTAGGTTTTCCGGTGAATTTTTTATTTAAATATACTCCATTTATCTCTAAATATTAAACTTATACTCTATTACGTGTGTGTATATATATATATCATGAAAATAAAAAAAAGTCAAAAATCTCCTTAAAATATTATTTATATACATTTTTTTCCTATTTTACAGTTTCTTCTTCTCACCATTTTCTTCCTCTCTCATTATTTCATCTCTTACCTCTAATACAAAGATTTTTGATAAATATGAACTCTTCCAAAGGTACATTATCAAGTGGTGGATAATATACGTTTGAAATGTAAACATTTTGTATGCATAGGGTTTGATTTGATTTCATTACAAGTATATTTGTTGATTATTAAGCTTGGCAAAAAAATTCAGGCCTGCGAGCTTTAAGCTAGCACGTATGATGAATTTAAAGACACGGGCTCAAAAATTCAAAGTCCATTGATGACGGGCTTAGATATGGGTCTAATGTATAAAGCTTGGGCTTGGCCCAAGCTTTATATTATATAAACTAAAAAAATTCAAATTAAAAAAAAAAGAAAAAGAAAAAAAAATTAAATAAAAATATCAAAATGTAATACTAGTTTATTTTTTATATTATTATTTATAGTTTATTATGTTGTATTGTTAGTATTTTCAAGCCCAGACTTTATATTATATAAAATAAAAAAATTTAAATTAAAAAAAGAAAATAAAAAAATTAAATAAAAATATCAAAATCTAATAATAGTTTACTTTTTATATTAATATTTATATTTTATTATGTTGTATTGTTATTATTTTGTATGTTAGATAATTATGTATTACATAATTATTTATAATTTAAGTTTTTTTTTAAGTTTATAGTTTTATACTTTTATTAAAAATTTATTTTAAAAAAATTATAAAAGCCGAGCTTTGTCTGGACTTAGCCCAAGCCCGTCTAGGCCCGGCCCACTCATGACTGGTGGGCTTTCAATGGGTTTGGTCCTGTTTTTATATGCATGGGCATGGGTCTAGACTTACAAAAGTCCAGACCAAACACGTAAATTGCCAACCCTATTAATGATTTATGAGTTTAATTGTATATTACCTATTTTTATACTTGCGCATACATACTAATGCATAAAATTTAGGAATATAAGATATTAATTTAAGTTATGAGTGATTGAAAAATCATTACAGAAAAAAGTTGAGTACAAAGTTAAATATTTAATCGAGTAATGAAGTAACAGAGTTGAGTAAGTCGAGTATCTAATCGAGTGGAAAATAAAGTAATTAAGTGAAGTAAGTTGAATCAGTTATAATATAAGTAAAGTATTAAGTTGAGAAATATTTCAAGTAAAAGTAAACTTAGAAATAAATTATACACGACTATTTACTCGACTTAATTAAAGGAAATTTTTTATTTTAATTTAAGTAGAGTATTTTTGACTAATTGCCAAACTTTCACAAAAGGTTGATAATTTTTACTGATTGAATACTTAGACAAAGTTAAATTAAGGTTGAGTATCCTCAACTTTTTAACTGATTTAATTAAATAAGATTTTTTTTCATTTTAATTTAAACCAAATATTTTCTACTAGTTACTAGACTTTTATGAAAAGTCAATAATTTTTACGGAATGAATACTTAGGTAAGGTTAATTTAAGGTTAAGTATTCTTAACTTTTAATTTAACTTAGATAAAAAAGTTAAGAATTCTCTAAATAATTTTTTATTTCAATTGAAATTGAGTATTCTCACTATTTACCCGATTAACATGAAAAAGTTGAGAGTTTATATTGAATTATTAATTATTTATGGTTTTGTTAAAATTGAGTATTCTTGACTATTCTTAAAATACTAATTGTGCATGATTTGATTGAAATTGCCGTCTCTACTTCACGGGTATAAATTTAGTTTTTTGAGGATTTAATTGAAATTATTTTTATATATTTTTTTATATTTTTTAAAATATATATGTGTAAAATTTAAAAGTGTTATAATTTAATACAGTATATATGTTCGGAGGAAATGGAGTATCCCACGCAATTCTGCCTTTTCCAGTTCCCGGTTGAAAAAAATTTAAATTGAAAAATGGACGAATGCGTATTACGGTGGGTGATCGAATTCCTGCTTCGAAATTCAACGTCCAATCATATATTCAACAAAATCCTCACGAAACTCCCCGTTTCGAACAGCAATTTCCGTTTTAAAAAAAAACCCTACTCCTCCGTTCCATACAAACCGAAATCTCAGAGGGTTGGGTCTCCGAAACGGTTCTCGAAAATCTAAAAACAATCGCAGATTGGGATAAGGAAAAGAAAATGGCTATCACGGGATCGATGAAAAGGGCATGCTGTGCTGTTGCGGTGGACTGCACAGTAAGGTTTCTGGGCGTGACAGCGGAGGAGCAAAATCAACTATTTCAAAGCCCTATAGAGGATTTTGAGGGGCGAAATCTGAAATTTAATTCAAAGCGAGGAACTACTTATCTGGAGGGATGAATTAGAGACGGCAATTTTGGATGCTGATGTGTCGAAGAAACTGTTGGAGAAGAATGCTCAAAACCACGCGTTGCTAATGGTTAAGGCTTATTTAGAAGATGCGTGGGCCAGCATGGGACCCACTTTTTTAGAATAGGCAGCCGGAAAAATTGGGCACTTGAAGGAGTATGAATCCGATGAACTTGAAGGGAGAGCCGTTGTGGTTAAAGAGAAAGGCAAAGGTATTTTGTAAAATATTTTATTGTATTTTTTTTTTAATTTTTGAGAAATATAATGTCATTTTGCATGCTTTTATAATTAATTTTTGGTTCCTACCTGTCTGTTTGCGTCAGCTGCAAAAGGAACTTAATTTGGATGCATTTTGCTGAGGGAAGGGCTTTCCAGTAACTAAATGGAAGTAACTAAGTGGTTATTCTATCTACGTAGCAGCGTTTAATGCTTTAGTTGAGGTTGAAAAGTGGGGGAAATAAAAAGGCAAAACACTTGCACTGTGATTTCTGAAGAAATATGTTTCTTCGGAAAGTTAATTTTTAATGAGAAAGCACTTAATAGGTTCTTTTCCAAAATGTTCTTTTAGATACTTTTCGTGGAAGGGCTGCTAACTCCAATATGTGCCGTTAGTGTTTCTGTACCTATGGTGTGTTTGAAAATACAGTAGTGAAAGTGTTTGGTAAAATATCACTATGCCACTTATAATTGATATCAAGTGATTCCATCTCATAGTGGCACTGTGGGTTTAAAACTCACATCTCGGTATCAAACATACTCTAGGGAACAAACTCACATTGCATTCAGGGTTTTTTGTCTTGTTCCCCAAATTTTTACCACTTCTAAGCTTCTAACATTTTGTAATAAAATCTTTAATAGGGAACCTTTGGGCCTACTTTGGGAAAAGATTATTTGGGCTAATTGTTTCAAACAAGAATGGAGCTCTTAACACCTCTAAAAAAATCTTTTAATACCCCTTTTAAAATTTATTCTCTAAAATATTCCCAACTTAATTTATAAAATAATAAATCATAAATTAAAATCAACCATATTGTCATTAAATTTTCAGCATAAAGAGATAAGATTTCACCTTAGAGAGAGTTTTTCTTTTTTAAGTTTTTATTTATTACATACAAATCCTAATATGTAATTTTGATAGCGATTGTATCAGCACTTACATGTTATGATGATTATTGTTTATATAGTTGTTGTTACAACTAAGCATACATGCTTTGTTTTATTAATTCAAAAGGAAAATATGCACCCTAAGTGCAAGCACATTTCTTATCATGGATATGCAAGAGGTAAGATTATTGATATTGAGGACTTGAGCTCAGATGAAGCATGTAGTGAATTTGATACCTTGCCCACCCCTGAAGTTAATAAAGTGCAAGAAGCACTTAAATCCAGTTCGTTGGAGTTGCATGCAATTGTTACGGACCCTCTTCCTGATGCTTTACTCTGGGCTGAGGCTGTGGTATCTGACATGGCCAGAAAAAATCAGATTCCTGAGCCCGTGCCGTGGAAATGGAGAGTAATGTGGATAAAGCTGTGTTAAATTCATCTGTTAATGCTAATGTGGAACCCGCACAAGCTAACAAGGGTAATCATAAAGATGAATCTTGTAGTCATCAAAGTAATGTGCCTATACCCAGCTTGATGGGAAGGAATAGTACTGCCCAAACCTATGAGGTGGCCATTTGTTGTTTGTTTTCGTTTTACTGTTTTATCTCCAATTTATGTGGCTAACATATTGTCTTGCAGATGATGTCTGTATTTTGACATTGTATTTCTTATTGGTTGCTGTCTTTTGTTTCCTATGTCCATTTTATATGATTTCAATTCTTCCTGCTTTTGTGCAATCGTAAGGTCCTGATATGCAGCCATCTTTTTATGTGTTTATTTATTTTTACTTTGCAATGGAAGAATATCTTTAGTTTAGTCTATAGAGGTGCATTTCGGTGCTTAATTTTTCTGTTTTCTTTCAGGTTGCTGTTCTGTCCGCAGCTACATTCTAACAGTTTCCCTCTAGATTAGCCGCTTCTTAGATTCAAAAGTCTTTGGTTCTTCGAGGCCTGTTAATTGACAACCTAAGTTCATTGATGTTTAGATTTATTGCCCGGACTTGAGCACTAATATGTTGAAAATGGAAAAGACAAGTTACTTCAGTGCTTTGTGAAAAATTTATTGCTGAATTTCAACTGTAGCCAGGTGTTTTTCGTTGATTACTAACAGAAACAGGGAAAGCTTAAGTTTTTTGCGCTTAAGAGCATACTTATTTGAAAATGTGGATTGGAGCATGTTCACAGTTAGCAAGTTGTCTGCTTTTTTGATCTATTTAAGAAATTCTCAATATGATGATCTTGAAGAGTTTACTTGATTGGGTACTTATGTAGTGTTTACATTTTGGATTGAAATGGAAATCCTGGAATTGAAAGTGAGAATCCTTGGATTGAGAGTATGGAATGGAGTGGGAATAGGTTGTTTACTTACACTGGAATAAGAGTATGGAATCGGAGTAAATGATTTTAAATTATAATTTTACCCTTATTTAAAGAATTGTAGTTTTTTATTACAAAATTAATATAAAAATATATTTTAAAAAATAAAAAGTTTATTTTATTGTATTTGTAAATTAATAATAACTATTAATATTCTTAATTATGTAAATTATTATTTTTTATTAATTTTAATTTTAATTATGTAAATAAAAAATTATTGATAAGAGTAGCACAAATGAAATATTATTATTAATAATATAGTACAAAATTAAATTTTTTAGAATAAAATATTTATAATTATTAATTACTAATATTAAATAAATATAATACTATTATTTTTAAATAAATATAATAATATTATATTTAAATTAATTTAATATTATTATTTTTAATAAATATAATTTATAAAATGATATAATTTAAATAAATATATAGGAGTAGAAAAGAAAGAGGGGGGATTGATTCTCACTCCCACCTCCCTCTATGGGGGTGGAAATTTCATTCCCTATTCTAAAAATAGATGGAACTCACGGAGTGGAATTTTCACTCTCCCCTAAAATTATGCAAGTAAACATTGGAGTTGGAGGAATCCACTATCCTCACTCGCACTCAAGTAAACATACCATTAATTATTATTAGAAATGTGTACAGACAGTTAAAGCGCAAACCTTTAAACAAAAAGAGTCTTATTTTATGTCACTAGTTAGCACAAGTATGGTGTATACCTGTTTGTTCCTTAAGAGTGTTTTTTCCCCCCTTTTTAACATTGCTTGAGTTGCAAATCTATTTTGTTGATTGGTAAATTATGGATGGTTAGATTAAGAAGTTTGGAACAACTCTTTCATGTTTTATTGTTGAACAGTTTTAAATTCACATTGACATGGAAATGCAATAAAATTCTACTCGCACTCTGATTGGCTAATGAAGTGATAAGTGCATATTTTTTTTTCAATATTTTAGTAATTAATTTCTCCATCTTTTTTTCTTATTTTGGCCTTAAATATTCTAATTACTTTAATTAAATTTTAATTTAGTTATTTTGTTAAATTATATTTTATTGTGTTAGTTTTTATCTTAATTTTTATATTTTGTTATTTTAAGTATATTCTATGATTAAAGAAGAATTAAATCGAGACATTTAAGAAAAAAATCTACTTGAAAAAATCTAAAAGGAAAACAATTGAAGATTTTTGGAAGCCAATAAAATTAATTCATGCACATTCAGAAAATTATGGCCGCTACGTGGAGACTAGAGAAGAAATTGAATCTAATTCAATTTGGTGGCTTCCCCTTTTGGCCTTGCAATAGTTCGCAATTGCACATGCATGGCATTATACATGGAAAGCAAATAAAGGAAAAAAAAAAAAAAGAAGAAAAGGGGAAATGGCCATATTTCATCAAGCATACACGCGAAGGACAGTGGCAATTAAATGACTTTAATTTGAAGTCAAAGTGACAGCACGTGGAAGGCATTAGTTTCCTTGTTGATCATGGATTTGGAGGAGGCAAAAAGCGCCAAATAAGTTGGCGTGAAAAATTAAATTAAAAATTATAATTGTTTTGGAAAAAAAATAAAAATTAGTAATATATAATAAATATAAATTTTAAATAATTATTTTGATAAAATTATTAAATATATAATAAATTTTTCATCATACAAATGAAAAATTAAATTAATATAATTTTTAAAGTATAATGGTTAGTGTTTACTAAATATTTCAGTTCTATACCTTTTAAGTTAGAGCTGCCCAACTCTAATCTCAAACACACCCTAAACATTATAAAAACTCACTTTTGGCTTTTGATTCATATACAATGTGCAGCCAAGAGAGAGCTAGAAGAAGCCGCAAGAAGAGAGAATAAATAAATAAATAACAGAGGAGGTAGCCGCTTGAATTAATTTCTATGACTGATTTTATTAACTCTTTTATTCCTAATTTTATTATGTTAGGTTAAATTTTCTTTTTGATTGAGGGTGAATTCAAAAGCCCAAACATGTCATATAATTAATATTCAATTTCTATCATTCAATTTATTTTATTGAGATTGTTTATGTTCTTCTGTAATTAATATTTATGATTTTATTTTCTCTTGTTTGAGTGGCCAATTCGATAGGACTTAAATAAATTCTATAGCTAGATTAAAATTCTTAGAGTCTGTTTGGTATGACTTATTTTATGGCCATAAGTGCTTATTTAATCACATAAGCTCTTATTATAATTTTTGTTATTATTTGGTTGTTTTTCTAGTAGAGCTTTTAAAGTTTAAATAAGTTATTTTGCCTCTACTAGCAAAAACTTAAATTTTAAGCTTTTGGGAGTAGAGATTAAAAAGCTTTTTTAAATATTAAAATATCTAAAATATCCTATATATATTTGATAATCTTATTTTATTCTTTTCATAACATAACTTTAAAAACCTTACCTATTAAAGTAATTTCATAAATTTTTAATAAAAACTCCGATTGACAACCAAACAATTAAATTTTTTTGGATAAAAGCTCTTTTTATAAAAGCTCTACTGACAAAAGCTTTACTTGAAAAGCCGTACTAAACGAAGTCTTAATCTATAATTGTCTTGATATTTTAATCATTAATAGTAAATTGGAATAAGTAATTTCAATTAGAGAACATAATGTAGGTTAAATAATTCGAGCTTGTGTGTTTATTGCCTAGATCAACCTAACATATTTCTCTATTTAATACTTCCATTATCTTAAATTTAAAGAGCTTGTTTTAAATTATTTAATGGTTAGATATTAGGTGAAGAGCTTGTTCTATCTAATGACACATTAAGGAAAGATCAAGATTAACATAGCTTGTTATCTACAATTGATAATTTCAATAGAAATTGATGATAGAATTGATATATTATGTGCATGTTTGGTGGTGGTGAATGATACTTTAACCAAAATTCTCATCATTATTATTTCTTTCTCCTTTAATTAAAGTTTTTATGAAATTATCTTTTTCATAGTTTTACTTTCTTTATTTCTTTCTATTTAGTTAAAAATTCATAAAACCCCCCCTTTTTAATGATAGTTGGATTTTTCTTTAGTTAGATTAATAATAATAATAATAATAATTATTATTATTATTATTATTATTATTATTATTATTATTATTTTATTTTGAGTCTTTGTTTTAAAGTTGATAATAAATACAACTAACTTAGTTTTTGTAGAATCAATCTTTACTCCCTCTATACTAGTTGTTTATTAGTAAGGTTTTAAATTTGATATACTCTAATGACACTACCATGAAGTTTTCAAGAATATTATGCTGAATTTCTTGTACTTGGATCAACATTTTTCTAAATTTGTGGTCTAAATTATTTTAAGGGTTCTTTTTGGTTTAACCTTGACAAATTAACTACCTTTCAAATATTTTGAAACTATTGTAAATCTTAATTTACCTCTAATTACTTGTCAAAAGATAAGGGCAAATGGGAGCACGTTGATGAAAAAGAAAAATCTTCCTAACCATAACTGGGTGAAAATTAATGTTTACAATCACTTGGGTATATTTGGAAGATAGTCAATTTATTAAGGGGTAAACTGCAATTAACCCATAGTTTAAATATGTCTGCCATTGTCGAGCCGCTTTTGTCGTGGGGTGATTTAATGGGGGGTCGCCATCCAATCATATGAATAGATTTTGCCTACCCAGTACAAAGGGTAAGGTTGTGTCGCCATTGAAGAAACATTACACCACCAAATTCGCTGGAAGGAGAAATAAAAAACGGATGGAGTCTTGAGGAAGAAGAAGCTTCAAGGAAGGGCGCGGAAAAGTATGTGATTCTCTTAAGGAGAACCTTTGAAATATCTGGCCTTGGTAATCATTTTGAGTTTCATTTTTTCCTCGTAACCATGTGTGTTGCACGTGCGTCCTCATTGTTTGTATGACAAGTGTATTTTAAAAGTGTATTTCGTGGGGACATCGATGAAGTGGGTGGCATCGTGATCGGCCACAGATGATTGTACCCACACCTCTCTTGTCTTCAAATTAAAAGGGCATTTGGCATTTTTAGATCATAGGGCTCACAGAAGATTGTTGCTCCAGCTTGGGGAACGGCTCATAGTAGAATATTTATTACTCTTGCTTCTATGCGAATAACGGTGCTAAAAATTATTTGATGAGTGTATCTTTTTCTTTTTAAATTGCTTTTTTTGTGGTCATTCTGATTCTTATTTTCTCTATGATGAAGGTTTGGTAAATGAAAATGGAAAGTTATTTTAAAATCCAACCCCGAGGAATTTGAAGAAAGAACTGAGGTGATTTTGCTGTGTACCGATCTGCAATGTTGTATACCCATTTTTTTTTTTGCCCGGGAGAGTTAAATTATTCTTTATATTGATGTCAAACTTACTTATATTCAGGTTGATTTGAAGGATAAGTGGAGGAACATGATGCGTTATTGATACTTCTAAATACGGTTTAATTTTGTGCTTATTATTCGCTTAAAATACTGTAAAGCCCTCTGTACCTCAATTCCTCTTTGATGTTTCCTACCCGCCATCAAACATTTTCAGATTATTCAGGGTTTTTCCGACTGTAGGATAGGAAATGTCATTGTAATTACTTTTGGGGAGCATCCTCTGTATGATCTTTGTACATCATAGTCCTACAGATGAAACGTGTTATGTATGTAATCTAAACTCGTGACCACCGTAGATGGCTGTAGCTGGGGTATCTTTTCGACTCAACAACTGAAC
Source organism: Luvunga scandens (assembly GCA_030449905.1). Taxonomy (NCBI): domain Eukaryota; kingdom Viridiplantae; phylum Streptophyta; class Magnoliopsida; order Sapindales; family Rutaceae; genus Luvunga; species Luvunga scandens. Next base: position 622,543 of record JASUUG010000407.1, on the reverse strand, counting down.
CAAACAAAAAAAATGTTTATATTTATGTATCTGAAAGCCTCAGTGCCATTGACAACATAAATGTATTTAAGTAGGTGGTAGTGAATTGATTGTAGCCTATTGTAAAACTTGGTATTTGGTTGGAAGGAGAGGAAGGGGGAAAGGAAAGTAATTTAAATTCTTTTCTTATTTTCATTGTTTGGTTAACCATAATTAATAAGAATTTAATTTTTATTAGAGTTTAATATATAGTAAATTCCACATTAAAGAGTGACGAATATACATTCCTTTTCTATTGGAAGTTAAAACATTCAAAATTACTCTTTCGGTCTATTATTAACTTGTTTAATGTTATCAAATAATTATTATTTATAATTTTATTTTATCAATTTAATATTGCAGATAATTAATTTTATATTAATAAAAGTTAAAGTAATGTAATGATTTAAAAAATTTAATAAATCACTTTATTTAATAAATTAATTCACAAAAATGGAAATATCAATTTAACCGTCTCAAGACTGCCGTCGCCGTCGTTGTTGCCACTGGCATGTGGGACGTCACCGCTGGTGCCGTTGGACTTGCCAGCCAACGAGCAACTTCATTATATTGTCATCGAGGTGAAAAGAAAAGAATTTATTTTCTTCAAATCTGTTTAAAAAGCAAATGAAAACTTTCTAACTTTTCTAGATCTAGGCAATCATCAAATATTTCGGTCAAATAAGTTATTTCAATCTACAGATTGTCAATTTTTGATAATTTTCATATAATTTTCAAGTTGAAAGGATATGGAAAAGTGGTGATTGACGGCAACTTGCAGCTCCTCTGATGGCAACAGCGGTAACTTTGTTTGTTTTTTTTTTTTCAAATAAAGTTTTAAAATTATAATATATTAATTAAGAAATTATTTGTATTATGTTATAATTTATTTTAAAAAATAAATTGAATTAATTATAGCATAAAATTATGTTAATAAACTTTTTAAATATAATTTAATTATAAATATAATTGTATTATTTAAAATAATTTTTTATTATTTATTTGTATAGTATATTAAATAAATTTATTGTTTATTTTTTGAGTTATATTTATGATAAATATTGAAAGTTTAAAATTAAAGGAAAAATTTTCTAAATAAAAAATAAGGCATTTGTTTTCTTTGTATAATTTTGTAACAAATCAAATATTAAAAAAAAAACTTCAATGCACTCTCCACTCCTTTCTTCCACTTTCCTCTCCTCTCATTTCCTTACTTTTCTTCAAATTAAAAACTAAAGAGTATTGGTTTGGTTAGAAAAGTTGTTTCTCTTTTATATAGTGTTTGCCATTTTTAGGACATTTAAGTTACCTGTACTCTTTCTGTGCACTGTGCATTATTTTTTCTTAATAATATTTCTTGTTTCCTACCAAATCAATAAAAGATGGATAAGATTGATTCCTAGTATTTTTGTTAGAGCTTTTAAGTTAGGACTGTCAACCTTGGGCTTGAAGGTTCCATGAAACTTGAATTTGATGTAAATAGTTTATAGCTTATACTAGGATATTCTTGGTACATACATTACATGTGTTAATTAATGGAGTTCCACTTAGGTTAGGGATATGGTTCAGGTCACCGACTTTAGGAAAAGTAGCATTGACTTGGACCCTTAATGTGGCCCTTTGTAAATAGTTTGGCAATTTATTTACTACAAGGGAAATGATGTGGACAACAAGAATTTTCATTTATCGAAAATGTCTTTTGGAGGTCACAAATTTAAATAGTTTAGCAAGTTATTTACTACGAGGGAAATGATGTGGACGGCAAGAATTTTCATTTACCTTAAATGTCTTTTGGAGATCACAAATGAGTAGGGATGGTAAAAATGTTTCACGTAGACAAGCCCTTGGAGCGGGTTAGGGATGAAAAATTTAAGAGAGTTCCATGCAACTTACACAATTTGTCAAAATATTTAGATATTTTTAAGTATACACAAGAATTAAAGATTCTAAATATATATAAGTGATGAGATGTGCTAAAGTGCACTAGACAATTCAATTGACATCGAACCCATTACTTCCTCAAAAATAAAGATGCCCAACAGGCTATGTCGGCCATCAAAAGAAGGCCTATGTGGATTCTTGCTCTTGCCGTGTCATGCGAAGCATGTGGTGCTATGGATTGTGTCTAAGAAAAATATATAATAAGCTTTTTTTTTCTTTTTTATTGTTTTATAGTGCATACCAAGTTGTTAGCATATACTTTTTAAGTCTATGTACTTTTTTTTAATCCATATGTTTTTAGTCAAATTTAATAGAATTAAAAATTTAAAACTCAAGTTCATATACAATAAAATAAGCTAATAATAGAGACTATATAATACTAACTACTAAATTGAACCCTATGATTTTAGAATTTTTTAGTACTTAACAACAACAATAGCAATAATAATAATAACAAGTTTTTTTTTATGAGTTAACTTAATTGTTAAATTGGATTTACATAAAGTCATAAATTATAGTTCATAATGACATTAATGCATATGTTTTGTAATATCATGATATTTATAATTTTATTTATTAAAATTGTGGTATCATCTATTCATTTAATAAATTATAAACATAAAATAATTAGAGTATTTCTTTTTTAAAACTAAGAATTAATTGAATTTAAAAAATAGATGATAAAATATATTAAAAGATTTAATTTCAATTTTTTTTATAAAATTATTAAATTTTAAGTTTACTTTCACTAAAAAAAGAAAATGTGCTTATTACAGACTTTTTCACAGGTCATACTTTAACCATCTCTAATTGTGTTATGTTTTTAAGGTATATGTGTTGAAAATTCTAAGTTCAGTCTAGTCCGTATGCGTTCTGTATCATGTTGTGACCCCTACCAAAACGAACTCATAACCTACCGTACTAAGCATACACATGTTATATCGGTGTCGAGTCACATGATGTTCGGCTAGTTGGCCATCTCTACTCAAGAAGAAGAAATTGAGATTTAGATGGAATTCTGATCCATTTTCTATCTCCCATTAGAGATAGTCTAATATTTGGGACCTTCATGTCCTTTCAAATAATTATGAAACGAACAGGGACGATACGAGTCCATAAGCAAAACGTCAGGATGCCTATGCAGATGTGGATCCCTTCCCCCTCACCATTGCAATCACTGTATATGAGTGATTCATTTGAAGGGTCAAGTTTGGGCCCCCCTTGTTCATTACGGTTACTTTACCCCTTTAGCTATCATGTGCATTGATTGGGTTCGTGAATAAGATGAGGCTTGACTTGTCAATTCGAATTCTACATTAGGATAAATTAATTTTGATTTGCTCCACATTAATAGGTTGCAGTTTTACAGTCACGGTCAAATTTGTGCGTTTTAAAAATGAGTTTTAAAAACAAAAAGTGATTTAGTAAGAGGGTTGACCTAGATCGCAAATTTGTGCGTGGCAAATTTTGATTGGGGGTTCTGTGCTGTGGTCTCACAATTCACCAATTCGCCAATCATGACATGCCATGTGCGATGTCGCAGACGTTATAAAACTACCACGTTCATTTGAATTAAATGTCATATTCATGAATTTTGTTTTGCTTTTATCAGTAGTTTTGAAGAATGAAGATAAGTTTCATTTATTCATTCATTCATGCATGTCAATTCAACAAAACGCTTACTACGGTTATCAATTCCAAAATGCTTAACAAAATTTGGTAACAAAATTGAAAAGCAATCGTGGCAGTTACTTATTTTAAAAAGGAAAAATGATAGTTTCATCTTCATTGATACATTTTTTATTCCTTGCATCTCTACTTAATTAGTAATTACTTGTTTCATCTCTCTGTCAAAAGTTAATAAAAAATAATGGGAGTAATTTGAACCTATTAAAATATTTATTAGACTTATTTTTAACAAATATTTTAATTACTAGAATGTTCATGACGTAAATTACCATCATAGACCAACCACAAAAATTCTACTGTTTACTCTCATATTCAAACACATCTTCAAGCCATAATTAAATACATTCATGCTGCGTTTATTAAAATGGAATCGAAATGGATTGGAATCAGAATAGGTTGGAATCAGAATAGAGAATAGGAATCAGAAAAAGTTGTTTACTTGAACTGTAGAAATTGAAATCGGAATGAGCTGGATTGCTATTGATGTGTTTACTTTTTCTTGAAATTGAAATCGAAATGAATTAGATTGTAACAAATTACTAAAAAGTACTTAATGAATTATTGTCATAATCATTATTTTATATTTTAATTATAGTGATTATTTAGTAAAAATTTATTATTATTAGTAATTATTGTCAATAATATATTGATATATTAATTAATTGTAAAATTAATTAATTAATTATAATAATATACTAATTAATTATAATAATTATATTATTAATTATTATAATAACGTATTAATTATTGTGATTATTTAGTCAAAATAATGTTTTTATTAATAGTTATTGTTAATAATGTATTAATATAATAATTAATAGTAATTGTTATATTAATCATTTATTATTAACAATAACTATTAATAAAAACATTATTTTGACTAAATAATCACAATAATTAATATGTTATCATAATAATAATAGTAATATATTAATTATTGTGATTATTTAATCAAAAACTATAATTATTAATATATTGTTGTTAATAATATATTTATATATTAATTAATAGTAATAATTATATGAATTAATTGATGATAATATATGAATTAATTATAATAATTATATGAATAATTATTATAATAGTAAATTAATTAATAATAATAATATATTAATTATTGTGATTATTTATTCAAAAATTATAATTATTGTTAATAATGTATCAATATATTAATTAGTTATAATAATTATATTAATTATTGTGATTATTTATTAAAAAACTATAATTATTGATAATTATTGTTAATGATGTATTAATATATTAATTAATTATAATATATTAATTAATTAATTATAATAATATATTAATTAATTATAAACAAGGACAAAGTGAGTATTTTTAATTTTGGGGAAGGGGAAAATGGAAATTCTAGGGAATGAGAGATTGATTCCCACCTCCTCCCCTATGGGAATCAATCTCTCATTCTTCATTCTCAAATAATGCTGGGCCCTACAATTCCGATTTCGATTCCTGTTTTATTTTTGTGAAGTAAACCATCAATCATTTCGATTTTGGATTCCGATTCCTCAATCCGAGAAGTAAACGCACCATCAATATACGGTGAATGAAGATTTAACGAATTTGGTAAATATATGAGTCTGCTCAAAATTTTATTGTTGGTAAAGCTTCTTTTGATTTCGATCAGTAATTTTTTTTCCTTTTCAAGCTTCCTTAAATTTGACTGTGAATTTTCTTACACCTGTTAATTTCTTTTAATATATATATATATATATATATATATATGAAACAATAGCGATATGCTCACAACGTTTAGTACCGCATATAGCACTGAACGGTGCGTTTTAAGGCAACTATAAATTGTCACTATGAATCTCATTTTCGCAACACACACGCACCAAGTAAAAGCACGCGCTCTCTCGGAAAACACACATACTCTGTTGCTTTCTCCCTCAATCGCACCAAGCCACCAATCTGCAGAATCCGTTCTTCCTCACCATTCTCACCATCGGCTTTGTCTCTCTCTCGCCCGTCCATTACATCCCTCATTGCATCTCAAGCCGTTTGCAAGCCGTTCGCAAGCACCGTTCAAAGCACACGCTCTCTCTCTCCCTCTCTCCCTCACGGCACACGGCCAAACGCTCTCTCGCGCTCTCCCTCATGGCTCACTGGCACAAATCTCACGGAACCACCAATCTCCCATTCATCCTCACGACGCTCCGTCGCTGGCTCTCTCTCTCTCCCCCATCCAAATCCCGTAGCCGTGGATCACGGGTTACTCTCTCTGCCCCCTTCTAATTCCAGCAGCTGTGGGTCACTCTCTCTCTCCCCTCCAAATTTAGCAGCCGTGGGTCAATCTCTCTCTCCCCTCCAAATCCAACACTTGCGGTGCTAATTTACTTCATTAATTCCAAAATTAGTTGGTTGATTTTTTTATTCATGATGCTGAGGTCACTGGGCAAATTTCGTTGGCTTCATATTTATTTATTGATTCTTGTTTTAACCGGGCAATTTGGCTTGACTTATTTTTTTGATTCGTGATGCTGAGCTTACTGGGCAAATTTCGTTGGCCATATTTATTGATTCTTGATGTTGAGTTTACTGGGCAAAATTGGTTGGCTTGATTTTTTGATTCTTGATGCTGAGAGAGAGAAAGAGCCTACTTAGTGAACGACTCTTACGAACGGTGCGTGTGTGTTGAGAAGTCAATAAGTAACAGTCATAATAAATGGTAATAACAAAACACTGCGTTCAAGGCTTAGTGTGGGGCTTAACGTGGTGTGAATGTCATTTTCCTATATGAAAACAAAAGAGCCTACATGAGAATTGTTAAGCTAATTAAATATTGTTAGTTAGTATCCTAGTTGCAGGTGTAATTTTATTATCAGTTGCTCTTCTTTAATCGTTCATGCGTTCGGAATGATTTGCAACAATACATTTATAATTTAAGTTAAAAAATGAAAAAAAAAAAACTAAAAAGGATGAAGTATTTGGGTATAAAATCATGACTGATAAAAAGCTAGAAAAGGCCAGCAAAGAAAAATGATGAGAGAAATTATGGTAATCAGCTTATCAAGGTATTTTGGGTATTAATGTGGGTTAAAAAGAGAAAAATTTTAGATTTTAAATTCTAGTAATGTGTTTATTGAACAAATGGGTCTAGTGAATATTTTTGTAGATTTAAATAGTCTCACCCATAAAAAGTTATTCTATTTTTTATTAATTTACTATTGTACCGCCGTGATATTTGAACAAACATATAAAATTCATGTAATTTAGCTTACAAATTTAATTTAAAGGATTTTGGAGCCATGTGAGTGCCTCCTACGGATCTGATTTGATAAAAGATGTTTTGCCGAACACCAAACAGCAGAATGTATAAAATTTTAATGTGTAGATTAGTATCAAAATGTCATAGTTAGAATGATTCTTATTCTTATTCACAGTAATATCTGGAGTGGTGTTATTAAACCCAAACCAGTTCAAAAGTAATTATAAAGATTTCATATTATTTTTAATAATTTCAAATAAAAAAATTTAAACAATTAATCAATTAAATCCTCATTAATTGTTTAAACTTATATAACAAGAGCACATGTTTTAGACAATTTAGTTATAGGATAGAATAATCAAATTAAATTATGTTATAAAAATTAATGATCAACAATAATCAAGAGATTTGTATAAAGAAAATGGTATAATTGATAATTATTTAAACTTTCTCTTTATTTTAAAATTTAAAAAGTGGTGTGGATTTTATAAATAATTTTTTTAAATGGGGTGAACTTACAAATATTTTGGGGTAAAAATATCCTTACCTTATCAGTTATCACTATTAACTTTTACCATAAAGATCCAATAAATAATTAAAAATATTGTATGAATTCAAGGCGTCTTTGGCGCCCATCGTAAGGTGGTATCAAGCGTTTGTATTATGGATCCCCTAAGTTACGTCTACGCCGTTTGTCTTTTACTCAGATTGTTTTTTTTCTAAACTTTTATTGAGACCCCTTATACTCTGTTTTATTTATAATTTATTTATAAATATTATAAAATTTTTTAAATTTATTCATAAATTTTTAAAATATTAAATTTATCCCTATAATTTTTAAATTTTTTAAATAATTTTATTTAATTAAAAATATAATTATTATTAATGGATTATAATTATAATTGTGATTATAATAATATAATTTTAATTTTAATTTTGAATATATTATTATTCACAACAATAAAAGGTATTATAATTAATTAATATATTAATATATTAATAATAATTGATAATAATTTTTTAGTTAAATTGTTAACAACAACAACAACAACAATAATAATAATAATAATAATAATAATAATAATAATAATAATAATAATAATAATAATAATAATAATAATAATAATAATAATAATAATTAATTTTTGAATAATAATAATAATAATCACCATAATTAAAATACAAACTAATAATCTAAATATACATATCTTCAAATCTAATCCATTTGAATTAGATTTTGATGCAACACTACCAATCCAATCCATAATAGGACAATAATTAATAACAATTTTTTATTTAAATTATTAACAATAATAATAATTATTATTTTTAGTTATTTATTTAGGGACAAGGAAATGGAGAATGAGGCCAATGGAGATGGAGAAAATGAAGGGGAGTACCTTGACTCTTTGTGGTGGAGGTGGTGACGGTAAATTTGTTGGGGGTATTGTTGATGCGGTGTCATGTTGAGAAAAGTAGTGAATAAGTTTGATGACGTGGGTTTAGAGAGTGAGAATGATCTTGATCGAAGAGTGGGGGAAGAGAGAGAATGTGATGGGGAAATAGAGGTTGTGGATAGATGGGTTTATAATTAATTAATATATTAATAATAATTTTTTAGTTAAATTGTTAACAATAATTATTACTATTAATTATTAATTATTATTATTAAAAAATTAATTAATAATAATATTATTGTTAACTAAAAAAATTATTATTAATTATTGTTAATATATTAATTAATTATAATACCTTTTAATAATAATAACAATAATAATAATCTATTTAAAATAATAATAATATAATTATAATTATAATTCATTTAATAATAATTATATTTTTAAATTAAATGGAGGGCATTTTAAGAATTTAAAAATTATAAAGATAAATTTGATATTTTAAAAATTTATGAATAAATTTAAAAATTTTATAATATTTATGAATAAATTATAAATAAAACAGAGTATAAGGGGTTTCAATAAAATTTTACAAAAAAAAAGAAAAGAAAAAGACAAATGACTGTAATTTACATTAACTACGTAACTTAGGCCGACCCTACTTAGTAAAGTCTAAACATAAAATAGTGTTAATATGATATAATACAAGGGTCGGTCTAACTTACGGTTAGCCTTTTGTCTTTTTTCTTTTTTATTTCTTTTTACAAAATTTTATTGAAGTCTCTTATAATCTGCTTTATTTATAATTTATTCATAAATATTATAAAATTTTTTAAATTTATTTATAAATATTATAAAATTTTTTAAATTTATTTATAAATTTTTAAAATATCAAATTTACCCTTATAATTTTTAAATTCTTAAAATACCCTCCATTTAATTTAAAAATATAATTATTATTAAATAAATTATAATTATAATTATATTATTATTATTTTAAATGAATTATTATTATTATTATTAAAAGATATTATAATTAATTAATATATTAACAATAATTAATAATAATTTTTTAGTTAACAATAATTATTATTAATTAATTTTTTAATAGTAATAATTAATAATTAATAGTAATAATTATTATTACTATTAATTATTAATTATTACTATTAAAAAATTAATTAATAATAATTATTATTGTTAACTAAAAAATTATTATTAATATATTAATTAATTATAAACCCATCTCCAAATCCACACTCTATTTTTCCATCACACACTCTCTCTTCCCCCATCCTTTGATCAAGATCATTCTCACTCCTTAAACTCACGTCATCAAACTCATTCACTACTTTTCTCAACATGACACCGCATCAACAATACCCCCAACAAATTTACCGTCACCACCTCCACCACAAGGAGTCAAGGTACTCTTCTTCGTTTTCTCTATCTCCATTGGCCTCATTCTCCGTTTTCTTGTCCCTAAATGAATAAATAAAAATAATAATTATTATTGTTAATAATTTAAATAAAAAATTATTATTAATTATTGTCCTATTATGAATTAGATTTGAAAATATGTACATTTAGATTATTATTTGTATTTTATTTATGGTGATTATTATTATTATTTAAAAATTTATTATTATTATTATTTTTATTATTATTATTATTAACAATTTAACTAAAAAATTATTATCAATTATTATTAATATATTAATTAATTATAATATTTTTTATTATTGTTAATAATAATATATTTAAAATTAAAATTAAAATTAAAATTATATTATTATAATCATAATTATAATTATATTTTTTAGTTAAATATATTTTTTTAAAATTTAAAAATTATAAAAATAAATAAATTATAAATAAAACAGAATGAGGAGAGTCAATAAAATCTTACAAAAAAAACAAACTAAGTAAAAGACAACGGCGTGAGCTAGGGGGATCCAACTAAGTATTGTATTACGCAAAATTATAATGGGGCAAACCCACAGAAACTAACCTGTGGGGGGATTGGGTTTATGCGGGTTTCACCCATCTAACAAAACAAAACCAAAAAAAAGAAGATACTCTATCCGATCTCTTCATCACCGCCCATCTCTCAACCACAAAAATTTTCTCTCAACCGATGTGTCCACCGACAAAAAGGGCCGGCGACTTCGCTCCATCGCCACCACGCTAGCTTGCTTTGCCGCGAGACGCCCAACCCACCACCATCGTGTCGCACGAACCACAGCTCCACAACCAGTGCGCCGTCGACACCACAGCCCATCAACCACTGAGCTGCACGATCTGCCTTCGTCGCCACCAGCATCACACTACCGTGACACCAACTGATTGTGGCTTCTTCTCCTCTCCCATGTTTTGTTTTGGACCCAAGAAATTGAAGCTGACTATAGAGAGAGAAAGAAGAGTTTCTTTGAAGAGGGTATTGACTGAGGGAGACAAAGGTAAAAGGGGGCAAAGAAGGAAAGTAAAAACAAGACGAATGTTAAAGGAGACAAAGAAGGAAAGCAAAAGCACCAGACCAAAGATAAATTCTCTCCAAAGTCTCCAACTCAAATTATTTAATAGTAATTTTCTTTTTGTTTTCTTTTTTTTTTTTAAATCAATGAATTATGTAAAATTTCATTCTACTTATTTTTCTATTTTGGTTTGACTGTCGATATGTTGTCTTGTATTACTATTAATTTTGTTTGTTTTAATTATTTATTTATGTTGTAATATTATTTAGAGGTTATTTAGTTGAATGATTTGATTCAATTTTTATTCGTAAGTTATATATTTAAAAATGTTAAAAAAATAAATGTTATGCCTTTGATAAATTTAAGGTAAATATTTTTTAATCTTTATGAAAAATTATGTTATTTTTTTAAGATTTAATAAAAAAATTACATTAAATTTCTAAAATTTGAGACTTCTATATTTAGTATTTTTTTAAGTATTAATTACTAAATATATAATTTAAATTAATTGTAAAAAAAGTTAATACAGTATAGTGTAGTGCTAGATATAGTATAACTAAAAAACCAATACAATAAAGTATAGTATCAAACGTTGTATTAAATTAACAATATATAATATTAATACAACACAATATAATATAATATAATAAACACACTTTTAAATAACAAAAAGAGCATCTATAGGATGAATGAAACTGTCTCTTCTCCATTTTAAAAGTAAAGTTTTTCTTCCTTTAAGGAAAGATACCTTGCACTTGGAGGACAACATTTGTCCATGAGGTTTTTGAAAAAGCAATTTTTGTACAGTAAATTTAAAAGGAATGTCGAAAGTTCTCGAACCCTCAAATCGGCTTCACTCAAAAATAAAAATTAAGAAGAAGGACTAAAATTTAATTACCTCACTTGCACCTTTAAAACAACTTTATGAGTAGGAGAAAAAGACTAAAAATAGAAAGTTACGAACACTATCCAAGAAACACACCACTGCACAAACAACTTTTAGTTTTGCGTGATTTGAGATCTTTAAAGCATCCTAATTGTGATGTCTTTAATTTGAATTGAGAATTTTTCTTATTTCTTTCTTTTTTTCGGTGATTTATATTTTTATGAAAGTGTGTTTATTTAATCATTCAGTTTTCTTTTATCACTTCTAACCATGTGTGCCTCAATTAGACAGATCCTCTTGAAACATCTCAGACAACTTCAACGTACACGATCTCATCTGAGAAGCCAGATACGATTTTGTAAAACACATCGTATTTGGAAACTACAACCTCCAGAGTTGGTATCTCATGTTGAAGATTTAGAAAGACAACTCAAAGAAATTGAGGGAGGCATCAACGATACCCAAATCGAACTTGAAGTAAACTCAATAAGAGGACGATTGTGAGATTATTATTTTTCTTTTCTTTTCTTTTTTTTTTCTTCTTTGTGTTCTTTAGTTTGTTACCCCGGTTAAGTGGCGAATAACGGTACTCCGTGATAATCAAAGTCGGTTACTTCAGTTTTCCATAATAACTGATATTCTAAGAAGAAGGTATGGACAGAAACGCGACTCTAGCAAAGTTTCACAAGCGATTTCCTTCACTTCCTTAGAATGCCCTCCTTACAATCTATAAAGCTCGGTCCGAACGCATGCGATTGCTTATGAGAAATAACATCCCTGCTGACATCCGTTGGTTAATTGAGGCCAAAGTATGTTTGGCAGAGAAGATAAGATTCAATTCATTAGGGATGGCTTGAATAAAGAGTCATTGGATGATGTCTTTTTATCTCTTGAAACACATCCCAGTGCATACGTACAAAGAGTAATTCTCTAGTTATGGCTATTATTTCAGAAAGAGCATGTACGATATAGTCTTGGGAATCTGACTATAAACGACCATGTTTGCCAGTTTATAAGAAAACTGGATGAGAAGCCTATCTTCAACCCATTACCGGAGAAAGATGTGAGCCTCAATCACAACTACCTGCAAATATCCTTTTACTGTTATTTTACTGTTGTTTTATCAATTGCATTTTTGTCTTTAATAATTATTTGCTTTTTATTTTTATTATTTTCTTTTTGACTCTCGAGCCATGTGCTTTACGTGTTACTTGACACAGACATGCTATCTCATATACAGCTGTGAATCATTGTCACCAAGATCCTTGATATATGATCTTTTCTTTTTAGACTCAAATTATTTTTAAGAAGCATCCCAATGGCAGCTACTCTCAATAAATAATTCAAGAACATTTGTGTGCTCTCTGGATTTAACTATGACAAACATAAAGAGTTCGTTGAGGCAGCCATAGATCTTGGTCAACGCATAGCAGAATGAAATTTGCATTTAGTTTATGGAGGAGGTGGCCGAGGTTTATCAAAACTAGTCTCGTGTCGCTTATCTCGGAGGAGCTGCAGTGTTAGGCATCATCCCAAGAAGCCTCAAACCGTTGGGCTGTGTGTCTGACTCACCAACTGGAGAAGAGTTAGTCGTCTTAGGTATGCAAGAAAGAATAACTGAAATGTTGAATAATGCTGATGCTTTTATTTTCCTACCAGGAGATCTTGCAACTCTAGATGCACTAATCACATTAGCATCTTGGGCCAATATGAACATTCATCATAAACCCATCGGTTTGTTAAATGTCAATAACTTTTATGATGGCTTCATCTCATTTCTTAACCATGCAATAAAAAACCATTTCATCCCTTTCACAGCAAAAAAAATCTTTATTTGTGCTCATACTACTAATGAGTTACTTGATCTGTTACAAGCTTACAGACTAGAGCCAGATCCCGAGACCCTCGTGTTGGAATGGCCAACTAATGATGGTAACAGTAGCTGTAGTAAGAAGTGCAAATTAGATTTAACTCTCCGCTTGTAAATATTTTCTTCTTTGATACAACACCTAGGTGATGTCTTTTAAACCCTATTTTCTTTTAAACATTGAGGACAATGTTCCGTTCAGGTTCGGGGGAGGGAATAGTTAGCAATTGTGTAACATCTCAATCTTGGTGTAATTTTTACTAATTTTTGTTGTAGAAACTAACTGTTGCTAAATTTTTGAGGTGAAGATGACTGAATATGGAGTGTAGTGACTCTAGAAACACATCTTGTTATAAAAAAAAAATCAGACATTTCTTGGTTTGACAGTCATTTTAAGTGCGATTTTTCTAACTTCTTTTACCAAATAGTTTTTCTATGTCATTTTCACCATTCTGCATGCATAATTTTCATGACTAAGAATAGGTTTGGGGGTAGAATTTAAAAAAAAAAGTATTTTGTGTGATCTTTTTATAATTAGATGACATGATAACTTTCAAATTTTAGTATTTGTATTATCTTTGGTCTTGAGTTATGTTCTACCATGTTTGTTACTCTACATGTTGATGTTGGAGACAAATATAAGTTGCTTGAAAGAATGTACATGTCATAATAATTTCCAAGTGAGTTTTTGAGCCTGTCATTTTTTTTAGAGAGCAACCCTTTTTGCCCATTCTTTATTTAGCTTAGCAGTTTATTACTTTATACATCATCTCCAGATTTCCTTAGAAAAAAAAAAGTGTGTTGCAACATCTGAAGGTTCATCTAACTAGTAATATGGAAGATTATTTAGAATCCTAAAAGATGACAGAAAGGCCATCTTTGGTCCGTTTGAGCTTTTCTAGCCAACCCTATTAATATGTATCCATAGTTAACCCCTTTGAGCCTTAAAAAAAATAATAAAATAAAAATAAAGACTTTTTCTTCTTTGGTAACCTATTATCTTGTCCTACTCCAATGTGGAGTATCACTTTATATTTTGTATTTCCTACAACCCATTTATGTTTGAAAATAGAGATAATTTTATATTCATGAAAAAAAAGAGGTGCTATTAAAAATAAAATAATAAAATAAAATAAAAAAAGAGAAAAAAAAATTCAAGTAAAAGGCACCTAACAATCTCCAAAGTTCTTTATTTTTCATACATATATTTTGTTTTTCCTATTATCCCTTCTTTGTTAACCATGTCCCTAGACTACGTTACGTCCTAATAAAAGTCCTTGATTTTAGGAAACTATAATATGAAATAAAAACTAGTTTTATGGGCTGAAAAGATATAGTAGTGCATATTATAAAAAAAAAAAGAAAAAAAGAAAAAAGAAAAAAATTGATGATTACATTGGTTTGATTAGCATTTTTGAATTAAAATTATACTATTTCTAAGCTGAGGGCATATTTCTGTCACCTTGGTGAGAGTGTGTGATATTACTTCTTTATTATTTTCACTCAATTTACCATTCACTGGAGTGATTATTTTTGGGTTTACTTTCTTTGTGAGAGTATCACTATTAACGGTGAGATTTTGGGGTTTGATATGTCATTCTTAAAAGTGACTCGATTACTGAAATTGTGACAAAGTTTTCTAGATTGATTCATGTGGAGAGTTGATGTGGGGATGATATTTCTTTAGATTGTAGATAATGCTTATACTTTTATTTGATTGTTATCATTAGTCTGATTGAATAAATACAATAGTTAAAAAAAAAAAGTTTGAGTTTTGTTTTTGCTTAATTTGCTAGGGACTAGCAACAAGCTGGTTGGGGGGTGTGTTGAGTACTAGAAAGTGTGTATTTATAATAGAGAAATCATCATTTTACACTCCAAGTCTCACTAACATCCATACTTTTATGTCTTTAAGTCCCTTGTAATTTAATTATGTATGTTTTGTTTTAATTAAGTATTTTATGTATTTTAGGGGATATCATAGTCATTTTACAATGAACAAGAAATTAGATGGAAAAACGAACAACAATTTTGAACTCAGGACAGTCGAAAACCTTAGGAGGATCATAAAAAAATAAATGATACTATTCACATATACCGTACTATTCACATATACGGTACTGTACACGACACTGTTCATGGGTACTATACGATGATGTAGAGGCATTTGATTGGACGAATGATGTGGAATTGACCACTTATGTGGCATTGACTGATGATATTGCGTTGACTGATGATGTGTCACGATCCTATTAGATAAAAATATTGATCGGTGACATGGCAGAATATTAGTGGACTGAAAAAACGTGCATACGGTACATGTATATACACGGAATGACAGCCCCTGATGATGTGTTCCATCTAATAGGAATTTGCCACGTGGCGCAATCCTGAGCATCCAAATTGTTTTAATCCGATGGCCATGATTTACTCACTGTATCTATAAAAAGGGGGCTCCCCCCTAATTTGACACCCCTGAATTCATTTTTGAGCTCAATTTTCTGTAATTCCATCTCCATATTGTATTTTCTACGTATTTTAATAAAATTCCCATTTTACCCCTAGTTCAATTATGAGTGGTTAATTTCCTTTCAAGCTTGGGTTGAAGGTGAAGTCTCAACATGCTCTATTGGCTTAATTTGGTAAATTTACTTTTCCTTCCACTTTAATTTATGTGGATGTTTTGACTTTTCGTAGACAGATAGTAATAATTTTGTCTGGATATCGGCTGCAATAACCGCCTCCCTAGGCAAGGTGATGTCTTCTAAACCCTATTTTTTTTTCCAACATTAAGGACAATGTTTCATTCTGGTTGGGGGGAGGGAATAGTTGACAATTGTGGAATATCTTAATCTTGGTGTAGTTTTTACTAATTTTTGTTGTAGAAACTAATCATGGCTAAATTTTTGAGGTGAAGATTGCTGAATATGGAGCGTAGTGACTCTCGAAATGAATCTTCTTATTAAAAAAAAAATTTCAGACATTTCTTTTAAGTTTCTACAGTCATTTTAAGTGTGATCTTTCTAACTTCTTTTACCAATTAGTTTTTTTTGTCATTTTCACTGTTTTGCAAGCATAATTTTCATGACTAAGATATGTTTGGGGTAGAATTTAAAAAATTTTTTTTTGTGTAATCTTTTCACATTAGATGATATGATAACTTTCAAATTTAAGTATTTGTATTATCTTTGATCTTGCGTTATGTTACACCATGTTTGTTACTCTACATGTTGATGTTGGAGACAAATATAAGTCGCTTGAAAGAGTGCACATGTCATAATAAATTCCAAGTGAGTTTTTGAGTCTGTCATTGTTCTTGGAGAGCAGCCCTTTTTACCCATTCTTCATTCAGCTTAGCAGTTTATTGTTTTATACATTATCTCTAAATTTCCTTAGAGTTAATGTTCTCTAAAAAAATAAAATAAAAAAAGAAGTGTGTGTTGCTACATCTGAAGGTTCATCTAACCAGTAGGTATGAAAGATTATTTAGAATTCTAAAAGATGACAGAAAGGCCATCTTTGATCCGTTTAAGCATTTCCAGCAAACCCTATTAATATGTATTCATAGTTAACCCCTTTGAGCCTTTAAAAAAAAGACTTTTTCTTCTTTGGTAACATATTATCTTGTCCTACTCCAATATAGAGTATCACTTTATATTTTGTATTTCTCACCACCTATTTATGTTTGAAAATAGAAATAATTTTGCATTCATGAAAAAATGTGCTATAAAAAAAAAGATAAATAAAATAATAATAAAAAAAAGAGAAAAAAAAAGAATTCAAGTGAAAAGCACCTAACAATCTCTAAAGTTCTTTATTTTTCAAACATATATTTTATTTTTCCTATTATCCTTTCTTTGTTAGCCACATCCCTAGCCTACGTTACGTCCTAATAAAAGTCCTTCTTGATTTTAGGGAACTATAGTCTGAAATAAAAAATGGTTATATGGGTTGAAAAGATGTGATAGTGCATATTATTAAAAAAAAAAGAAAAAAAATATGATGAATACATATTAGCATTTTGTTTGAATTAAAATTGCACTATTTCTATGCTGACGACATATTTTTGTCACCTTGGTGAGAGTATGTGATATTATTTCTTTATTATTTTCACTCAATTTACCATTCACTAGAGTGATTGTTTTTGGGTTTAATTTCTTTGTGAGAGTATTACTACTACTAGTGAGATTTTGGGGTTTGACATGTCATTCTTGAAAGTGACTCGATTACTATAGTTGTGAGTTTTCTGGACTGATTCATGTGGAGAGTTGATGTGAGAATGATATTTCTTTAGACTGGAGATAATGCTTGTACTTTTATTTGATTGTTATCATTAGTCTGATTGACTAAATACGAATATTTTGTTTTTAAAAAATCATCATTATTTTTATTTGAATTTTGTTTTCGCTTAATTTGTTAGGGACTAGCAACAAGCTCGTTGGGGGGTGTGTTAAGTGCTAGAAAGTGTGTATTTATAATGGAGAAAATCATTATTTTACACTTAAAGTCTCATTAACATTCCTACTTTTATTTCTTTAAGTCCCTTGTGATTTAATTATATATGTTTTATTTTAATTAATTATTTTATGTATTTTAGGGGATATCATGGTCATTTCACAATGAACGAGAGATGAGATAGAAAAATGGACAGCAATTTTGAACTCAGAACAGTCAAAAATCTTAGGAGGAGCATAAAAAGATAAATGGTACTGTTCACATATACGACACTGTTCATGGCACTGTTCACCTATACTGTATGATGACGTGGTTCATGAGGAGTGGAAAATCCCCCTTCATGATTTAATTGGTACTAATAATGAATGTTAAGCTGATAGTGCATGTTGAGTACAGATCCGGAGATCCAAGTACTTCATTTTAATAGTTTATTCCCACCGCTTTAATTTAAATTAATAGATAGCTTACATCATTTTCATTATAAATCCAATCACCCACTTAGAAAATTAATTCTACAAGCAATTAAAATCCACCTCCTCGTGGGATCTACATTCATCACCATTGATGTATTCTACAATAGATTCGTGCGCTTGCGAGTTCAATAAAATTTGTACAACACAACTCATTGGACATTGATGCCAACATATAGCTCTTAGACCATAGGTCATCATCTTGCCACTTCTCATAGATGACAAGTTCTTCCTCACTTGCTCCCTCACGAATTATATTTGGCTTTGGTGTATCTAGAACATATATAATTTTCTTATAATTAAAAACAATTCTTAAATTCCTTAACCAATCAACATTATTAGGTCCCATCAAACGGTAGTTATCCAGAATTTGTGCCAGTAGATTATTCTTTATTAAATATGACTTCAGAAAATATAAATCAAATTATTAGCATTTTATTATAATCTATTTGATTTTGGTCTTTTAAACCAAATAGCACCTCCCACTATTTTATCATTTCATTACACTCTCATATGCAAGAAACAAAAACTCTTATTGGTAAAAGTTTCTAACAGGAATCGGATTCTCATTAACTTAAGTTTACCTCACCTAACAGTTCTTGGCTTACTTATTATGAGTAGGTAACTTCTACCAAATGCACGCCATACATGTACTGATTATCCTTTGGCCTCTAAATCATAAATATCTCACCTAATAGTTCTTAATACAAATGATTTAGTTAAGTTTACCCTAATGCCCTTGCATTTTTTAAAACATATTACTAACCTGATCACTTGATAGTTCTTAATAGATTAATGTATGAATTATGCATCATGATATGATATATGGTTTGTTTTCAACATTTTAATGAATGAGTAGCTTGTGTATCCATGACAACTAGCCCAAGCATAAGATATTTTAAACATTCCATTCGTATTAGTAGGCCATGACAGATATTCTTAATATCTTTGATTACAACTTAACAATAATTATGTTTATTTTAATAAGGAGTATTTGGTATTTGATAATGGTCTCACTTTTTAGCATGTTATTCTATTTTCCAATAATCAAATATGTTTAAGCACCCTAATATACATCTCATGCAAATTATAGAAGAACTAACTTATTGTAGGGTTAATTTTCTAAGTGTATATGTGAATTGGTTGGAAGTAATTTTTTTTTATTTTAAAATTTAAAATAAAATAGTGGGAATGAATTAAAGATGAAAACAATGCAAATGGAATGCTTGAGTTCATAGATTCACACTCAACATTTCACCATTGGCTTAATATTTCCTTTTTAGTTTCAATTAATTCATTAGGGGGTATTTTCACTCTTCATAATCTTCACTCTAATAGATATGGTATCAAACAGTCAGTGTACCAAAGGGTAATGATCTTTCACTAAGTTTGGTGTTAAGAACATGTTGTGCCAGATGATAATAATCCTTCTGTTGACAACGTGGTAAGACCATCCATTAAATAGCTTAGATACACTCCGTTAACACTGAGTCAAGACATCCTGTAAAATAATAGAGGGGAATTTTCTCTCTAATTAATATGGTACTAAGTGCTCATTGTGCCAGACAGTAGCGATCCTTCATTAGGGAGTTGGTATACCGTGCAAAATCTAGATAGGATACATACACTATCTATCTACAATGAGTCAACATAGCCATATAAATCATAGAGGGAAAGAAAATAAACTTACCTAATTAAGCCTATGGATCATGTTGAGGCTTCACCTTTAACCTAAGCTTGAAACTAAACTAGTCACTCATAATTCAATTACGGGTAAAATGATAATTTTATTAAAATATGTGGAAATACAAGATGGAAAGAGAATTACAAAAAATGGAGCTAAAAAATGAATTCAAAGGTGTCAAATTAAGAGGGGAGCCCTCTATTTATAGATATAATGGGTATCATGATCATTGAATGAAAATAATTTGGAAGTTCATGATTGCGCCACGTGGCAAGCTTTAATTAGTTGGAACACATCATCAGTCAATACCATATTAACATTTCAGTTCAATAAGATGTTGCTACATCATTAGTCAATACCACATCAATATTTTAGTTCAATAACATCATGCTATATCATTAGTCAATGCCACATAATCAGTTAAAGCCATATCATTGGTCCAATAGGATCTTGCCACGTTATCGGTCAATGCCACATCATCGTACTATATAAATGAACAATGTTGTACTTGTGAATAGTACTATATACGTTAACAATACTGTATATGTAAATAGTATCAAATACCCCTTTATGCTCCTCATAAGGTTTTCAACCATTCCGAATTAAAAAATGTCATCCGTTTTACTGTTTGACTTCTTGTTAGTCATGAAATGGCTAAAACATTCGTAAAATATATAAAATACTTAAATTATAATAAAATACACAAAATAAAAGGTTAGAGGATTTAAAAATATAAAGGTAGAAATGTTAGTGAGACTTAAAATATAAAATAATAATTTTAACCTTTATAGATATTTATTCTCTAGTACTTCACACTAACTAAGGGTGATCATGGAATTTTCTAATGAAACGAATTGCAGCAAAAATTGGTTTCAAGGTGCACAGAGGTATCAAACAAGGAAAAATGATTATGAGTGATAACTCTATGAAAAAAGAGTTACCATAACATTTTTAGACTTAAATCAAGATTACTTAGAGAGTAAATGACATGTTTTTATTTGAATTTTAGTTATATTTTGCATAATTACTTATTTTAGTTATTTTTAATAAATCATGTTATTTTAAAATAAATTGTATGCTTAGATCATATGCTTGATTGTAAGCAATTGGAAGTGAAAATTTCAAGGAAGAAATATTGTGCAATAGGCTTGCAAAAATGAGGAAAGAACTCGGCTATAGAAAAGTGGAAATAAATTGTATACTTAGGCCATAGGTAGTGTTGCTACATTTCTAACATTCAAACCAACACATACAACTCTTTATTGTAAGTAGGGTAGTTTCAGGTTGCTTCATTTAGTTTCTCATTGAGGTAAGCAATTGGTCGTCCTTCCTATATTAGGACTCTGCCTATACCATTACCTAAGACATTGCATTCAATTTCAAACATTTTATTAAAGTTACACAAGGACAATAAAAGAGCATTTGTTAGCTTTTGCTTAATCATTTCAAATGCATTCTCGTGTTCTTTTCCTCACTTGAATCCAACATCTTTCTTTATTACTATGGTCACTTGAATCCAACATCTTTCTTTATTACTTTGGTAAGTAGTGCAACCAATGTGCTAAAGTCTTTCACAAGCCACCGGTAAAAGTTAGCGAGCCTGTGAAAGCTTCTCACATTACTTATGCTTATGGGACTTGGCCACTCTTGGATTGCACGTACCATCTCCTCATTAACTTGTATTCCCTATGCACTTATAATATGTCCTAGAAATATAAGTTTATTGGTTCAAAAGGAACACTTTTTCAAGTTAGCAAACAATTTTTCTTTTTTAAGCACATCTTAAACATATTACAAATGTACTACATGATCGTCCAAGTTTTTGCTATAAATGAGGATATCATCAAAATATACAACAAACTTGCCAATAAAAGCTCGCAAAACATAATTTATAAGCCTCATAAAGGTGCCAGAGCATTAGTCAGATTAAAAGGCATGACTAACTAATCATACAAACCATATTTTGTTTTAAAGGCAATTTTCCATTCATCTCTTACTTTGATTCTAATATGATGATATCCACTTTTCAAATCAATTTTAGAAAATACATAAGACCCATGCAATTTATCAAGCATATCATCTAGCCTAAGAATGGGATGTCGATATTTTACCGCTATGTTGTTGATTGCTCGGCAGTCAACACACATCCTTCACATTCCATCTTCTTAGAAACTAACAACACCGGAATTGCACATAGATTCATGCTTTCTCTCACATACCCTTTGTCCATTAATTCCTTAACCAACCTTTAAAGTTACTTTGTCTCCTTTGGGTTACTCTTATTGTAACATATACACTTTAATTTTCATAATTAAGTGATTATTTGACTTTTTTTTTTCATATTAATTTTAAAGTTGTTGAACTTATTACAAATTATTATTGGCGAAGTTGACGTGACTCAATTAGCTGATATCAATTATGAGTTTAAGTGAT